>CM052801.1:79333694-79359819 GCA_028533885.1 Nasua narica | reverse complement strand
TTATTCAGTACTTCTGATGAGATGAACTCCCTAATGTAAATGGAGCTATAGAGAGAAAATTATTGCTTTCTGAGAGTACTTTTAAGAAGTTTTTTGGATCCAAATATTCTACAGTTGAATTCAAAAAGTATGGATGAGCTTCAGGTGATGATGAAAAATAAGAATTGTGTATATAATCTTAACATAGTATATATAGAAGATATAACTTATATGTAAGATATATAAAGATACATATAATATATAACTTCTCTCATTATAGATGTTTGGCTTCTGTGATGAGAGGAAATATAGGTTTTGAGAGGCTAAAAAAAGGTTGCATATGTCTGGAATTGGTTTGGAGAGCTGGTATCTCCATGGCTACAAGAGTACCCAGCAGCAGAAGGCTAATAGTAAAAGGACAGGCTGAGATTTTTTTCTCTCCAAATATATTTCTTGAACTAAATCTAAATTGATCAAAGGTATTTTTGAACAAAATCCTTTCCCGGATACTGACTTTGATTATTATTTTTCTTTATTTAAAAATCATGAGTTCAGCTATCAGATCTCTGTTTAGTGACTATTAAACTAATATTTCTACTCCCTCTACTTCTTTTAAATCCCCCAATATTTCTACTGATCAATGGATATATCCAATTGGATGTCATTTGGGGCTGTCAAATTTGGCAGATACAAAAATGAACTCACCATCTTCCCCTTTTCCCTTCCTGTATTTCCGAGTTTTGCATAGTATATTAATGATTCACAGGCTTAGACCATGAGAGTTTAATGTTTACCTTCAAATTCATAGCTGATAAATGGCAGAGCTAGGTCTATAATCCAGATCGTCTGATTTCAATCTTGTATATTGTAGTGGATTGGGCCAGGTGTCAAATGATCAAACCCTTGAGTCTGATAATCAAGGTCCTTTACACTTCAGCCCTGAATCTACCTTTCCAACCTCACTGCCCAACACTTCTTCTCATGTTTTCTTTGCCTAATAATGCCATGCTTATTTTAGTTTGACAAGCATGCCTGGATTTTTGGTTCCCATGACTTTGTTCACACTGTTCACTTGGCATGTCTTCCCTAATGCCCACATCCAATGTTGTCAGATCTTCATAGACTAGCACAAGAATAATCTACCAATTATTTTCTAATTCATCTTGATTAGAAGTGCCCTCTCCCTCCAATAAATGACTGCAGCAACTTGTCTATATGTCATTCATCATGCTTATTACTATTTACCTTGTATTGTTTACCTTGTTTGGTCGGTTTATCATTTACTGAGTGTTCATCATTTGCCATTTCTATTTGAAATTTCTATTTTTAAGATTTTTTTTAACATCTTATTTTTTCCCCAAATATGTTTATTTTATATTTTCAGTGTTACAAGATTGATTGTTCATGCACCACACCCAGTGCTCCATGCAATACGTGCCCTTCTCAATACCCACCACCAGGCTATTACATCTTAATTTAATTTAATTTTTTTTTCAGTGCTCCGAGATTCATTGTTTATGCACCACACCCAGTGCTCCATGCAATACATGCCCTCCTTAATACCCACCACCAGGCTTGCCCATCTCCCTACCCTCTCCCCTCCAAAACCCTCAGTTTGTTGCTCATAGTCCACAGTCTCTCATGCTTCTTCTCCTCTTCCGATTTACCCCAATTCACTTTTCCTTTCCTTCTCTTAATGTCTTCCATGTTATTCCTTAAGCTCCACAAGTAGGTGAAACCATATGATAATTGACTCTCTCTGCTTGACTTATTTCACTCAGCATAATCTCCTCCAATCCCGTCCATGTTGATACAAAAGTTGGGTATTCATCCTTTCTGATGGCTGTGTAATATTCCATTGTATATATGGATCATATCTTCTTTATCCATTTGTCTGTTGAAAGGCATCTTGGCTCTTTCCACAGTTTAGTGATTGTGGCCATTGCTGCTATGAACATTGGGTACCTGTGGCCCTTCTTTTCACTGCATCTGCTTCTTTGGGGTAAATACTGAGTAGTTCAATTGCAGGGTCATAAGATAGCTCTATTTTTATTTCTTGAGGAATTTCCACACTGTTTTCCAAAGTGGCTGCACCAACTTGCATTCCCACCAACAGTGGAAGAGGGTTCCCCTTTCTCCACTTCCTCTCCAACACTTGTTGTTTCCTGTCCTGTTAATTTTGGCCATTCTAACTGGTGTAAGGTGGTATCTCAATGTGGTTTTGATTTGAATCTCCCTAATGGCTAATGATGATGAACATTTTTTCATGTGTCTGTTAGCCATTTTTATGTCTTCTTTGGAGAAGTGTCTGTTCATATCTTCTGCTTTTTTTTGACATGATTATCTGTTTTTTGGGTGTTGAGTTTGAGGAATTCTTTATAGATCTTGGATATAAGCCCTTTGTAGTGTCTATTTGAAATTTCTATTGAAATGTTCACCTCAGTGAACAAGTTGGCCAATGTCACTGGCCTCATGTTATTCACTGTCTAGACGCAGGAGAAAGATAAGTTAAAAGCAATGGCCATAGGGTCTAGAGTCACAGTCATCGAGTGAAGAGCAGGTGCTATTGGATCCTAGAGAAGTGCGCCTTATCCAAACTTGGAATGATAGGGACAATCAGGAAAGGCTTTTTGGAGGACTTGAAATTGTAACTTCTTTAGGACAAATTCCTTGCTTGAACCCTCTAGCTCTGTGCTGTGTACTGAGTAGGCCTCTCTGACATTGTTGCATTTCCTTTCTGGGGCTACTCCCTTATTTAAATGTAGTCAGTTATTCTTTATTCTTTTCCTGATATTGGGAGTGCAGTTATAATTACTCCTCAACAGTGGATATCTACCAATAGATTGAAAATCTGAGTTAAGGTTTTTCCTAAAGACCCCCTTTCATGTGTGTCCCCTTTCACATGTGTCCTTGTATTAAAGGACAATGCAGATGACCACATGCTCACTGTAAAACAAATTCGTATAAGAGATAAATCTTCAAGAACAGCCTATTTTCCCTTCATGGCAGTTATCATGGTTTTTTCATTATGTATATACATAATTATTTCATAGATATCCATCTTCTATACAAGATCAAAAACTCCATGAGAGAAGGTATTACTACTGTGTTGCTCAGATTTGTATCCCCAGGGTCTAGTGCAGTGCATGGTACTTAGTAGCCACCCAATAAATATTTTTTGAATGAATGAATGAATTGCTTAAACAGTCAAAATTTGATATAATTTCTTACCAGTTACTTTAAAGGATTGCTTTATTGATCAATATTGGAACAAAAAATGATGAGTGATGAGAAAGTCTTTGTATTATAGGTTCTCTTTTTTTTTAAGGGAAAAACATTGTGTTCTGCTACAAAAAGACAGGAGACATAGATATACATGTGTATTCATGGTCTCCTAATGGGTCTCCCTGCTTCTACCCCTATTTCTCTAAAGTCTATTCTCAGCATAGCAACCAGAGAGATCATTTAAAAAATGTAAACTGAATCATGTTACTTCTAAAATCCTCTATACACTCAAGGTAAGGCCAAACTCCTTACCATGACCTACAAAACCTTCCATGAACCTGCCCCTGCCTACCTCTCCTCTTCTTGCTTATTTTACTCCAGCCATACTGGCTTTGTTTCTATCTCTTGAACTTGCCATGTTCTTTCTCTTCTGAGGAACTTGGTACTTGCTTATCTCTGACTGAAGTGTTCTTCCCTGGATATTTTGCATGATTTCCTTCCTCCTCAAAGAGCCCTTCACTGGCCACCTTGTCTAATGTAAACCCCATCTGCCATTATATATATATATATATATATATATATATATATATATATATTTTTTTTTTTTTTACCTAGTTCCATTTTTATAGCAATTATCATTATCTTAAATAATTTTATTTGTTTACTTTTGAAAGGTCAGTCTCCTCTACTGTAATATTACTTCTGTGAGGGTAGAGATTTTTGTCTGTTTTGCTCATTGTATCTTCGGCACTTAGAATACAGAATCTGGAATAGAGTACACACTCCTTAAATACAATATGCATCTTTTATTTATATTTATTTTAATATTGAATTAATAACTATTTTATTATTATCTACTTCAAAAGACTATAAGGTTTTAGGGGCAGGGACCATGCTTTCTTTCAGCATTTTAGCCCCAGTGTCTTGAAGGCTGCTTAGAATATAGTAGATATTCAATAAACATGCTTGAATCAAACATAGTCATACCCGTAGAAACATGAATTAAATGGATCCCCAATTTATTTTTAACATGACATA
This sequence comes from Nasua narica, assembly GCA_028533885.1. Classification (NCBI taxonomy): domain Eukaryota; kingdom Metazoa; phylum Chordata; class Mammalia; order Carnivora; family Procyonidae; genus Nasua; species Nasua narica. The sequence goes on along the minus strand of CM052801.1, from coordinate 79,355,577 downwards.
GCCCTTTCTGAAATGATAAACACTCCAGAAAACACCCCCAAAATTGAAACAAACTTTGTTTACAAACCTCTAATTCTTAACTAATGTGGAAATATGATTCTTTTTTTCTTTTTCTTTTTTTTTTTCATTTTTTAATTGGGTTGTTTGTTTTCTTTTTTCTTCTTCTTCTTTTCTTCTACCCCACTTTTGGTAACCTCTTTGATTTCTCCAACCTAAAACTAGTCATTTATCAAATAAGACAGCTTGTATTTTTGGATTCACCCACTCCTTTCCATGCCCACTGACATTCTCCTAATAAAGGCTCTCTTTGCTTTTTGTCTGGACCTTTACCGAAACCTTTTAACATAATCACCTTGCCTCCTGGCTTTCTTACCTCCTAGCCATCCAATATAGGATGCCAGATTAATCTTCTGAGAGTTCATTTTGGTTATATAATTTCTTCATTCGAAAAATTCTAGACCTGCAAGGTATATGTGGCCCTGTATAATTGAACCCTGTCTACCAAATTAAGCATAGAATTCTTACCCTCGAATTCAAAGCTCTCAGTGGTGCTCTACCAATATAATTATCCAGCTTTACTTTTTATTATCCATCCATGAATCCTATTATCCTTCAAAACTTAAGTACTTGTGTATCTTGGACACATTCATGACTCTAGTTGTGCTGTTTCTCCTAACTTAAATGCCCTCTTTTTCATACTTGTTTGCTAAGATCCTTTCAATTGTGTGTTAAATATCATCTCTTCCTTTCATGCCATCTCTAAGGGAAACATAAGATAAATACTTAAATAGATGGCTTTCGTGGTAGTTAAATGAGGATGAGCTGAGTCTTACACCAAAATAAGTCACAAATGTCTTTGGGATGCAAAGTTCTATGAGGGCATGGAATGTGTCTATCTTCTTCTCCATTAGCTGCCCAATTTCTAGCAGTTTCTGGCACAGTATATACTAAATAAAAATGTAATAAATAAATATTGAATGACTTAGAGAAGAAGATCATATTCCATATCATAGGCTTCTTGAAGATGGGAAATTCTTTTCTAAATTTATGCTTATGTCCCTTATAACCCTACATAGTAGCTGCTCAAGAACTATTTGTTACATTTAATGGAAAACATAGTTTCCTATAAACAGTGTCATTACTTGAATACTGATTATTTTTTAACTCAGTTTCTACTGGGCCAGTGTTATTAACAAGATGTAGGTCTGGGAAAAAAATAATAATAAAAAGATGTAGGTCTGGGGGAAAATGATGTATTGCTATTTTACTGACAGATTCAGGGAAGATGGAATCAAAAGAGGCCAAACTGAGGGCCTCATGGAGTCAATGAAATCTCTACATAAAATTGACTGGAAAACACTCAAAGGCCAAATAAAGTTCTCAGGAAGATGATCAGTCTAATGAAGCATTAGTTTTTACTGTTTATCACCAGTGAATCATTTCAATCAGTTGTTTGTGAAGGGAGTTAGAACATCTTCATCTTATGGTTTCTGAACCCTGTAACTTGGTCCAGCCATGTGAAACAATGAAGTAACAAAAAGAGTCCCATTGTGGAAGAGGTAAAAACTTAAATTGTGTTGACATTGGTGTTATTTGATGCCTTTCTTCACTTGTCTCTTTTTGATTCCTGTACAGATGCCAGGGCTTTTGTTGTACTTATTCTTTTATACCCCATGTTATACAGCAGACCCTCTATGATTTGGGCCTTTCCCCATATACTCTTTCAAAATCCAAACTGACATAGTCCCAGGTTGTCAAAAGCCAATGTGGAAAAAAAAAAGTCGTGGTGGTAAGTGATTGCTTCTGCCTTCAAGTGTGACATCCTTGCATTTTAATGGGTTTTTAAAAGCAAAGTCTTTACCTAACAGAAAAACATAATCAGAGGAGTTTCAAGTGCTAAGGCAGGGTAGAACAAACCAGGACAATTTTATGTAGCTCGTCTGACCCTGAGTCCCCTGAAAACCAAATACAGTTACATCAGTCAAGACTCAGGGAAAGAATTGACATGCTGACTTGTTACTAGGTTATTTGGGGATATCTTTAAAGCACTCAGAACTCATCAAAGACAAGTACTATTACTTGGAGCTGGAGGAAGCAGCTTGAAAGTAATAAAGTAGAAATACACTTTATCCAGAAGGTGGTAAACATATGGAACCCATTACCTTAGGAAATGATGCAGGCTGAAAATATAAAAAGGGTCAAGAAGGGCTGAGAGAAATTGGATTCTATATCCAAGGGAAATATACATATGTAGTGGACCTTTCAACTTCTTAAGGGGATGCCATAGGTGACATCCTCTTATAAGGTTTCTATTTGGCTTGATGATAGAATCAAGAATAGCACTTCTTATATTCTCATCTCAATTCTTTTGGAAGTGTCATTCTTTCTTTTTGTCTCCCTTTTAAAATCTACCCTCTTCCCTCCCCCACCATTTGCTCCTTCCCCTTCCAAATCCAGAAGCATTTCAAATATTTTCTCTCTCCATCAGTCCCAGAATTCTAAGCACCCAGAGTTGCACTGTCTGATATAATAGCCAGTAGAGACACATGGCTACTTATATTTAAATTTAATTAAAGTCAAGTGAAATCAATATTTTAGTTCCTCATTTGCACTAGAAAAATTTCAAGTGCTCACATGGTGCCACATGACTAGCGGCTCATCTACTACGGCTCAGATAAAGCATTTTTCTATTATTACAGAAAGTTTCACTGGACAACACTGAACTACATTTCCATTTCCCTCTCTCCCAAAGGTCTAGACACTCATAAATTTGACAACAGAAACATTTCTTAATGCATATTATCCAGGCATTGCACTCAGATTTTTACATACATGATCTCATTTAATCCCTTCAACATTCTTATGAGCTAGATACTATTATTATCTTCATTTCATAGGTGAAGAAATCAAGTCTCAGAGAGATTAAATAACTTGTCTGAAGCCACACAGCTAGTAACTGGCAGAGCTGGGCCTAGAACCCAAGCCTGATTTTAATGCCCATGCTTTTAACTACTCAGCTAGACTGTCTCCCATCAATTCCTTTCTTCTTCTCAAGTTCATGTTGTCATCATCCTTCTGATATCACACAGAAAGGAAATGACTTTGTTTGGAAAGACCCTAGCATCCATCCTGTTTTGAGCCCCATAGATTCAACTTGAATATCCCCCTTCTCTCACCTATCACTCAGCTGTCGTTTCCTATTTACTTCCCCATCTCTCCTTTCCTATTCTGAAATATGAATATTATAAGAAATGATGGTGCATTACTGATTCATTTCTTAAAGTAAACCACACCAACATTGCTCTATGTCCAACTGCTTTTCCTCCAGAGCCCACTGTGGACAAAGGTTGGAGAGATGACGGATAAAATAGAAGTCTTCCTGACAACAATCAGTGTCAGTGCTTTGGAAAAGAAAATGTGGTTATTTTGAAAGTCTATAGAAATTTTAACCTCCTCCTCCCCAAACCCAGCCCAACTCTGAGATTTACTCAGTACCCTGTCTAAAACTCAGCAAAAAGGTCAGTATTTGTCTACCTCATCTCTCTGCCTGTATTCATCTGTAAATCTGTATTTTCAGTACGTCTTCAAATTTCCTGTAATACTACAAAACAGAGATTTTACTCACAAATTTATCTCAAATATTTCCTAAAATGGTGTGCTATGGGATACTATTATGCAAGATGTTAAAATGTGTTCTATAGGGATGAAAGTCTTTAGTGATCAAATGTACCTGGGAACTACTGGATTAAAAATGCTAAGCAGATTTCTTTAAGGTGGAGCTTCTCAAAGTCTTGATGTAAATTGAGTTAAGCCACTTTCCTGCTCAAAACCATCTAATCCCTACCACAGTTTTACAAGGCCCTACATGAGCTGGCCCCTGCCTTCCTTTTCAGTGTCCTCTGGTACCCTCTCCCCATTAACACTACCCTCTAGCACGTCAGCTTATTTGCTGTTCCTTGAATTCACTAAACTCTTTCCAGCCTCAGGGCATTTCGAGTATTCACTATTCTCTATGCTGACTCTTCCACTTGTTATTCCAATGGCATAACATATAAGTTTCAGATCAAATATCACCTCCTTGAAGAGCCCTTCCCTGTTGATTCTATCTAAAGTGGTTCCAACACATCCTCCTGCCATGCTCAATCACATCCTGTTGTTTTATTTAATTCAAAGCATTTATTATCTTACTATGATTATCTCATTTATTTATTCATTGACATATATTTTGTCTTTCCAACAAAGATATTAGCTCCATGCAGGCAGGGACCACATTTGCCTTGTTCACCATTCTGTCTCCAGATCCTACAATAGTGCCTGAAACATTTGCTAAATAGAAATTGTAAATAATGATTGAAATGTTAAATAGTTGAAATTATTAAAATTGATGGAAATTATACATAATGTCCACATATGTAAAAATAAATGCTCAAATCTGTTTGAGCATACAACCTCCTCCCTTCAACATACACAAAAAAATTAATTCTGAACTCATGGTCTACAATACACAAGTTAGAAAATGACAATCTAAATTTTTTGAGAATTTACTTTTCTAATTTGGTAGTTAATAATTTCCCCTAAAATTGATAGAGACTTGAACAATTATGACCAAAAAGCTGCCACAGTGTATATCCAAGAATAACAGCCAGCAATTTATTTTTTTCTTCCCACTTTCTCATCTCCTCCCCAGTCAAGTGCTCACATAAAGTTTCTCCATAGAAAGTTAGCAGAAAGATAAAAAGAAAAACACTAAAAGGTGATAGCAATAAATAGCTTTTTTTTTTTTTTTCTGGGGGCGATCTGGTAACAGACCTTATTAGGGACAAGGAAGTAAAAACAGAGGGGTTACTCTACTTTCTCAAAATGTCAGTGAAATGAAATAGCAATGCAGAGCATCCCTACCTGCAGGCACATAAGAGGAGACTGTAACTAACAGGAATAGCAAGCTTAGCACACCAACAGTTTTAATTTCATCTCGTGAACAGAAGGTGGCTAGACAGATGCGTGGTCCAATGTGATAATTACCAGTGTCTGCTCAGAATATAAACTTTCTTGTCTTCTGCTTTATTTTCTTTCCCAGTGAATGGGTTTAAAGAACCATTTTTGAGATTTTTGTTAGGCTTTCTACTTTTCTGCCAAGGACATTCATTAAATATTTAGTGAAATTCTGGAAGTTGACTTTTTTTTTTCATCTTTTTTTTTTCTCCCCAAATATGTTTATTTTAATTTTTCAGTGTTACAAGATTGATTGTTCATGCACCACACCCAGTGCTCCATGCAGTACGTGCCCTTCTCGATACCCACCACCAGGCTCGCCCACGCCCCCACCCCCTCCCCTCCAAAACCCTCAGTTTGTTGCTCAGAGTCCACAGTCTCTCCTGGTTCATCACCCCCTCCGATTTCCCCCCATTCACCCTTCCCTTCCTTCTCACGATGCCCTCCATGATTTTCTTTATCCTCCACACGTAAGTGAGACCATAAGATAATTGCCTCTCTCCGCTTGACTTATTTCACTCCGCATAATCTCTTCTAGTCCTGTCCATGTTGATATAAAAGTTGGATATTAATTATGATATGTAAGCAGGCTGTCTAGTCATAATCAGAGAAACACAATAGAATATCGAATGAGAGGGATCTCTGACTGAATGCAATTATAAAAGTAACGCTAATGTGATTTTTCAAAAAGGAGGGGATCAGATTCTAGAAATTATAGGCCAGTGATGTTGAGCTCAATCCTTAGTGGAAATCTCTAGTGGATTCTTAAAGAAATGGTTGCAAACACTAAGAAAAGGCAGTGGTGATCATGAGGACCCATCATTGTTCACCAAGGGTTAAGTTATGCATAGCTAATTCCATTTCACTTGTTTAATAACAAAAAAGGAATATCACATTTTAAATTGTGGCTGTACCTCTTATTAGCTATGAGATCGTAGGCAGTTGAAATCATCTCATATTCCCCCAGTTTTCTGATCTCTAGTATCAAAATAAAAGTAACATTTATTTCATAGGATTGTTGTGAGGGTAAGAAGTATTTATACAGGTAAAATTTTTGAAACAGTATCTAAGGACTTTAGAGCAATATTTAGTAATTGGTCAATAAATATTACCTGTTATTATTTGGATGCCTGGAATGTGAGCTGTATGGCAATAGCGTTAGGTGGTTCCATAACTAGTTGATAACTTCAGTGAAACATACAAATTAAGGAATTTATGTCAATCAGAAAGGAAATTTCTGATGGTGCTTTGTTCATCATTTTTATCAATGAAATGGCTGAATGTTTACATGTTAAAAGAGATCTAGAAAGATAGAGTAAAAATAATAATAGCTCACTTAATATGTGCAAATTTCAAGTCCCAGTTCTTGGATTTAAAATCACCTGTACATACATAAGGTGCAGAAGATCAGGTCCAACAGGAGTTTCTATGTATAAATCCTAGAGGTTTATTTGTATATGCTCAATGTGAATTACAACTGATCAATCATGCTAATGGAGTCTTAGGCTCCACTGGTAGAAATGTAGTATACAGAACAGGAGAGGTGTGTTGGCCCAGCCAGTCCTTTGGTAACTTTGGGTTCTTTTTTTCCCCCTAAAGTTTATGTACATATTTAAGTAAACTCTATGCCCAATGTGGGGCTCGAATGCACAACCATGAGATCAAGAGTTGCATGCTGTTCCAACTGAGCCAGCCAGGTACCCCTGATAACACTTGGTTGTAATGTTCCATTTTAAGAAATATTTTTGACCACTGGACATTTTTTGAAGACAGGAACTATTTTAGTCATTGTTGTATCCCCTACATGTAGCATAATGCTTAGAATGTAGTAGGTGTTCAGGAAATGTTTGATGAATAAAAAATGAATAACCAAACATAACTTATCTATTAAACATGACCAAGATGATGAAGAGGCCATAAGCTATGTGATATAAGGAGCTGTTGAAAATGCTGAAGCTGTTAAGCCTAGGGGTACTCAATCATCTATCTTCAGATATTGTTATGTAGAAGAGGTATCAGAAATTCTGTGCAGTATGAGATTAGTTTTAGAACAGATTTCAGCTAAATCTGATTCATTTGTATGGCAATTTATAGTTTATTGAACATTTTGCCATATATCACTTCATATGATTTTTATTTTTTTTTACCAACCCTATGAGGTAGTTACTGCAGAAATTTTACCTCAATTTAATGAAAAACAGTAACAGCTAGCACTTATATTGTGCCTGTTGTGTGCCAACCATTTTGCACATATAAGCTCATTTACATTTCATCAGATGAGTTAGTTACTTCTATTTTCGGGTACACCTTACAAGACAACTAAGCCGAGGCATCAGGAGTTACATAACATTCCCAAGATCACATATCTAGCAACTAACAGAGCCAAAGTTTGACTCCCTTCAGTCTGGACTTCAGTCCACACTCTTAACTATTACACTACACTGGCTTTCACATTAGCACTTTCTACAGAGGAGGAAACTGGGTTGTGGCTAGATCAAAGGATTTGTTTAAGATTACACAGCTAAAAAGTGGCAGTCATGATCTAAATTTTGACTAAAGATCCAGTGGTCTCTCCACTACCCCTGGATGTTTCTTTCATTGGATGAAATTTGGACCATTCAACAGTATGATCAGGTGCAGGGGCTAGAGACTTACCTGTGAGGTGAGCTGTGGAGGAGATACCTAATTGAGTGTGAAAGGCTCTTTAGTGATCTTTAAGGTTTACTCCCACTCAAGATTTTATGAGTTTATGAACACAGTATTTCAGGAAGAGTAGAGGAAATCAGGTGAGGAGGAGAACAAGAAGATGAGGGAAGGTTAGTCTGTATATGCTTCTCAAAGTGTGGTTCTCAGAATAGCTGTGTCAGAATCTAAGGTACTTGTTCCATTGCAGGTTTCTGGGCTTCTCCTCAGATTTACTGAGCCTATTTCTTGGGTAGAACAAATATACCAAGTGATTCTTATTGACATATATTTTGAGAACACCTCGCTTGCAGTTGACCAGGGCAAGATTAGCAAGAGTCTTCAAAGTCTTGCTAAGGATAAATAAATAAACAAATGGTTTTAAGGAAGAGTGATATGAAAAGGATTTTCTAATTAGGAAGTTCACCCTAGCGATAATGAAAAGGATAGGCAAAAGAAAGGTAAAAATGGAAATTGGACAAGTAGACAAGTGTCTACTTTAGTAATCCAGGCAAGATATATTTCCAACTCAGAAGAGTAGACAGAGATAGCATTCTGAGAATCTCAGATTGGTATTATAATGTAGGATGCTGAAATCTTTGATTTGCACTCTTAGTGACCCCTCCTTCTTACAGTGTTCTGTATCAAGGAAGAACAATAACCAAATGGGAATCTAATTACCACTTCAGTAATAGCTGAGCCAGTTCTCAATAATCCTTTGGTAAAAGATAATGGGATGATAGGACATAAGCTAGAGGCTTAATCCAGTCTCTTACTTACCCCCACTCCCTAATCCTAACCTTGAGATCTATGTACTCAAATGTGCCTGTTTGGAGTAGGATGTAAGTGGAGAATGAGTGGGAAAGAGAAAGAAGCTAGATCTCAAGAAGGCCCTGAGTCCATTGACCCCACCAGATATATGGAGTGGCACAGAGAGAAGACAGAAAGAATATCATGTTTGTTCCTGAGGCAGGAATGTAAAAGTAAAAAAAAAAAAAAAAAAAAGGAAGGTATAGGAAAAGAAGATGACTGAATCTGTACCAACAATATAGACCCCTTCTAGAGGTACAAGTGAGAGAGTATCATGAATGGGTTCTGGAACAATAACTATATCCACTGTTCAAATGTAACACGATCTATGTTTTAGGCTTTGCACAATAAGTATATCAGTTCTTTTTCCCTTGTGGAGGTGTTCTTAAGGGGACAGAGGAAGAAGTTTCAGGAGAAGAGTGGAATTTCCCTCTGCAATATTTGAAGCAGGGACATTTTATTATATGGTAACAGTATGTTCTCTAACTCCTGGCCATGGTTCTAGCAGAAGGCATCAGGAAGAAGGCAGGGGGATAATTTAGAGGATATAGATAGATGCTTTTGAGCCAGTATGTCACTGGAGAAAAAAGAAGTCTCTCTTAAGTTCCTCAAGAAGCATTTCAAATCTTTATGCTGTGGAATAAGAATAAGCCAGTAGCTATGCTACATGACCATTCAACCAGAGTTCTGCAATCCTTTTCACCAAGCTCAAAAACTGTGAAGAACTCAGGATGTAGGCCCGAGTCATCTGTCCCTTAGCGACATTACAGAAAATGTCCCTCTCTGTTCCCTTTATCTTTGCCATTTGTTGATTAGAATGAATCATTCTTTACTAAAGAAAAGTTCTCTCAATCTCATGTTCCTTTTGTGAACTTGGCTGCAGTGATTTGGAGCTGCATCCCAGTCCAAACCCCAATCAAAATTCCACCCACAAGTTTTCTTTCTTGACAGAGGAGTCTTCTCGGGCACGAGCCTGGGAATCATTGCCTAATCAGCTTGTCATCCCTTAGTGCCACATATTCTTTGGCAAGCATTCATTCTGAGGTGCATCCTGTAAAGCTCATGATGCTATCTTCATTGAACTCATGCTTATAAGAAGAAAATAAGGGGCTATAGAAAACTTATTTTTAAATTGAATTTAAGTAGTTTTGCCACATTTTAAATGTCAGACGGAACTGTTCCACAGTACAAATCTGCCAAGTCTATGCAGGCGGCTGTTTTCAATAGGACTGTTCATGCCCTATTGTACTAATCTTTTTTTAAACACACACCTTGCTGGAAAAGGCCAAGAACACCCACACAGGCAGTGGGCACTGTTACTTTTTTCTTGCTCCAACTGGATGAATAGGCTCTTGTTTCATTTGTTGTGTTGAGCTGTGTAGCATTTCCCAATCATTTTTTTTTCCTTGATGGACATTGAGCCTTCCTAGGACACACAGCAAGCGACAGTCCCTGTACTCTTCCACATGGCCATCCACTCCTCCAGCCATCTGCTCATCTATGTGCCTCCTCTTGATTACCCTCCCCTCTTCTTCCATGTAGATTAGATCCTCAATTCAAGAATGATCAGGAATTACATGTAGTGGATGAGTGTGGTGATAATGTGGTGAGCTAGGACTCTGTTTTTTTTCAAATATGAATACTGATGATCTTCTTCTTGTGTAGACTTTTACACCAAGGTGCACTCTGGTTACCAACAGATAATTTGTAAAGCCTATGAGACAGTATCTGTCTCATAGTTAGACAGGATGCTTACAGGTTTAAAACTCAGATTCTGGAGTCAAACAATCTAGGTCCTGGCTTCTCTACTTACTAGCTATGTAATCTCAGAAAAGTTACATAACTTCCGTAAGACTCAGTTTCCTTCTCTGTAAAATGGGGCTAATAATACCTCACAGTGTTGTGAGGATGAAACGACCTAACTGTCACATGTCTGGCAGAGTGTCTGCAATGTAGTAAATACTTATGTCTATTGCTTTTAGTAACTCTGAGAGTGCAATAAAATGTTAGCTGCAAGTGACATTTATTATTTAATTTTATTATTCTTCTAGCTGTATGTCATCATCCTGCCAATTAGTGCTTACTGATTCTACATCTGTAATCTTAGACAATCAACAGATATTTTGGGGGTTCTACTTTTGTATAAAAGATGATCTGGGAGAATACAGAGAAGGCTGACATCACCCTGGCCCTAAATGAGTTTTCAGTGTACTTGGGCAGATAAAATATTTGCACCTACAGATAAAGATAATTATATCGGGGCACTTAGGTGGCTCAGTCGGTTAAGCAGGTCATGATCTCAGGATCCTGGGATCGAGCCCCATGTCAGGCTCTGCACTCAGTGCAGAGTCTGTTTCAGGATTCTCTTTCCACTTCCCTCTGCTCCTCCACCTTAAATAAATAAGTCTTTAAAAGAAAAATAATGATATTAAAGTACCAGACATGCGATATAGATGAAGTAAGATATTAGAGTTCAGAAAAAGTAGATGCCCTGTGTGCTGGGCTGGAGGTTAAGCTATGAGTTATGACTTAAAAAATGAAAAAGGATAATAATGATGATGCTATATCCTATTTGTTGGAAACCTTACATGGGCTAAGTACCTTACATGCATTATCTCATTTAACTAACTAATATTCCTACAAGGTAGGCAACATTATTATCGCCACTTTTCAGGTGAGGGAACTGAGGTTTAGAGAAACTCAGAATCAGTCTAAGACAATCAGGCAGAGGAGATGATGCAAAGCAAAGGCACACAGGAACTGATGTTCAGGGACCAATGAAGGGACTACGTGACTGGTATGGAGAGGATTTATGTGTAGGAATTAAGGGAGCAGAGCCAGGGAAAAACTGGGACCTGATTGTGAAAAGCTGTGTAAGCTAAGCTGAGGAGACCGGTTTCTGACCCCCAGGCACCAAGGAGAGGAGATGCGGATCAAGTTGCGTAGTGTTGACACCTCATTAGAGTAGTCTGCGACTAAATCTTTAATTTGGGTTTTGGTTTTGTTTCTTCTCTTTCTTTGGAAAAGGAATGATATTAATATTACCATTTGTTTGAAGTCTGACGGTAGATTTCGTTTGTTTAGGGGTCCCTTGATAAAGGGTGGTGGGAGGCAAGAGAGATTGAGACAGCTCAATATGCCTTGAGTCATGGATATTTTTATAATGCACCAAAACGTCCTGATACCCAGTCTGAGAGATGCTGGTCTATGTCTCTCACTATATGTTGGTAAGATGAAGCAAATATTACCATGGAAAAGATGTGGATTTCTTCTGATTAGCAAAATAATAAAACAAAATCAACCAGCCAAACAAAAAACTCCACAGGATCTTCTCTAGTATAGTGTTTAAAAACCTGGGAAAATGCCACATGTATAACTAAGAAGTTCCTAACTTGCAAATGGGTTGACTTCCAAAAGTTCATCTATCAGGCAGTTTTTTGTAACTCAGCACACACTGTTCCTTGGAAATAATGCTATATAAAATTGGTACTTGGCTTTTCTCTACAATAGAGATGATAGAATACTTATGATTCTTCTGTGTAATCTTACGTTCCATAGGAACTTGATAGCTGGCAGTAATTATGCTTTTAAAGTCCTGAAAAGAAAGCCAGTCAAAAGATGTTGGTCCAGACAATAGCTCAAGTCATACACTTTTCCATGCAATGTACTAGTGTTCATTGTTTTTAAATTAAAAGACATAAAAACTCCTGGTTTTCTAAGAATATTTCCAAATATTTAGAACTGTGTAGGTAAAGACAGCTTTAGCAGGTCAATGTGATGAGATGCTTTTTTTTTTTAAAGATTTTTTTTTAAGATTTTATTTATTTATTTATTTGACAGGGAGAGATCACAAGTAGGCAGAGAGGCAGGCAGAGAGAGAGAGGGGGAAGCAGGCTCCCTGCTGAGCAGAGAGCCCTATGCGGGGCTCAATCCCAGGACCCCGAGACCATGACCCGAGCTGAAGGCAGAGGCTTTAACCCACTGAGCCACCCAGGCACCCATGAGATGCTTTTTTAGAGCAATTTCTTTCTAGCTTTATGTATGTTCTATAAAGGACTAGCCTTTTGCCTAAGTGGAGTGGGAGGGTACCTGTAGAGTAATTTGAAGGGTACCACTGTTATGTCCTTACATCCCAAGTAATAATCCTACTATCCTGCCAGAGAGCCAGAAATTCTACTATAAATATTCACTTTGTGCTCTAGTATTTTTTTCTTTACTATCTAAAGTGGGAATCCATTTGTATAGGATAATTCATAAAGGTATTCCCAGTGACCAACAACTCAACATGAATTAGTTTTTCAGGTAGAGGGTGCTGAGGGCACTCATCAGGGAACAGGTAAATTTGATAGGAGATGCAAAAATTGGAAATAATATTTCCAAGTTTGATACAGAGTTTAGACAGGACAAGCTTGGGTAAGGTAGCAATGTGGTGTCTTTGCCCAAAGGCATTAGTTTCTTATAGAGGCAAAGAATTTGCTCCAGGTGAAATAGGGTAGTTTTTACAATATGGAATAACTGATAAAAGGTGGCTAAGAGGGCCTAGAACTTGTGGTTTGGTTAGATAAAGTTGTAGCTTGGAGGAACAAACTGTATGAAAAAATCAAGTTGACTTTGCTGATAGGCAATCTTAGTTAATGAAAGGCAACAGTGTTAGACAGGTAAGCAGCTCAGAGGTCAACACTTGTTAGACCAGCTAAGACAACAGGGAAGAGTTAGGGAGATCTATGTAGGCTCAGAGTCCAGAAAATTAGAAATGTTGACAGCAATAAGTAAGAAATACTGAAGTACTTGTCTTAGAGAAGAACCCATCCCACTTTGTTGTTTGCACCAGTGAGTATAACCTGGTTTTCATGAGTGTTAATTATATATAATAAATGCTTAGAGGTCTGTGGGTATAGCTGATTCTACTTGTCAGGAAAAAAAGTGTCATCAACCTTGTCTATTCCAAACTCCACACATAACCTGCTATTATTTGCTTATATGTGTAACTTAAAGGAACTCATTTAGATCTTAGGCAAGAAAATTCCCTTTGTCCCAAGCAAGATTAGTTAGGGAAGTCTTCCTGGACCTGAGTCAAGAGGTGAAATGCTGACAAGTTCCTCAGGAAGGAACAGTCTAGTTTTATAGCATTTTTCAAAAGTCTGTCTGGCAAAAACTAGAAATAAGGGCACAAATGAAACTAATGAAAATCATAGAAGTGCAAGTAAAATCTTAATGTAGTTTTTATTACTATGCTTAGTGTTTGATTCTCAGTACAAGGATTTCTTCTCAATTCAATGGTGCAGGATACTCTAGCACCTGAGAGCAACAAGTCAGACTAATGATCGAGTGGGAGGGTCAATGCAGAGTTTTCTACTTTTGGATGATATTAGAGACTATGCTAGACAGCTTCTAAGATGGCCCCCAAAGATGTCCAACCCATGGTGTTTATGTCCTATGTAATCCTTTACCTTTAAGTCAAGCCTTAAGAAGAGATTGTAGCCCTGGCAGACAGTTTGTGACCTCAAAAAAGACCTTGAAGGGTGCCTGGGTGGCTCAGTCGGGTTAAGCATCTGCCTTTGGCTCAGGTCATGATCCTGGGCTTCTGGGATGGAGCCCTTCATTAGGCTCCCTGCTCTAAGGGGAATCTTCTTATCTCCTCTTCCTGTACCGCTGTCTCTCTCTCTCTCTCTCTCTCAAATAAATAAACAAAATATTACAAACAAACAAACAAAAAGACCTTGAGCCCAAGGCACCTAGCTAAGCTATGCATAAATTCCTGACCTACAGAAACTATGAGATAATAGATGTTTTAAAATGGGTTTTAAAATGCCACTTGCTGAGTATGAGATCTACCCAGTAAATTGTCCAGACAAGGCTTTGTTTGTGCTTGAGCAGTTAATTTCTTGTGTTTGAGCAGTTTATTTGGAGCCCAGTCAGAGCTCCCAGGTTGCCTGCTGAGGTGCTCGGGTCAGCCCGAAGCCCCAATAGCCAGAGTTGAAGGTTCTAGAACTGGTTGCATATAGTTCACATTTGCTGATCCCATATTCTGGCCTGATGTTTTCCTTAGAGTACCTTTTTTTTTTTTAAAGATTTTATTTATTTATTTGACAGAGAGAGAGAGAGACAGTGAGAGAGGGAACACAAGCAGGGGGAGGGGCAGAGGGAGAAGCACGCTCCCTGCCGAGCAGGGAGCCAGATGTGGGGCTCCATCCCAGGACCCTGGGATCATGACCTGAGCTGAAGGCAACCGCTTAATGACTGAGCCACCCAGGTGCCCCCTCATAGTACCTTTTTTTAATCCTCAAAACAGTCCTATAGCAATTATCATTTCCATTTTACAAATGAAGAAATGAAAGCTCAGAAAAGTTAATGTGCTCAAAGTCACTGAGCAGAAATTTGAACCTAAGTGTTCTGACTTTAAAGCTTATTCCATAGAATCAGAAGACGTGGCCTCTCTATTCCTTAATACCTCTTTATAAGAGCCATTGGCCTCAAAAAAAAAAAAAAAAGAGCCATTGGCCTCATAAATTGTGCCTACCTAGGGCAGGGCCCAGTACTGGTAACTACTTAATCCAGAGTAGAAATGACAGATATGGTACTTTTAGGGACTGTTCTAGAAATTTTATCTATTCTAGTGGTGAGTGAAGAACAAGGACCCTAAGCAAGCAGAGACATGGCCCATGGGCAAATAATAAACTGGCTCAGTGGGTTAACAGTGGCTCCTTAGAATTTAAGGCTGTATAGTCATTGGGTTCTTCTCAGACTAGTTGAGGAGAAGTCAGACCAGAGCAATGGTACTGAATCCCAGCTCCGCCTTTTGGACCAGTTATTAGTATCTCTGATCCTCATATTTGCCATCTATAAAATGATGGTAACATTAACTATCTTATATGGTTGTTGTGAGGATTATATAAAATAAATGATGCATGCAAAATGCTTATCACAATGCCTGCATACTGGAACAACTTAATAAATACTAAGTATAATTATTACTAATAAGTATAATAAGCATAAATAATAATAAGCTTTCAATGTTATAGTAAGTACACTGACCCTTGAAGGACTCCCATGAGATTTCTCAAAATCAGAGAATTTTTAAAATGGATTCAGACATTTTAGAAGAAGTAGGGGATGAGATGTGTGGTTTGGAGTCAGTCTACTTGGGCCCAATTCTTTACACTTAGTAGATGTGATCTAGAGCAACTTGCTTAACTACTTTGAATCTCATTATTCATCTGTCAAAGTGGTCTATCAGTCAGTGTTCTCCAGAGAAACAGAACCAGTAGGATATATATATTTCAAGGAATCATTTCACTTGATTGTGGGGGCTGGCACATCTGAAATCTGCAGAACAGGCTGGCAGGCTGAAAACTCAGGCAGGAGTTGGTGCTGCAATCTTGAGGCAGAATTTCTTCTTTGAGAAAACTGTTTTGCTTCCAACTGATTGAATGAGACCCATCCATGTTATTAAGAATAACTTCCTTTATGTAAAGTCAACTGATTGTATATGTTAACCACGTCTACAAAATACCTTTACAGTAACACCTAGATTAGTGTTTGATGGAAAACCCGAGTTTAAATGAAATAATCCATGCAGAGAATTCTGCACAATGCTTTCCCACATAATAAGCACTAAAAACCATGTTACAGTAATATCGCTTCTCTACTTAGGGCTATTGGAGAATGACACACAGCTGTGCTGTGGGAGTGACTTCTTGAGTTTCTGTGAGCCAACACCTAGTGTGTCATGGGCTGGTTTCTGGTTTATGAAGGCAAGTGAAGTTCTAGTTTCCTGGCTAAAGGAACACTACTGCAGGGTATTTTTCAGTCTGCACACACAGAACAGGTACCAGTCCTGAAGTGACCAGACCTGGGCTGAGACTGGGTTGGCCAATAGATGACATCACTAGTTGATTGGGCTAGGAGAGAACAGCAAAAGAGGATGGATTCTGTAAACTTTAGTAGCAGTAAGGTCAGCAAAGGCGGGCCCAAGCATTCTGGGCTAGTCAGCAGAGTCAATAAACTTTGACAACCTTCTTGAAGCTATCTTCCCAGTCTAAGCCACTGTCCCCTCTCATCTGAACTAAAGTAACAGTCTCCTGGCTTCACTCCTTGCCCCTTTCAATCTATTGTTCACATAGCAGCCAGAGTGGTATTGTTTAAACGCAAGTCAACTCCTGTTACCTCTACTCAAAACCTGCTTCCCCTCCCACTTGTAGTAAATCCAAAGTCCTCACAATGGACTATGTTTGGGTCCTAGTTCTTTAGCTCATTCCTGTGCTACTGTTTCCTTAGTTCATATGACTTCAGCCACACGGGCCTCCTTGCTGTTCCTCAAACATACTAAGTACATACCTGCTCCAGGTTTTCTGTCCCGGCTGTACCCTTTGCCTGGAAGTTTCTTCCCCTCAGATACCCATGTGGTTCTTTCCCTGATACGCTTCAGATCTTTGCTCAAATACCACATATTAATGAGGCCTATCCTGACCACTGTATTTAATACTGCAACCCCTTCCCACAACATACCATTCCTCTTCCCTGACCTGATTCATTTTTTCTATAGTCCTAATCACAATGTAATATTAATCAATTAATTTAGTTTGTTTAATGTCTGTCTATCCCCGCTATACTCTGAGTTTCATGGGAGTGGGGCCTTCGTTTTATTTCCTGCTGAATCCCCAGTGAATGGCACATATTAGGTATTTAGTAATATTTGTTGAATGAATGAATGAGTGAGTGAACAAATGAATACAGGGGCTACAAGTTTTAATAACGGTGTTTCAGATTTGAACCAAGGGGCTATGAGTCTTTATATTAGCATTTCAGGCTTTTGAGAAACAAAAGGCTGGATTCCTTCTGGACCTGAGGACATGCTTAAATCTCTCAGAAAGACAAGTTTCTGGTCCTGTGTCCAGGATCTGAGCCAAAAGAGAGTTGCTGGTATTTCAGGCTTTCATCAGATATGTGACAAATTCTCTGGACATTCACAGCCTTAAGTAGGATCCTCATAGGTCAGTGGTTACTATGATCATCAGGCTAGCAGTGCCAATAGAGTAAAATGGTAATCTGGCTAGAGTGGAAGGAGATTGAGTAGACTGAAGCAGAACTTAAACAATGAGGACTTGTCATTACCTTTGTGTTAGGTCCTTCATAAGAATGATTACTGTCCCAGAGTACATAGTAAGATACAAGAACACATGATAAGGATCTTGTACATAGGACCGAAACTATGTTACATGTGGGGTGTGGCCTCCAGGTTTATACCCAGGAGTCATAAAACATGTCTTAGTTTATTGATATGGGAATCAAGGACAACATTGTTGTCTTCTTGCCACAAACAGAAGCTTTACTTGTCCCCTTCCCCAACCAATCCCCATGCCCTTCTGCCCCCATCACTTGGAAGTTAGCCAGATAGCCAATCTAGCTTACTGGCTACTAATGGTGAATAGGATTAGCTATGGGTCATGAGTATTCCCAATTGAGATCCTAGTCACTCTGAGATTTTCTGGACTGTCAAGTGGACCTTGGGTAGTAGTGAGATGATCCAGAACAAAGAGGGCAAACAGCCCTATTGGGAAACAGAAACTGATCCTGAAAGTTCCTAGGGGTGGGCCACAGACTGAGAATATGGAATATGGGAATCATGTAGTTTTAGGTAATAGGCAGAAATTCCTGGGAATCTCAAGTACTAGTCACAGAAAGACATGTTAAAAAAAAAGACCCAATTATTGGAACAGGGAAATAAGACAGAACTTGATCATAAGAAAGAAAGGAACAAACAAAAAACAGTTTCACATTGGAGGAGGATCCATGAGCTGGGTACACTGGTTATGAGTTTCTTAAATTCTCCCTGACTAGGGCTCTGATTTATCCAGAGGTTGGAAGAACATTGAAGTTGAAGCATGGGACTAAATGATCCCAGAGAGAATTGAAAGTCTTTGTAGACAAGGGGTTATGTAAGTGGTTATTTTGGTTAATTCATATCTTACTCAGTTGGTCTGAGAATTGAGGTATCTTCCATAGGATATCTGTTCTCTATGTCAGATTGTGCCCTTTAACTTGGATCCTTAGAATGCAAAGAAGATCTAGAGTATAGGAAGGTGGCTTCTGAGAAAAGTTTATTTTCAGGGTCATTCTATCCCCCTCTCAGGGCCCATTAGCCTTTTGGATGTGCATTAGAACCAACAGAACCTTGAATACCGGGGCTTTTTTTTTTTTTTTTTTTGGGTGACTTTTATAATTATGGCAGTGGTGACACAAACAGTGAAAAAATTAGTGCATACATTTTGGGAATACAGGCATGGTGAATTTGGGCTGATGCTGTGGGTGATCACAGACTTTATGGTTTCCTGGAAAGGTAGCCTCATTTGGTGATGGGAAATGCCTTTTTCAGGTAAAGGACAGTGTGCTGTGATGGCAATTTGCATTACTATCCATCAAACCTTGTCTTCCCAACATAACCATACCATTCAGTGGTATGATATATTTGGGTGTAGGTCCTAACCTCTGGAAACAGTATTATAAAAAGATACTTGTATGTTTTTTGGGGAAATGGACTTCCAATGGCCTCTTCTGTTATTTATGGGCTTTCAGTAGAAGAGGCGAGGATGTTGTCATGATGTTTTATGAGACTGGTTAGCTTTATAGTGTGAAAAACTTGAGCTATGCTTTTGGGACCAAAATCATACTGTTGCTTCCTCCTGCTAACACATACTAGAAAAAGAAGAAAAGGAAAGGAAAGGAAAGGAAAGGAAAGGAAAGGAAAGAAGAGAGAGGGAGGGAGGAAGGAAGGAAGGAAGAAAGGAAGGAAGGAAGGAAAAATCACTACAGGTTAAGTGACTGCCTTTGGCTCCCGTCATGATCCTGGAGTCCCAGGATTGAGTTCTGCATCAAGCTCCCTGCTTGATGGGGAGTCTGCTTCTCCCTCTGGGCTGCCCCACTCTCGTGCTCTCTCTCTCTCACTCTCTCTCCCTTTCAAATAAATAAATAAATAAATAAATAAATAAATAAATAAATAAATAAATAAATAAAATCTTTTAAAAATTTCAAATAACTACGCCCAAATCAAACAGAAATCTGTGTCTGTAGTTTGATCAGAGAAGATTTTTTCCACAGAAATGATAATCTCAGTAAGAAGGTAGCTGGGAAACTGGCAACAAAGAAGATCTGGACAGCAAGGAAATCATCTGATTGAGACAAAGTAGAATAAGGACCCACAAGAAAGAGAGGTGAGGTAGGAATGGGAAGAGAGAAAGATCCTTCTATAGAGCTTGAGCGAGCCTATTGACCACCCACCAATGTTAATTTGGTCTTTTCACTTTAAAAGACCAGACAATAGGCACGGGGATCTGTCTTTATTGCTATCACCAGGTGCTAAAATTGAACAATCTGTGTTCTAATTAAAAAAATTTTTAGGATTTTATCTCATTTTGGGGATTTTGGATTGCAATAATAACCTTTAAACCATTACCTTTGACGTTCACGGAACTCAATTATGTTGAAAGTCATGGGTTTCCTGTTAGGCCCTCTTAGGCTATGAGCAGCAATGTTAACAGACTGTTTTTCCTGGCTCCCTTGCCTTGTGGCTGGGTGGCTTACAGGCTGAGGTGGCAGGTCAGATGCAAGGTGAGTGGGGATGAAAAGTTGGAAGTTCTTTGGGGCTGAATTTAATACCAAGCAAGTAACTGTTAGAGTTCCTTTTCATATCCCTTACACGTAACTGGGGCCCTAAGAAGTCCAAAACCCATGCTACAAATAACCCTACTAGGTTCATTGAAATATTAGAGCTATAATTCTAAGAGCTTGTTCAGTTTAATTCTTTCATTTTACAATGTGAAAACAAAGGTTCAACGAGGAAAAGTAATTTATGTAAGATTACCCAACCAGATGTCTTCAACTCCAAGTGTAGTGCTCATTGTAATATATCTCAAAAAATGAAATTCTAGGGTCAATATTTGTAAGTTACACTCAGAGACATTTGTATAGAATAGAGGAACCTAATCTCTTGGAGCTCTTTCAGCTGAGAGTGAAAGGATTGCTGTGGTTCAACCACAATGACACTTTGCCTAATAATTTGGTCTCTTGGGCATTTGCCCAACCAAATTTGGAGTCATTTCCTCTGGAAAATTCTAAGTGTTTCCCTGTGAATGTTTCTGTCTATGGTTGGTAGAATATGAATTGATATTTACATTCTTGTATTGACCCCACATTGTCTGTCAGATTAAAGTGAAGAAATGGGATGATTCCAGAGTGGTTTTTAGGGGCCGAGGTAAGATTGAGTTAAGAACTAAGATTGGGGGCACCTGGGTGGCTCATTTGGTTAAGCATCCGACTCTTGATTTCAGCTAGTTCGTGATCTCAGGGTCCTGGGATCAAGCCCTGCATGGGGCTCCATGCTCACTGGAGAGTCTGCTTGAGATTCTCTCCCTCCATCTCCCTCTGCCCCTCCCACTGTTCAATTTCTCTCTCTCTCTCTCAAATAAGTGAATAAACCTTTTTTTTTTTTTTAAGAACTAGGATTGTTAAATTTTCCTGTGCTAAAGCAAAGGAAAACACATTACTTATATTGATCAGAGATAGATAGTAAACTTGGCCCTGTTCTCCAGGCAGGAAAACCATGAACATAAATGAATAGGACCTAAGAACTTAGGTCTTCTCTATCAATATGCTACTGAGTTTCTCAGAAATATTCCAGCCTCATGGAGTTGCACACTGTGGCTTTGTTGTTTTGCTAAACCTTTAGTTAAGAATTGGACTAGACCAGTGTTTTAAAAACTGGTTAGTCATCAGAATTACCTGGGGGTGGGAGGGCTTTATTTAGTTAAATCTGTTCTACTGTTGACTGAAAATATGCATAGTAATGAAATCTGGAATTGTAGTACTTTTTAGCATACTATTTCCTAGGTCTTACCTCTAAGGATTCAGTAGATGAGAGGCAGGACCTGGAAATCTATATATTTAACCACCTTTCCAGGTGATTCTTTTTCTTTTTTTGTTCTTCAAAATTATCTTTTTTTTTCTCCCCAAATATGTTTATTTTAATTTTTCAGTGTTACAAGATTGATTGTTCATGCACCACACCCAGTGCTGCATGCAATGCGTGCCCTTCTCAATACCCACCACCAGGCTCGCCCACCCCCTCACCCCCTCCCCTCCAAAGCCCTCAGTTTGTTGCTCAGAGTCCACAGTCTCTCCTGGTTCGTCACCCGCTCCAATTTCCCCCCATTCGCCCTTCCCTTCCTTCTCACGATGCCCTCCATAATTTTCTTTATACTCCACACGTAAGTGAGACGATAAGATAATTGCCTCTCTCCGCTTGACTTATTTCACTCCGCATAATCTCTTCTAGTCCTGTCCATGTTGATACAAAAGTTGGATATTCATCCTTTCTGATGGAGGCATAATATTCCATTGTATA
>CM052801.1:79306625-79333194 GCA_028533885.1 Nasua narica | reverse complement strand
ATATCCAACTTTTGTATCAACATGGACAGGACTAGAAGAGATTATGCGGAGTGAAATAAGTCAAGCGGAGAGAGGCAATTATCTTATGGTCTCACTTACGTGTGGAGTATAAAGAAAATCATGGAGGGCATCGTGAGAAGGAAGGGAAGGGCGAATGGGGGGAAATCGGAGGGGGTGATGAACCAGGAGAGTCTGTGGATTCTGAGCAAGAAACTGAGGGTTTTGGAGGGGAGGGGATGGTGGGGGTGAGCCTGGTGGTGGGTATCGAGAGGGGCACGTACTGCATGGAGCACTGGGTGTGGTGCATGAACAATCAATCTTGTAACACTGAAAAATTAAAATAAACATATTTGGAGAGAAAAAAAATAAATAAAAAAAATAAAGGAGCTAGAAAAAAAAAATCACCAATAAACAAAATCTAAACCCAGGAAAAGGAAGGAAATAATAGAGATTAGAGCAGAAACAAGTGATATAGAAACTAAAAAACAAACAAACAAACAAAAAAACGATAGACCAGATCAGTGAAACCAGAGGCTGGTTCTTTGAAAAGATCAACAAAATTTTGAGCCAGACTCATCAAGGAAGAAGAAAAAAAAGAAAGAGGAAGAGGAAGGGGAGGGGGAGGGACGCAAATAAGCAAAATCACGTATGAAAGAGGAGAAATGACAACCGACACCACAGAAATACAAAGAATTATAAGAGAATATTATGAAAAATTACATGCCAACAACTTGAACAACTTAGAAGAAATGGATAAATTCCTAGAAACTATAACTTCCACGGATTGAATCAGTAGGAAATATAAAATTTGAACAGACTGATTACCAGAAAAGAAATTGAATCAGTACTCAAAAACTTCCAACAGACAAAGGTCCAGGACCAGAAGGCTTCACAGGTTAGTTTTATCAAACATTTACAGAAGAGTTAATACCTATTCTTTTCAAACTATTCCAGAAAATATAAGAAAGAGGAAACTTCCAAATCTATTCTAGGGGTCCAGCATTACCTTGATACCAAAACCAGATAAAGACACCACAAAAAAGAGAACTATAGGACAGTATCTCTGATGAACATAGATGCAAGAACCCTCAACAAAATATTGGCAAAGCAAATCCAACAATATATTAAAAAATCATTCACCGTGATCAAGTGGGATTTATTCCCAGGATGCAAAGTAGTTCAATATTGCAAATCAATCATTGTGATACATAATATCAATGAGAGAAAGGATAAGACACAGAAAAAGCAGTCGACAAAGTATAACATCCATTCATGAACTCAATAAAATCAATGTGCAGAAATCTGTAGCATTTCTATACACTAATAATGAAGCAGCAGAAAGAGAAATTAAGGAAACAATCCCAATTACAATTCCACCAAAAATAATAAAATATCTAGGAATAAACTTAACTGAAGAGATGAAAGATCTGTAGTCTGAAAATTGTAAAATGTTGATGAAAGTGGGGCACCTGGGGGACTCAGTTGGTTAAGCGGCTGTCTTCAGCTCAGGTCGTGATCCCAGGACCCTGGGATCAGCCCCACATTGCGGGGGGTAGGGAGGTCTCTGCTCAGCGGGCAGCCTGCTTCTCCCTTTCCCTCTACCTGCTTGTGTTCTCTCTCTCTCTTCTGTCTGTCTGTCTCTCTCTCTCTCTCTCAAATAAATAAATAAAATCTTTAAAAAAATTGATGAAAGAAATTGAAGATGACACAAAGAAATGGAAAGATATTCCATGGTCATGGATTGGAAGATCAAATACTGTTAAAATGTCTATACTACCCAAAGCAATCTACACATTTAATGCAATCCTTATCAAAATACTAACAGGATTTTTCACAGAACTAGAACAATGAATCTTAAAATCTGTATGGAACCACAAAAGATTCCAAATAGCCAAAGCAATCTTGAAAAGGAGAAACAAAACTGGAGGTATCACAATTCTGGACTTGAAAAGATGCTCAACATCACTTGCCATCACGGAAATGCAAATCAAAACTACAATGAGATATCATCTCACATCTGTCAGAATGGCTAAAATCAACAACACAAGTAACAAAAGGTTTTGGTGAGGATGTAGAGAAAAAGGAACCCTCATGTATTGTTGGTGGGAATGCAAACTGGTGTGGCCACTCTGGAAAACAGTATGGAGGTTCCTCAAAAGGTTAAAAAATAGAAGTACCCTCGATCCAGCAATTGCACTACTGGGTATTTACCCAAAGAATACAAAAACACTAATTCAAAGGGATACATGCACCCCTAGGTTTATAGCAACATTATTTACAATAGTCAAACTATGGAAGCAGCCCAAGTGTCCATTAGTAGATGAATGGATAAAGAAAAGGTGGTAGATACATATGATGCAATATTATGCAACCATAAAAAAAAGATATCTTGCCATTTGCAATGACATGGATGGATCTAGAGAGTATATTGCTAACAAATAAAGCAAATAAGCCCAGCAGAGAAGGACAAATACCATATGATTTCATTCATATGTGGAATTTAAGAAATAAAACAGCAAACAAAGGGGGAAAAAAAAAGACATACCAAATAACAGACTCTTATCTACAGATAGATGCTTACCAGTGGGGAGGTGGGTGGGGATGGGCGGGTGGGGGGTGGGTGAAACAGGTGAAGGGGATTAGGAGTACACTTACCTTGATGAGCACTGAGTAATCTGTGGAACTGCTGGATCACTATATTGTACACCTGAAACTAATATAATGCTGTATGTTAACTATACTGGAATTTAAATAAAAAAATTAATTTAATTTAAAAACTAAAAATACTACTGATGACGGTGGTGATGATGATGCCCTTAACTCTCTAGCTCCATTATAACTCAGGCTGACATTTCCTTAGAAAATTCATTTAGCAAAGGAACTCCATAGCAATGTTTCTCAATTATTGTCTTGTCATTCCAGACAGAATAATATTTTTTTCCACATAGAGTAAAAGGAAAGGACTTCTCACTGCCAGAGCTGAACAATCCAGGGTTCTGGCTGCTCCAGGACCCTCCTGGTCTGCCGAATGTTGGGAGTGGTCTTAGCACACCTGTAACCCCTGCACATGGGTTGGAAATCTCTCTCAGATAAATGACAGTTAATAAAGATCATCTTCCTGATTCAGACCCACATGGTAGTTTTCCTAGACATCTTAAATCGCCATGCATCTTAAAATCCCTTAGATCTAATTTTTAAGAAGTTGAAAATGTCTTCAATTTACTAACTTTAGCTGAAGTGGCTTTGTCTTTTGTTTCCATTAAGTGTTGTGTTTATTGGTATCTTGAAGGTCTTTGAGAACCCTATGTAAATAATTTGCTGTCCTAAATTCTTAGAGATGATGCTGCAAGCTCCCCACTCTATCAGGATAGATGTTCTGAGTTATTCGACGGATAAGATGAGTTTGCCCTGATCCAGCTGTTCTCTCTATGTCTAAGGGACTCATGAGACACTGGGTGGGACCTAGAATCCAGTCTATTAAAACAGAAAAATCAGCTATTCTTTGCTTATGTTGTCTCCTCTGGCAAAAGCCTCTCTTCTTTTCTCCATCCTGGAAATAGCTCTTCTAAACTTAGGCCCAACCTCCTCCAAGAAACCATCTCTGCGATCTACTGTACTATGTATGTTCTATCACAGCATTTATCACACCATGTAGTAGACATCTTTCACTGAGGCCTTCTATGCTGTGATCCACAAAGGGGCTCTAGGACTGGCTCCCCAGTGGCTGGCTCAGGGAGAAAAAGTTTGTTGAATAAAATCTTGAATATATGAACTGACCCATATGGAGATCAGAGTTCACAACTTTGAGCTTACTTATTTTGTGTCAGGTGCTTTCTACATATTACCTCATATAATCCTCCCAACGAGATGAGGTGGGTGTAATTAGCTCCATTTTACAAGAAGCTTAACAGAAGGGATGTTAAGTGACTTGCCAAAGGGAAGTGGCCAAACCAAAGTTTCAAACCCAGCTTTGATGGACTCTAAATCTATTGCTTTTGTCCTCTGAGCCTCGTATTTTTTCCAAATTGTCCATTCTTAAGTAATCCATTAGTACAGAGCAGACCCTTTTAATAACAACAAAAAAGGAATTCCATGCATTGTAGTTTGGTATTTGGGGGCCGCTAATATTTCTGAGACTCCATGATTTTTAGAAACTATTTGGACTGCAGCATTATCAAGTAAGATCAACTCATGCCTGTACTTTTGAAAAATGAGATTCCATAAGTGATGTTACTCAGAGACTCAAAAAAGAAAAGACACCCACAACCAACTTCAAGCTAGAGCTCTAAACTATTATTACTACAAACTGTTATTATTGGACTATTTCCATTTCCAACTCTACTCGAAACTGCTTTAAGCTCAACATTCAGGATGTGTTCCTGAAATATGGGTAATAGTTTTCAAGAACTAACTGATGTTATCACTATTATTATGCTGGGAATCATTAATGCTTATCATAATGGTCTCACTTTAAATTTGAAGAAATTTGAAGGCTGAATTAATGATGGTAAGCCCATGATGAGAGGCTGCCCACTGTATGCTTTACATACAGACATTGTTAATAAATTTGTCTAAGGCTGCAGTGAGCTAGGCATGTGGAATCCTAAGATTTTCTCAGCTGATGGCTTCTCCAAATTGTCAAATTATGTGGCTGTCTTAGCTGCTGGTTATAGGCTGCGGGTAGTGAGATAGAGGTTTCTGAGTTCAGTCCCCTACTCAGGCCATTTGCTGAACTGGGTTCTAGAGCTCAGGTAAAGTTTCTAAAGTCTACCCACCCAGGGGGCACAAAAGGCTCCATGGAATTCTTTGATGAGAAGGACTGCAGAGATCACGGATGTTCAGTATACATAAAGCTCAATTCCACTAAAACCTACACACAAACACACACACACATACACACAACTCCTCCTGAGTTCTTACCATATGTAAAACTCTATGTGGACAATTTATAAATAAAACATCCAATTCATAAATAAAAACATAAAGGAACTTCCTTGTCCTCAAATAGCTTATAACCCAGCCCATGAGGAAGATCTAGATTTAAATAATTTTAACATAAGCTGAACTGCAGAAAGCTCCATAACAGAGGTAAAAAATTAGATGCTATGAGATTATAAGGGGAAAAGAGAGAAATTCACACTGAGGCTTTTTAAGGTGGCTATGTGGTTGAGGTGGGGCTTTTAGGGAAGCTTAAAGGATGAATGTGCATTTGAAACATGTCTTTGAGGGAAGAGACTGACACGGGATAGTCTGAGCAGAGAGAACAATGTAATGTATGAAGTTCTGTGGTAAAAGTTGGGTCAGCTTTGGAAAATACCAAAGGAATGATATTGTTAGGTTTAGAAGGGGGATGAACTGGTAAAGGACTTTGAAGGCAAGATTACTGGGTGAAGGGGTTTGAAATGTTTAATTTGTCACTGTTAAGTCTATGCATACTTCTACGTCTATGAAACTGGAACAAGCTAAAGGACAGGTAGAACAGGTGGAGGCTGGAACTGGTAAGCCTTGTTTGGTAATTACTATTCTAGTTTGTACAACAAATAATAAGGGGTACAACCAAAAGGGATTAGTGTAGTTTCAAGCTCTGGTGGCTTGGGAGGGTGGTGAGACCATTAGCTGAAAACAAGAAATAGGAGGGGAGAGATAGGTGAGATTGCCAAGCTTGACCTCCAGCACCAAATAGAAATTCAGGACTCATATTCAGTTGAGGTTAAGGTCAGAGTCATAAATTTGGGGCTCATCCACACAGAGTGAGCTCTTGTGGCTGCAGTTGTAGATGTAATTGCCTCATAGGAGTGGGCTCAGTGGGAAGGGGAATGTGTCAGGGCTAGAACCTTGGCAATACCCACTGAAGAGGTTGACAGAGAGGAGCTTTTAGTATAAGAGTTGTCTCTCTAGGCGGCAGCAGCAGCAGCAGTAACAGAGTGCAATTTTACAGTGACCAAAAAGGGAGAAACTTAAGGCAGAGGAGTGGTCAGTAACACACACACACACACACACACACACACACACACGCACACAGCAGACAGGGCCAGTAGGATGAAACTTGGGAAAAGAACATTAGAATTGACATTTGGGGAGTTACAGGTGACCTTTTAAAGAGTAGTTTTAGTACAGTGGTAAGTCCACAGCTGGAAGGAAGGAAGAAAGAGGAAAGTGGGATGCAGAGGGAAGCAATAGGTAAGATGGCTTATTGCTAGGCATCCTCTCCTCTAGTCCTTGCAACAACCCCAGGAAACATGTAGCAGGAGCCTTGTTTTGCAAAGAGAGAAACAAATCCCACAGACAACACTTCCTAATGTTGGTTGAACATTCTCTCTGTGTCAGGCACTGCACAAAGCATTTCACTTACTTTACCACATCTGGTGTGCAGCGCATTCTTTGGGACAGATGCTACTGGTCCCTCTTACAGATGAGAAACTAAGATTCAAAGAGTGGAAGTATTTTGTATAAGATCGATTTGTTAGTAAATGTTAAAGCCAGTATTTAAACCGGTTTTGCCTAGTGTCAGAGCCTAACCTAAGATAATTTATCCAAGGTACAATGATAGTCTGACTCAAATACAGGTCTTCTTGTATAGGGTGCAGCAAGACAGTTTTTCAAAACAACCAAAATGGATTAGGACCAGGGTAGGGTGGTAGCTCTCAAGGAGTACATAGTCTAGTCTAATAAGGATTTTAGGGCCTAGGCATAGGAAAATATGGTGGCTCTGGAGTTTATTAGTACTTTATCTTGGGACAAAAATCAAGAGTACTTTGTACTTTGTGGTTGACCCAGGTGATTAAGAGCACAGAAATTGCATCCACACTATTTGGGTACAAATCCCAGCTCCAGCACTTCCTAGCTGAATGACATGAATCAATAAATGTAAAATATAAAATCACTTAGAACAGTGCCTGGCACATAGCAAGTGCTAATTAGGTGTTATGGATGTTTCATGGGTCAACGGGGTCCTGGTTTTTAGCTTCTTATAATGCTTCAGTCAGATTATTTCTGGGTCTCTTCCTCTAAGGAAAAAGGGAGATGGATTTTTCAGCCCTAATTTCACTTGTACATTCACTAACTTATTCAACAAGTACCTAACGAGTACCTGTTTCATACCAGCCACTGTGTTAGGCACCACAAATAGAAGAATGAAGACAAGTATGGTTTCATCTCTTATGGAGCTCACAGTCGTGATGGAAGAGACAGGCCTAGAACCAAACAGCCACAGTACAGTAGAGTCAGTGGTAGTGGTAGGGGCAGCAGAGGGCTCTGTGGAAGCATGCAAGATGGACACCAAGCCAGGGCTTGAGTTGTGTGGAAAAACTTCCCCGAAGAGATGACATCCAAACTGAGACCTGCCCTCTGGGTTCTTCCAGGTGGCAATGAGTTTGCTGTCAGCAGCCATTCTTTGATCCTCTGGGATTGACTCCATTATGTCATTTTTTTCCTTCACCCAGTTGTCCTTGTAGTTGCTGAGTCCAGGGAGATCCTGTGCATTGAAAAGGTAGTTCTGAGACTGCCCATGGCTTTGCAGCAGTTCTACCTTGGCCCTACCCTTCATTAAGGGATGTTAGGGAAATTTTTTGTGCGTGGAAGTATCCTGAAGCCAGAGATACAGTCCTTAGCTCTCATGACACGAAATCAGACTGGGCAGGGAATCAAAACTTGTGTACTGTGACCTTGTCCTAAAGGAAGCACCATCTATAATGGGCAATGGAACCTCAGCTCACTCAGAGTGATTAAAGACTCCTTTGATGTTTCCTTGGCAAAAAGCACATCAGCAAATTACGTCGTGTCTGTCTGGGCTCCATATAGTGGCTAGGAATGGGAAACTGTGTTTTCTTTGTCTGCTTCATGATATTTAAAATTCCTACCATCAACCATCAGAGGCCTTGGACTAGTGGTGATCAGGATTTTAATCTTAGATCAAGCTTTTACTATTAGACCTTGGGCAAGTCACTAATTTCCTCTAAGGATCAATTTCCTCTTTGCTAACTGTGAATAATAATACTCTTATGTCACAGTACTGTTGTAGAATTAAAAGGAGATAGTTTTGTGCCTGAAACACAGTGATACTCAGTAAATTAGAGCTTTCTTTCTACTGTCATTCCTTTGGATCATTGATGGTCATGTTACTGTACACATATGTTATATGTAAGAGTGAACATGTTATTGCTTTCAGCTGTAGACACATTAGCTCGTAGTAGGTGTTCAATTAAGACTTGTCCTTTTCCTCTTCACCTTGATTTAATCAGATTTTCTGACAAAGAAAAGAGTGCTGGAACATAAGGCAGAAGAGGTACCACTCTTGTTCACTCTGACACCTCCCTTCTATTTTTAACCCCATTATATAGTGTCTGGCAAATTTTAAGCATTCAGTACATAGTTGTTGAACAATTGAATGAATGACCAAATGCATAAATGAATGGGCCAGCAATCGACAGGCAAGCTATGGTGAGAATGGGAGCTGGCTGAAGCATGAAGTGGTTACTGGTAATGGCATGGCTGTACTCAAGGTAAGACATCAAGTCAGTTGGCTGAACTGATAAGGAGCAGCTTGAAATGATCCATTTGGGTCCCCTAGTGGGCCCCGGCTAAATAAGCTGATGGGCTGGAACCACATTTTCAATTTTTTTCAGTATTATAGGAACTGAACTAACAAGTAATGTTGTGGTAACAAAGCTATAAATTTTTGAGGGAAAAAAAGGGCTTTTGAAAAATATGCAGTGGAAACCCTCTTACACTGCCGGTGGCCATGTAAATTGGTATGATCATTCTGGAAAACAATTTGGCTTTATTTGGTAAAGCTGGAAATGTGCATATACCCTGCAGTCTAGGAATTCTGTGCCCAGGTACACACCCTAGAGAAACTCCTGAATGTGAGTGTCAAGAAACATGCTCACAGTGGCATTATTTGTAATAGAAAGGTGGAAATAACCTGAACGTGTGTGTATGGAGAAAAGTTATAAATTTGGGTATAGGAGTACAAGGCAGTAGATATAGAAACACAAATAATTCAATTAGGGCTATGTGCATCAACACGGATGAATCTCAACAACCACTATGTTGAGTGAATAAAACCATGTAATTTATGGAAAAATACATACAGCATGATATCATAAAATAAAAAACAATATTATACGTTGTTTATGGGTATATATGTATAAAGTGTAGTATAAAGCTTGCATGGAAATGGTAAAAACCAAATTTAAAATAATGTTTACTTCTGGGAAGGGAGGGAGGGAGGGAATAGGGACAGGGCGAGATGCACTGCACAGGTGGCTTCATTTATATCTGTGATGTTTTATTTCATAAACTGAACAGTAGATAGGAGAGTGTATTATTTGCTTTGTGGCTTGCAGTTCTTAAACAATAAGACATAAATTTAAAAACTGTATACCCAGGGCATTCTCTGGCAATCTGGGAACTAGCATTTCTGTGCATGGCCTGTGTTCATTATGGTCCATGGCTTCAAAATACCAAGCAAAAGTGGGAGGTCCTACTGACCTTAGAATATTTTACAATGCACAGAACCAGGTACTTTTGTGATGAAGTCTGAAGCAGAAAAGTAGCTCCATTCTTGAGCAAGATTGTTTTGGACAACAAGGACTCCAATTGTCCAACCCATTTTTAAATGGACTTTGCATGGCTTTGAGTACATTTCTATTGCATTTGATTTGTGGTCATATGGAAATTGCCCTATTTTCTTTTGTCACTGACAGCAAATGTGAGAATGAATGATTTGCAAAATTTAATTTTCATCTAATGGGTTTCCATCAAGCCCGGTACTTCCTGTACCAAGACAATATTGATTTCTCAGAAAAGTGAAGCTTGATCAGGGTATTTCAATATTGTATTAGTACCTCAGTTCTTCTGAGAATTGAGTGAGTTATAGGAAAGACCAGAAGTCCCATTCCTGGGGATCTAGGAACTCCTACATCTCTATCTTAAGGCAGCTTTGCCAATGCTAAGAAGATTTTGATACACTTGCCTTTGAGGACTCCTTCTCTGGTAGAACAAGATAAAAGGGGCCCTTTTTTAATTCCATAAGAAGTTCATATATAGCATTTGTAAGTTAGTCTAAGCGTGGCTTTTGGTCTATTGATCACTTTGGCTGAACACCTAATGTTTGCAACCACTGTTAGTAATTTATTATAATTAGTTCCACAGAAGCAGCTTTCCATCATTAGAAATAACTTATATGTGAACATGGCCTAAATAAATATCTAAATTGCCTTCCAATTAAAATGCACATTATGCATGCTATGTCATTGGAGACTTTTTTCTTTTTAGTTATTCATACAATAAATCATTAGAAAAATTCCTATAGCACTGAGGTAGAATGTAGTGATTAATTACCTATTGACAGTGAAAGATGCAAACAAGAGAAAGTGATAGGGTCTTTTGCTCTTGGAAAATCTGTTTGGTAATACTAGTTCCTTTGGATTGGATTGGACATTCTGAATGGATTGTGAGCTCGATTACAGAGAGCAGCTGCTGACCTGAAGGCTGATCTAACATCATATTCATTTTATTTTCCTACTTACAGAATGTTTTTGAATGTCAAACTTGATGAGCCCAATTAATTTGGTCATTAGTTCTTCCATTCTTAAAAAGAACCAAATCTGTAAATGCTTTGGCACTTTGGAGCATCGTTTTTGGTGAAATGAGAATAATTATTTTCCCTTAGGACTAACAACATAGTGTGTGGGTGTGGGTTTGTGGGTGTGTGGTGGATAAGTGTGTTCACTTTTATTTCTGATGTTATGGGTACACAAAATTCACTTTCTTTGCAAGGGGATCATTGTACAAGTCAGTAAATTAGTGATACATGATCCTTGAAATCATTTTCTAGAAGAGTAGAAAGAACAGGAGAAGGCCTGGAAGTTTTCCAAAGAGTTTTCTTGTTGAGCCCCAACCCTGCAGAAGGTAAACTCCTTCAGGTTATAGATTTTATTTTATTCACCACTGTATCTCCTGTTTCTAGTAGAGTACACACAAGGCTATTTGTGGAAGGAAGGAGGGAAGGAAGGTAGGAAGAAAGGAAGGATGGAAGGCAGAGAAATGACCAAATGAGCAGATTTAGCTGAATGGTTTTGGGTCCAATAAACCCAGCATTCTCATTTACAAAACGTGTGGAATGTACCTAACTGCACAGGGTGCTGGGATGAATGCTGTTATAATCCTTATAAGCTGGGCTACAAAACCCACTAGGATTTTAGAGGGCCAGTGGGAGAGGAAAATAATCCAGGAGAGAACATTGTTAGGGCTGTGGAACTAAATCAGTTTAGCAATAGCTTTGAAAGGAGCAAGCTAACAGTTAATGTCATAGTGTCCATAAGCAGTATAGCAAGTTCAGGCCAAGCTGGCATAAATTTCCAAGGGAGAGACAATGGGATGGTTTGTGGATACTCATAAGCAGAAGTTTCCAAGCAGTATTTAGCTCTATATGGGAAATATGGCAGCACTCTGGTTCTATAAGTCCCATTTGTTTGAAAGCAAGTAATGAGGATAATGTTCCCATCAGCAAAGGGTAATCACATAGTCAGAGATTCGGGCTCAAGAGCCACCAGAGGAGCTGCAATGCAATCTGGAAACAGAGGCAGAATCCCAGTTATCTATACCAGCGAAGCCTAGCAGGAAACAGTAAGGAAGTTGAGACTAATGGTAACACTGGGCTGGTGTCAGACTTAGGACAGATAAAATCACTGAAAATCCTCTCCACTGGCAGTGAAGCTCAAGGACTTGATGGACTTAAGTCTGCAATTACAAATGTTTTCAGCCTGTACAGCAGGGAGGCATGGAGAAAGCAGAGGCTCAAAGCTCTTATGGAGACAAAGCAGTTAAAATCAGTTTCTCACTTGGGGCTCCTGGGTGGCTCAGTTGATTAAGCATCCAACTCTTGATTTCAGCTCAGGTCATCATCTCAGGGTCATGAGGCTGAGCCCCACATCAAACCCTGCATCGAGCTGGGTGTGGAGCCTGCTTGAGATTCTCTCTCTTCCTCTCCCTCTGCCCCCACCTCCCTCTCTCTAAAAAAAACAAAAAACAGTTCTCTGACTCCTGAGGAAATGTTCCAGCATAAGCATTCGTTTCATAAAGGGAAAAGATAAATAATAGTAACATCAGTAATCATAACAATAATAGTAACAGCATAGCAACAATAGTAATAGCAGCATCTGCTTCCATTTAATGAGTAATTACCATGTCCCAGGCCTGCACTAGGCACTTTATTTATATTACCTCATTTAATTCTTACAATAACTATCTATGAGATAGATCCCAACATAGTCCTCATTTAATAGGTCAGAGAGATTAACCAACGAGGCCAAATTCACATAGCTAGGGAATGGCAGAGCTGAGATTGAGCCCAGTCTGATTCCTGAACACATTGATACATACAATGCACATATAATGTCTTATCATATATATGTAGTGCTGAATAAATATTATGAGACAGACTTTATTATCAATTTTACTTACATGAGAACAAAAGGAAGTGGATTTCAGGTGGTGATTCAGCAAATGTGTATTGTATGTGCACTTACTATGGGCCAGGCATTGTGTTGTATGCTGGGGACACAGCCATGAACAAAGTATGCACCGCTGCTGTCCTCACAGAGCTTACTTTCTAGTGCAAAGCCCTGGGGGTAGTTATAGGCTGCACTTGACCAACCAGGATTCAAAGAAGTCAGCTAGATTATTCAACTCTTAGGTTCTTTGGAAAACTCCACGAAATGAAACTCTTCTATGGAAGGGCAAAGTAGCATAGTATTTAAGTGCATCCACTCTAGGGCTAGACTGAGTTCAAATCTTTATCTGTTAAGGTCTTGCCAAGAAAATGGAAACTACTAGATCCTTCAGCTAAAGGGGATTTCATATAGAGGAGGGGTTACATGAGTAAGACATTGAGAAATCAAGCAGGAATGGTAAGACCACCAAGAGATTAGTAACAGCAGGAAGCCGCTTTCACTTCTAGAGCTAGATGGGAAATGGGAGGAAGTGGTGTTACCGGAACCTTGAAGCAACACTGTGTGGTTGAAGCTGCCCAGACAGACCTTGGGCTCTGGTGGGAGAGGTGTCCACCTGTAGTTGGAGGAGACACAGCTGTTTCCAGAGATGCTATAAGACGCTGGCAGGGGGAGAGGTAGAGATAGAGATGTAGAGAAAGAGAGAGAAAGAGGGACTGGCCTTTCCCCAACTCTTGTTCTAAAATTTTCTTTTTACCACTGCCCAAACCTACTCAAAGCCAGAAGACAGGGGAACCTAGGAACGTAGTTACTGTGATGAAGAGCAGAGCAGGGGAGGGGAAGGAAAAGAGTGAATATGAAGCTGTTAACAGCTACAAAAGCCAACCTCCATCATTTATCAACTACCATTATGGGTAAGTATCCCCATGCCTCAGTTTCTCCATATATAAAGTTGTAATTTCAAAATAGTACCTCCCCAGAGGGCATTTGTGAGAATTAAATAAGTAGATACATGTGAAGTGTTTGGAAAAGTGTTTGGCAAGTAGTAACCCTACTAGAACCTACTATACTAAGACACAATAAGGTACTAATAAGATCTACTATTATTATTTTTCTCATATACAATATTACCAGGTCATTGTCTTTAATAAAGGCCTCATAGCAATGGGAGCCCATAGTTCAAGTGTCTTGGCAAACAGCAACTATAAATGAATGAGTCTGACTATTCTGATCCATGCTGTCCCTCTGTAAAAGCCATTCTCATAAACCTAAGCAGTGTTAAGGCCAGAATTTAGGGAAGCTCATGAATCACTTGATAACCCTAGCCCCTGCCAGCACTCTCAGCAAGAAGCACTCAACAATAACCTGCTGTGTGGAGTTAGAAAGACTCCATTGGATTGAAAAGAAGAAACACAAGAAAACATTATTTTGAATCCCACAAACAAGTGCCTTCTGGCCTTTGGGACAAATATATACATTAGTCCTTAATCCTCCTTTACAACTGCCATCATCAAAGTTTTGGAATCAGAAGCAAAAGCTAGGGGTAAAAGGGAGAATACAAATAAGGCAGAGGTAGGAACAAAACCAGTAATTCATACAAAAGAGAGAGAGAGTTCACTTGGTTTATAGATATGTAAAAAAATATAGCAGATCATTTGAGGGTAAAAAGGACATAAAATGTTCAATCAATGAAGGCAGTTATTAGATTAATGTGTCCTTCTGTATAAAAATGGAGAAACGTATCAGGTGGCATATGAATGACAAGAAGGAAGAAAAAAAGCTTCAGGCGGCAGAGTAGTGTTTAATGCTTTAATGCTGTGAGGGATTCAGCGCTTCTGTTGCTTTTTGGCACTGGCTGAGAGACAGATTGGTAGCAGTCTAGCAGGTATTTTATGTCTCTAATTTCCTTATGGCGTGTCCATTGGATTACTAAACTTGGAGAAAATTCCAGTATCTTTGAAATAAACAATTGTTCATCAAGACCTGGCAGGTAGATTACTGTAAATATATTTTTAAATGTTTGCTCTTTACCACGAGTGAAGATAAAATTGTAGCATTGGTAAAGACAGATATTTTTGTTTGTCTTTGCAATTGAGTGGCATTGTTTAGAGCATCACTTTGCTGACTATGTAAGCCAGAGTGCTGGGCCAATCATTCTATCAAGTTAGGCCCTTGGCTCTACTTGGGCATTACTGATTCAGGTATTTCAGACTGAGACTTTTAGGGGCACAGATTATTCAGGTAAATATCCCATGCTCTGTGTCAACTTTGCGTGTTCAGACTTGACTGAAATGTTTATTAGATTGTATATTGTATATCGATTTTTCCCGGACTAGACGGTGGGCATCATGAGAGCAGGGACTGGTCTGTCCTATTTACTGTTATATCCCTAGTGTTCATATATGGCCTAGTAAATGCTAGGCCCTCCAGGATTATTTGTTGGATGAATGAATGAAAGTTTCTAGTGACTAGTAGACATTTCTGTATGCATTACTGAATAGCAACATGAAAAATCTGCCAGCCATTTTCAAGGATATCGTTTGTCTCAAGAAGTTGGCAAATATTATATTCCTAGTGGAAGGCTGACTTTAGAAAACCCTGATTGTTTTAGATCATATTTGTTGTATGACAACTGTCAGACTCACACTGCTTTGGCCAATGTCACTATGTCAATGGCTATTTCCTCAAGTTTTCCTGAATGAAACTTCTCACTTCATCATTCTTAACAGCCAAACTGGATCAAGAGTTAGGCAATAGGGGGCACCTGGGTGGCTCAGTTGGTTCAGTGACTGCCCTTGGCTGAGGTCATGATCCTGGGGTCCCGAGATCGAGTCCCACATCGGGCTCCCAGCTCCATGGGGAGTCTGCTTCTCCCTCTGACCTTCTCTCCTCTCATGTTCTCTCTCACTCTCTCTCTCCCTCAAATAGATAAATAAAATCTTTTAAAAAAAAGTTAGGCAACAGGATCTACGACTTAGTACTTTACCATCAATTTGTTCACCACATATGCACTTTGATTTAATGGTTAACAAATTGGGAGTTGTAGTTCATGCCTTTTGGAGGCTGATGTAATTCTATCTGGGTATAGTGTAGTTTTCCAAAGTATGTAACATACAGCACTAGTTCCACAAGATGATTTATAAGAGAAAGAAGAGAGTTCTATGCTCAAATAACTTCCCATAACACTGTATGGTATAGTCTCATTTTGGAAATTCACGATGTACATTAACATAGTAGAAGCTCAAAAAAAAAACATAGTAAAAGTTCTGAGAAGTTATACAGTTAAAGAAACCTATTTCTTTCTAACTCTGAATTTCTCAAATTGAGTTAATTACAGAGGCTTCCCCCCCATTAACATTCCTACAAGATTATTATTCCATTAAACAGACATTAGATAAGCTTAGTGGAATACAAAGAAGACTGACCTCCCTATTAAGAGAATCAACTTCCTCTCTGGATCTCCTACTTAACAGTTTTGTTTCCAGGGGTGCCTTGCTGGCTCGGTCAGTACAGCATGTGATTCTTGTTCTCTGGGTCAGGAGTTTGAGCTCCACATTGGGTGTGGAGCCTATTTAAAAAGAAAAAGTTTTGTTTTCATACTTTAAAGTTTTTGAAATCAGCATAAGTCTTATGGTCCACTTATAAGACATTTATTTTTTTTTCTGAGAAAAGTTATAATTAAACTGATAGTTCATCTTATAATTTATGGCATCCTAGAGGCAAAGAAATATTGTAGAACCTCCCTGCCAACCTCTCAGGGTTATTGTGAAAATTGAATGAGTCAATGGATGAGAAAGCAGCATGTACAAATTCATAATAAGGATTATTTTTATTATGTCTTGTTTGTCTGGCTTAAATGGGAGGGGTAAGCTACCAGTTACCAGGCTGCCTTTTAATACTCTTTCCTCAGGTGGACAAGAAAACACCAAATCCAGGTATCAGACCTGATTAATTTCCATTTTCTTTTTTTTAATTTTTTTAAAAGATTTATTTATTTATTTATTTATTTATTTATTTATTAGGAAAGAGAGAGAGTGACAGAGAGCATGAGAAGGGAGAAGGTCAGAGTGAGAAGCAGACTCCCCATGAAGTTGGGAGCCCGATGTGGGACTCGATCTCAGGACTCCGGGATCATGACCTGAGCCGAAGGCAGTTGCTCAACCAACTGCGCCACCCAGGCGCCCTTAATTTCCATTTTCATTTGGTTGTTTGACTTGACTTGGTAGTTTTGCTTTATGTACATAGTCATGGCCTCAATTACAAAAACAAAAATAAAACCATTTTTAATATTCAGTAATGATTTCTGGCAAAAGAAAGAATTTGAAAATGTGTGATAACTTTATTTGCTGTCGAAAAGAATTTGGAATGAAGTGGGTGCTTCTTGGAACCCATCAGGGGAATTAATTCTTCAATAAGCATTTACTGAACTTATGTGCCTACTTCTGCATTAAGAGCTGTGAAAAATACAGTTAGTAGGCACTAAGTGGATGTTTCAGAATGACTTTTGGTTTGATTCTTGATAGGTACTGACTATAATATGGATGAATGAAGGCAGATCACTACCCTGGAGCAACTCATAGACTAATGAGGAATACGGGCTGGTAACTTGTTAAGTGCCATGATACAAGTCTTTATAAAGCATGGTTGGAGGGCCAAATAAATGGTTACTATGAACTAACTTAGCTTTGTGGGGTTTGAGTGGGACTTGAAGCTTCATATGATGAAGGAATATGGGCTGGGTCTTGAAGGATCAGTAAGAAATGATGCGAAAGTATGGGAAAGCAGTGAAGCCATAAAAACGTCACATGTGTAGGAACTCAGATGAAATTGCATGTATGTTCCATGATCTCTGCAAAATGCTGAGTTTATTGGTATGAACATTTTATGGAGTCATAGTGGCAGATGAGCCTGGAAATGAGTCTGGCGACCGTGAAGGACCATTGATGCCATGTAGCAGTTTTGGCCCATGTGGTGGAAGTGATTTTACCCATTCAAGTGTTTTGAGTTGGTGAGTAATATGATCAGTTTTCTATTAAAAAAAAAACCACTCTGGTAACAGCCTGGGGCACAGATTAAAAAGTAGAAAGACTGTTTAGGAGACTGTTGTAATAATCTGGTTAAGAGATGATGATAGTGGGGATGGGAATATAATAATAGATTTTGAGAGGTGATAATTCTAAGATAGAAGCTACAGAATTTAGAGATTAGCAGACCTCGGTGGGATGGAAGAAGAGGGAAGAATCAGAGTAAAGTCTGTGCGTTTGAGTTTGAGATATTGAGTAGATGATGATGTCATCTTTTATAATAGGGAATTTGGGAGGAGGAATCTGCTTAGAGAAAAGATAATGACTTTAGTGGCAGTGTTACTTTCAACAGTCAATAGGACGTATGGAAAAAAGATAATATTACTGCCTTTCTAGAGCCTGTTATTTGTGTAGCATGACAAAAAATTACACATATCCTTCAAGTGGCTTCTTCTGTAGTCATGAAGTCTGAACTGAGCCCAAGGACAGAAATCCAGCAAGACTCTCTGGCATTTTTTTGTGCCAGGGAAGGCTTAATAAAAGAGGTGACATTTAAGGTGGATCTGGAAGAATGAGTAAGAATTTATACGATTCATAAGAAAGATTCATAAGAAAGCCATTCTATGCTGGGGAAACAGCATGAACAAAAGCAGGGAGCTGTGAAAGATCATAGAATGTCTGGGAATTATGAGAAGCTCAAAATAGCTAAAGCATGTGTGGTGAAATTGGTGGGAGAAGAGATCTAAAATAAAGTTTTCACCAGTACCAAAGTCAAGGACTTTACACTTTACTCTGTAGGAACCAATGGAAGTTTAAAGCAGAGGAGTAGAATCCATGGATCTGTATATATAATTGGTGATGAGGCATTGAGTTCAAAAGAGATCAGAAGGGAAGTCTACAATTCCCTTTATAGTATCAGGTTATACCATGAACCTTGATGACTCCTTTTTTTTTTTAAAAGATTTTTATTTATTTGAGAGAGAGAGAAAGTGAGAGAGAGCATGAGAGGAGAGGCCAGAGGGAGAAGCAGACTCCTCATGGAGCTGGGAGCCCAATGCAGGACTCCATCCCAGAACTCAAGGATCACGACCTGAGCTGAAGGCAGTCGCCCAACCAACTGAGCCACCCAGGCGCCCCTTTAATGACTTCTTTTTAAGGGCTCCCATTAATCCTGGATCCCAAGAGCTTTGGCTCCATTTGGGATCTTCCTGCTATTATTTGAGGTTGCCAGTCATTTCTCTTTTATACAGAAACAGCTTCTGCCACTGAAATATGGTATCAAGCAGGCTTGAATTTATTCTTCTTAGCATGCCACACATTGAGATTTCCCTTCTAAAAATTATCACTAAGAGTCCCAGATTGTGTCTGATAGTGCTTTATATTTTATTGAAGGAAATGGTTCTATTAAACTCCAGTGAGTGCCTGGTAGATATCAAATATCTGGTTAAAAAGGCAGTTGGGAATCCATCCAACCTATCTGGCTATTTCAAGGTAGAAAAATTATGTTTGGTGTGTGTGTGTGTGTGTGTGTGTGTACGGAGTAATAAGCTATTTTTTTCTATATAGAGTCATGTTTTGAAGACTATTTCCCTTAATTCATTATGTCTTCAGCTATGATCCTTGTTCAAAATGTGGATTCATGATCCCCATCCCAAAGCTACTGAATCAAAATGTGTAGGTTTAGAGCTTGATAATATGAATTTAAAAAAAGTCCCCATCTAATTCTGATGCCATTTAAAGTTTGAGAAGCACCAAAATATGGATTCTACAGATTAATAAGATCACAAGGATATATCTAATTTATAGGTATCCCAGACTCCACTCTGCATGATGTTGCTTTTGAAATACAACAAAATAGGCTTCCTTCAAAATAACCCCTGGCATTCTCAGGCAGGAGAACAGAGCAGTGGATTAGAAAGCAGACTCCAGCTGCCAGATGTCACGGTGGTCAATTAGGACAATGAAACAAACTGAAAGTGATAATCAAGCCTTTATTTACTTATTGTGATACCGTAAACAAGAGGCAACATTGGCGCCAACTCCCCAGTGTTCCATTTTCCCCCATGGAATGGCACTGGGCAAGGAAGGGTCAGATGGATGCAGTGCACAGGGGGGTGATCATCTTGCTACTGAAGAGCTCCTACCAAGAGGCTCTTTCCTCTTTATGGACCCACGGGCTGGAGATAAGGAGAGAAGGAAGGGCTGGTAGTGGGAAGGAACTGAGACAAAGCAGAGAAAAGCACTTCCACCGAGACCGCTTACAAGGAGATCACAGTGGAGATGTGGGGGAAATGCCTCAGCTGAAGCTTCTGATAAGAAGGCCTCCAAGTGGGGGTGCTTGGGCCAAGAATGCAGATATATGCCTGAGCATGTCTAACCTGGAGTGGGCAGCGCGAGTCCATGACAGTAACTCCCTCCAGAAAGTTGCAGTACAATGGCTGTGCACCAAATCTAGTGTGGCGAGGGCAGCTTCCTCTCATGAGGCTTGCCAAGCAAAGCCTTGTAATCGCCTGTGGCCAGGCCTGAAAGATCAACATAAGATTTTATCCTGGAGCTGGACTCCTCAAGAACTTGGCTGGGAACCAGGAGATCAGAATTCTAGGCCGGATTTGGTGAGTGATTCACCGGGTGACGTCAACTTTTCTCTCTGGGGCTCTGTTTCTTCATTTATCAAAACAGAGGAAGCCCTAGTTTAATATCTTCATGCTCGGCCTAAAAGGGTTCGTTCATCTCTCATGTCTTGTAGTTTCATTTCTGAAAGAAGGAGGTTTGCGTCCAAAGGTGACAGCGCCTGGACTGTACCTCCTGCCACAAGAGCAGCTCTCAACGATACCTGGGGAAAATAGTTGATGGCCACTAGGCAGAGCCTTAGTGCTCGGCCTGAGTACAGTAGCACCTTCCTCAGTTTAGGAAACTGGAGAGGATTTTGAGCAGCTTTTTTCTTTCGGAGGATTCTCTTCGGCTAATACTAGGTAAAGGTCAAAGGCAGTAGCAGCTCTATTAAAGGTGACTCTTGGCGAGAGACTTCTCTCTCCCATCTGGCTTACTGGGTTCTGCCATTTATGATCTGAAGGCACAAGGCCAGTTTTTCATGGTGGGAGGGGCCAGTAGAACACAACCACACCATCTATAGATGAGGGCTTACATTTAACAGGTCTCAGCAGCAAGTTTCAGATAGTTTCAGCAGTCTGAGGCGTGGGTATATAGATGATTAACTGTCCAGAGCACGTCTGTGGCTGATACTACCTTGGAGCCCCAAGCAAAAGATAGTGTATGGGGAAATAT
Organism: Nasua narica; assembly: GCA_028533885.1. Classification (NCBI taxonomy): domain Eukaryota; kingdom Metazoa; phylum Chordata; class Mammalia; order Carnivora; family Procyonidae; genus Nasua; species Nasua narica. The sequence continues at coordinate 79,312,430 of CM052801.1, read as the reverse complement.
TTTGTTATAATTGGTATCAACACTATGGAGAGTCAGTGATTAGTGAGTGCTTTTTCCATTTCAGGCACTTTAAATATATGCTTTTGTTTAATTGAATCCTCATGAGGGTGGCCACTAGTATTTTTTTATTAACATATGATATATTAGTTTCAGGGGTACAGGTCTGTGATTCATCAGACTTACACAAATCACAGCACTCGCCATAGCACATACCCTCCTCAATGTTCATCACTCAGCCATCCCATCCCTCCTCAGCCCCCTCCCCTCCAACAAATCTCAGTTTGTTTCCTGAGATTGAGTCTTTTATGGTTTGTCTCCCTCTCTGGTTTCATCTTGTTTCATTTTTTTCCTCCCTTCCCCTATGATCCTCTACCTTGTTTCTCAAATTCTTCATATCAGTGAGATCATATGACAATTGCCTTTCTCTGATTGACTTATTTCGCTTAGCATAGTACCCTCCAGTTCCATCTACGTTGTTGCAAACGGCAAGAGTTCAGGTTTTTTGATGGTTGTATAATATTCCATTGTATATATATACTACATCTTCTTAATCCATTCATCTGTTGATGGACATCTAGGCTTTTTCCACAGTTTGCCTATTGTGAACATGGCTGATATAAACATTCGGGTGCATGTGCCCAAACACTAGTATTATAATCCCCATTTTACAGGTGAGAAGATGGACCTCAGAGAGATTACATAGCCTCATATATAGCCTCCTTGGGGTTATATAGCTAGGAACTGGCCGAGCCAGGATTTGAATCTAAGTGTGCCTGACTTCAGAAACTATATTCCTAGCCACTATCTTATGCTAATTCTTTTTTTTTTTTTTTTGGTCAGGTCAGTTTAACCAGGGATAGCTACATCCTTGAGTGGCTTGAGTAAAACAGATAATTAAAACAGATTAACAGATAATCATAGGTGGTATAATTTGAGGATTGCTAAAACATTCAGTCAAGTCAGCCATTAGCATTTCTTTCTAGATTGGACTTTACAGGTGGATTCATATACGTTTGACAAACATATGTAATTTTCCAGAGAAATTAATCATCAAGGCCAATATGTCCTTTTACTTTCTATACCTTTTGCTTTAATGCACCTTTTCCCCCCGGAAAGAGCTATACTGCTAGATGTTCCCGGCTCAATAGACAATCTTGATAAATCCAGACTGTAAGATTCAGGGAGGAAGTTGAAATCTGACCATTGAAAGACCTTAATAATACAATACTCTAATACAATACTAGAGGAGTTGGTGGTAACTTGTCAAACAAACGAATGCGATTGTCAGGATCAGGAATCTGTACTCCTGGCCGTTGAGTGCTATTAAGGCAGAGCAGCCATCTCTAGGTATGTGTGCACCACGGTCCAGGAGAAGACCAGATGAACTCGTACTTCCTCCAATCTGTGTCCCTTTGTTGGTGTCTGTTCTCAATCACAAGAGGGGAAGTTAAGGCAACTTAGAAAATTCTCCATCTCTGGGCTAAGGCATGGTATCTTTGGAAGTTTATTGTTAAAATATCAGTACGATTTGGGAGAAGGATTTGATGCCATCATCTGTTCCTTACTTGTAGTTTATCCACTAATGTGAACTCTGAGGAAGACCTGGGTAACTTAATTTTATCCAAGGGTTAGATCTAAAACATGAGCCAGCAGAGTGAGAGACCCTTTGAAATGTGTGTTTTGGACAGTAATGAGATGGCAGAGGCCGTAGGGGAAGTGAACACTTGGGCTCTGGACAACTAAGGCCGATGGCATCTCCAGCACCTGGGGAAGAGGCAGAGGCAGGCTAGAGGGTCAAAGACTGCCATCACTTCCCTTTTGCCGCCCTTTGATCCCTGGCCTAAATCTGAGTGCCTCCATCTTGACAGGGACAGAATTTCTGAGCAGGTAACTGGTGTTATTTCTTTAGCATTGAGTATTTGTGTCTTGAGCTCACCAATGCTCGCACCCGAAAACCGGTGAGACCAGGGGCCATAACCGAATAATGCTGAGGAGCCTGAACGAAGTCCAAAGAAAGTTCACTGAACAAACTGAAAATCTTGTGGTGAGAAGAAAAAATACTTTGGAGTGTCGTTGTCACATCAGAAACCCAGAATAGCACTTTGGTCACACTGGGAATTAATTGGTTGATGCATTCAGTTTACAAAAGATTCCATGCAGGTGTTCTTAAATAAGAACTCTGGCAATGCAGAAAGATGAATGCTTCCAGAAAATTGAAAGACACTGTGGTGCCGTGGAAAGAGCATGGGCTTTGGAAGCAGACAGCCTTGGGCAAGTTCCTTAACCTCTCTGTGCCTCCATTTTAGTTGTCTCCTCTGTAAAATGGGGAGGAATACAGTACTCACCCTGTCTCACAGAGTTGTTGTGAGGCTTCAGTATGATACCACACCTAAGTGCCTAATACAGTTCCTGGTGTATAGGCATTGCTGGAGGAGGATAGCGCCACTCTTTGCCCTCAGTGGAAGAGCTCTGTTGAGGTAGAAAAGAAGGCTTAAAATGTAGAAGGACTGGAGCCACAGCTCATGAAAATCAATTTTCATGAAGATAAAGTGGCATCAGAAGCATGATGCAAGTCTGTAGACAAAGATAATGCAATCTCTACAAATGGTTTGTGCACAGTGTCTCAGGGAGCAAGCTTACCACAGTGCCTGGAAGAAAGAGAAGAAAGAGTCGCCAATAGATGATGGCAGCAGGGGACACCTGATCCAGTCGGCGCTGACACCCCTGTCACTAGCAAATATGGCAAGAGGCCCTTCAGCACATGCCTACTGTACCAGAGCCATCCCTGTGTACCAAGAAAGGAATTGCTTACTTGGGCAAGATTTTCTCTGTGGGTTGTCACTAGCAATCAGGGAAAAATTCCCATTCAAATACCACCATCTCATCGTAGCTATTCAAACAGACAAAAATAAACAGTCTTTAGTGTGGAGAGGACGTGGGGAAAATGCGCTCACATAAACTGCTGGTGGGAACGAAAATAGGCACAACCCTTTGGAAGATGGTTTGGTAGTTTCTATAAAATATTAAAACGGGCCTTTACATCAGCCCAGCAATTCCACTTCTATGTGTATATCCCAGAGAATTACCCCCGTGTGCATTTGGAGACATAGACAAAGGATGGCTATTGTAGCTTTAGTTGTAATAGCCTGACTGCTCATTAGTTGGAGTGGTTAAACATTATAGCACATTCATGTGATGAAATATCATTCAGCCATTTAAAAGTAAGATGTATTAGATGCAGGGACATGGAAGTATTCCTGTGATTCATTGTTGGGATATAAAAGTGAGTTTCAGCACACTATTTGTTGAATGATATCCAATTTATTTTGTAAATTTTTCGAGAAATGGTATATACTTGTATTTCATAGAAAACAAGTCTGAAAGGATAGGAGTTACCCCTGGGGAATGGGGACAGGAGTGCTGTTGGTGCGGTGGGGGGAGGGCAGTCCTGAATAGTCACTTTCTCTGTTTACTTTTTAGATGTCTGCATTATTTGAAGTTTTTAGATGGACACGTTCTGCTGAATCAATCTTGAAATAAATCCTAATGAAACAAATGTATGCATTAGATTGGCTCAGTCACTTCTAGCCCATGCTTGGTCTGCATTTTCTCTGTTTTCAGATAATAGTGATAATAATGCTCATGACAGCAGCTAACATTTATTAAGTGTTTACTATGTGCTGAGTGATGTTCCAAGCGCTTTACATATGTTAGCTCATATAATCTTCACAAGATCCTTACGAGGTTGTCTTAGCCTGTTCAGGCTCCTATAACAAAAATACCATATACTGGGTGCCTTATAAATAACAGAAATTTATTTCTCACAGTTCTGGAGGCTAAGAAGTCCAAGGGGCACCGGCAGATTTGGTGTGTAGCGAAGGCCCACTTCCTGGTTCACAGACTGCAGTTTTCTTGCTGTGGCCTCGCAGGGTAAAAGGGGTGAGGAAGTTCTTTGGGGTCTCTTTTATGAGACACTAATCCCATTCATGAGGGTTTCACTCTCATCACCTCATCACCCCCCAAAGGCCCCTACCTCCAAATATCATCACATTGGAGATTAAGATTTTAACATATGAATTTCAGAGGGAGGGGCACAAACATTCAGTCTATAGTAGAGGTAGACACTATTATCATCCCCATTTTACAGATCAGAAAACCGAGGCTCAGAGAGTTTAGAATACTTGTTAAATTTCATACGTCTTGTAAGTGATGAGGCTGGGATTTGAAGTCAGAGAGTCTTGCTCTCAAAGAGTTAAAGTGACTGGGGAGATGCACACTCTCTGTCTCTGTCTTCTCCCCACCATACACATTCAGCATGCACAGGACAAAGCACAATATAGAAGAGTGCTACGGAGCATGAATGCTACAGAAAGCATCTGAGAGAAAAAGCGCTCATCGTAGGCTCAAGGACTTAGGGACCAGTGCTTAGAGGTGGACACACAGCACTCCTGATTCTTCTGTGGCCAGGAATATGCTTAGTGGGGCATCTGGAAGGGGTACCTTAACAGCTTATAGCTAAAGAATCAAGGCCTAGAAGCCCACCCAGACCGCTGCTCATACATTCTGAGTTGAATACTGAATACAGTATTCAGCTGTGCTGAGGCCAGCTATGGTAACGAACACAGTTCTGCACCCTGGCCTCATGTCTCAGTAATATGGACTAACTCTAATCTAAGGTCATATAAAAAGGGCTTAGAAGGGCCTTTCACTCTTTCTATAGATGAGGAAACTGAAGCTCAGGACGTGGTTAACTTGGTCACACTGCTATTTCGGTGGCCAAAATATGGCAGGATGTCCCTTAGAAGTAAAATACATCACCTGGCTAAAAGAGTCCCTCTGCCTTGTGATTTAGGTAAAGGATTTAGGGGCTTTCTCCCTTCCATTCTCCCTCTCTCTCTCTCTCTCTCCCCCCCACACACACACCTTTGACAATTTCACTTCCTCATGCCTTTGTTCATGTCTTTCTCCAATGATTATCTCCTACCCTCCTTATAAAGTATTGGTGGAATTTGGTCAGCCTTTTTCCTCCCTGAGCATGGGTGGAGAGGGAAAAATGTTTGAACTGTTCAGAAACGACTTTTCAAAGGGCATCATTATCATGGCCAGAGAATGAATGATGGGCCTCCAAAGAGAATCTTGAGAGCGGGCCCCAGTTTTCAGGGATGGCATTTCACGTGCTTACTTGGAAGACGATGAGTAAGTACCTCTGTGACATGACCAATTATATAGGGCCAGGGCTAGGGTTATGTAACAGGCCTGCCTGCAGGAAAAATCTTCTAGAACAGAGGGGTGGAAAAAATGTGCTGTGCAATTGCATAATAATCTTGTGAAAAACAAAATGCCTTACCCACTTTAATAAAAACACTGGGAAGAAAACGATGAGTCCTCACTCTGTCTAATCAATTGCAGGGCTTCATAAAAGAAGCAAAGCTGCTTTTTCCCCACAAATAAGCACAAAATCCATCTTCAAAAGCGACATATTTTATTGCACCTATTCTAGGTTCTTCAACTCCTCAATTTATAAATGGTTATTTTTTTTCCCCCTAAGTTGGGTGGAGATGGGTGGGGAAGAGCAGAACAGGACTCACAGATGTCTAGTTTTCTGAGCTATGTGCCATGGGGCTGTTTGCCAAGCCCTCCGCAGTACATAACAGCCATCGGTTAACTTGCAGGTTAATTTGGGGGTTGGTCATGTAGAGTCGAAGCACACAAAAAGGTATGGCAGCGAAGAGCCTTGATTCAACTCTGCTCTAGATAAGCTGGGGCACTAGATAAAATGGCTAGATTCATGCCTGTTTCTAGGCC
>CM052801.1:79254044-79306125 GCA_028533885.1 Nasua narica | reverse complement strand
TCCAGCAGACAGAAGCTTGCCTTTTAAAAAAATAAAGCTGAATTTATTGATGCTGGCAAGAAAATTTAAACATGGTGTCCATAGTGATTTTTACATTGGCTGCTTCATTTGGATGCTTCACTTGAAAAAATGCAAAATTATGAAAGGGAGAGAGTTCCTCACCATCCTTTTCACAGTTAAAATGCATTATATGGTAAGGCAGTCTTTTTCAAAAATAAGTCAGTGTTGGTTCAGTATTGAGCAAAATGCTTCAGTGGTTTTTGTAAAATTGAAAGTAGCATATTCCTAATCTAGTGAAAGTGAACATTCCAAAAGGCCTCATTTCTTTTCCTGAAGTTACGTACAGGACCTGGAACAATGGCAAGCAACTTACCCAGGCATATTTCCATGGAAGCTCAGATAGCTTGCCTCTCTGTCTCACACCAAGCAGTACAAATAGCACACTTGCAGAGCTGGAGTGGTGCCATGTCACCTGAGCGTCGAATGCAATTGGATTCTGATGAGCAGGAACCAGAAGGCTTGTATTACCCATAAGAACAGTGCCGTCCACTATCTCAGTTGGTGCCACCTCTTAGGCACAGGTTGGTAAAGCAGACCACTTCTCCTTAAAGGGTAAAAAAAAATAATGACCACCTTTCTTGCTATTTTTGCAGCTGTAGAGTGAGAATCATCCACGAGGAAGGGCAAAAAATATCCATACAAACTTCTCTCTGGGGCCCATATAGCCATTCTAGGACCATATTCTAAGAAATGTTGCCAGTGACAACAATCAAGGGCTTATACTCCAGAGTGATACTATGTGATTTGGAAGAGGCATTCAGGTTTCATTTTTGTTATTGCCCTTATATAGGCAACAGCTGCTTTGGTGCCAAACTGTGGAGGTATTTGGTGATACCATCCCCAAAGCTTTTTTTTTTTTTTTTTGGAGGATGATGATATTACACTTAATTGTTTTCACCAAATCCAGATTTATTAGCTTCCTGTGGCTGCTGTAAAAAATTACCACAAACTTAACAACTTAAAACAACACAAATGTATTCTGTTACATTTTGGAGGTAAAAAGTCTCTCTCTCTTTTTTTTAAGGATTTGTTTATTTATTAGAGAGAGCGTGGAGGGGTAGAGGGAGAGAATTGAGCGTGGAGCCCGATGAGGGACTTGATGTCAAAACCCATGAGATTATCACCTGAGCTAAATCCAAGAGTGAGCTACCGAGGAGCCTCTAGAGGTAAGAAGTCTCAAAATCAAAGTATCTATAGGGCTAAGTTCCTTTGGCAGACTCTAGGGGACAATCCATTTCCTTGCTTTTTCCAGCTTCTAGAGGCCAACTGCACTCTTTGGCTTATGCCCCCTTCCTATCTTCAAAGCACACCACTTTGACCTTGGCTTCCATCATCGCCTCTCCTTTTTCTGCCTTTGACTTTCTTGTATCCCTTTTATAGGGACTGCTGTATTTATCTTGAGCCCACCGAAAAAAATGGTTTATAATCTCCCCATCTCCAGATCTTTAATCACACCTGAAAAATCCCCTTTGCCATGTAAGGTAACATTTTCAACAGTTCTAGAGATTAGGACAGGGACGTCTTTGCAGGGCCATTATTCTGTCTACCACATCAGTCCAGCTGTAACGATAACAATGCTTTGCTTACTTGGTTAGGGTACCTAAGTTCATGAAGCTAATATTGCTTGTCTGATGCTCTGCAAATAGCATACTGATGATTATGCATTACATAATATCATCCCAATAACAACTGTTATGAGGTAAGCATTACTATAATCTCATTTTGGAGATGTGGTAGTGGAGCTCATAAAAGTTAATAAACTTGCCCAAGTTCAAATAGCTAGGAAGTGGTAAAACCAGAACTGAAATTCTGATATATCTTACTTATAAAGCCCATGAAATTTCCAGTTCTCCACTCTGCCTCATTAGTTTTGCCAAGTTTATTTACTTCATTTTCTGGGCACTGTATGTACCTAAACCTTGACCAGAAATATCACAGCTGGGCACCTTGACCACATGTAGCTAGATAAGGGAAAATTCATCACCACCACTCCAAGTGCAATTCGAGTTAATTCCAGAAACATTTATTAAGCATCAGTGTATCGCCCACCATTTATTAACCATCACTGATGGTGATGACTCATTGGAGCCGTATTGATACCGTCAGAGAATTAGACTGCAGGCATATCGTTTCATACTTCTCTCTCAGGATAAAAGGGAGTAGATACCTCTTGAGCCACCGGGAAATTGCCTAGTTTCCTAAGCTCCTTTAGTTTGGAAACCCATCCACCTCCAGGAGATAGGAGATGAGAGAGAGTTTCCTACACTGTTCAGAGATAGTCCCTGAGATAAGCAGTGTCCCTGGGTGTACGGAGGTGGAAGAACAATTGTGGACCCGGAGGAGTTTAATCTAGAAGTAGCATGGCTATATTTGAAATGTCCTTTTCTACATTTTATTTAATAGTATGTAACTTCATCTTTTCAGGGACAGTAGTAGGTCAAACCCAAAGCTGATAATCATGGTGACATTAATCTGATTGTTTTTATTGGCCAATAAATACTTTATTTTTTTAAAGCCCCCCACATTTTTTGTATCCCATCTCAGTTTTCCCGAACCCTCATTTCATACAGATCACCAGATGCTCTGCTTCTGTCTATATTCTAATCTCAGACCGGTTGCTCCTGTGTCCCATTTTCTAATGGGGCTCTAGTCCTTATAGTTTTTATGATAACTGTGTACAAAGTTACTAAAATTTATTCATTATTCCTCCTAAGTAGTAACTTTAACTATTGAGAGAGGGAAGGAAAGAGAGAGGAAAAGGATGAGAAGACGATGGTGGGAGACGGAGAGAGAGAAAAAGATTTTCAAAGCTCTCACACTTGGAAATTTCTTTCCTCCCCACCCCCACCCTTGTGATCCTCTTCCAAATTCTTTTTATCATATTCTCTTAGACTTCCAAGTGTCAAGCAGCCTCAAGCTACTTCTTTCCCCATTCATCAAAAGCTACCTAGTCCTATTGATTCTTTGGTTCAGTTTTACACTTATTAAAACTTTAGTATGTGCCAGGCACTGTGATGGGTTCTAGAGAAACAAACAAAAGCACACAAACCCCATAACCAGGAGTGCCTGGGTAGCTCAGTCAGTTAAACGTCCAGCTCTTGGTTTCGGCTCAGGTCATGATCTCAGGGTTGTAAGATCAAGCCCTGTGTTAGGCTCCACAGTCAGCACAGAGTCTGCTTGAGATTTTTTCCCTCCCCCACAGCCTCCCCCTCTGCTTCTCCCCTTCTCTCTCTCTTTCTTTCTCTCTCTCTCTCTCAAACAAATGGATAAATAAAATCTTTAAATTAAAAAAAAAAAACCTATAACCTGTAGGAGTTTTTAAATTTAGGAAGAAACATACACCATAACAACATTTCAGTGTACTGTAATATAGACAAATGCACTTAAAGCTGTGAGAAAACAGAGTTCTGGAAGAGCTAACTCTTCATTTTGGTGGATGAATAAAAAGAAATTAATTATGCAAAATAATTGAGAGTCTTCATTTCCTTAATAATGTTTTGGCTTGCATCCTTTGCTCTCCAGGTTCACGGCCCCACTTTGATCCAGACCTAGGTCAGCTCAATCTCAGACTGTTTATCGAAATAGTCTCTCAACCAGTCTTCAAGTTTCCTCTCTGGTGTCTTAACTTCCCTGCTATCCACTGGCCCCTGTCCATCCTCCAACTTGCTAATGGATAAATCTTCGTAAAATATTTCTTTGTAGAAATCATCACTCTTTCCTTACCACCTCTCCCAGCTCTGAAATCTTTGATTTCCTACAGCTTTCAAGATAAAACCTTGAACCCTTCATCTGGCGTTCAGTGCTCTCTAAAATCCAGTCCTCATCTATGGACCTAGATCTCCTATAATTTCTGACACATAGTGAGAGCTTCTTCAGTTAAAATGGCATCAGTTGTCAGAGTGCATTTTACTCTCTGAGGGAAGGGCATGAGGATATATGAAAAGCTAATTTCTAAAGCTTAAAAAATAAATAAATATACAACCAAAAAAAAATAACCTGCTCCCTACTCAAAGTAAATGTGTATGTAACTTCTCAAGCTTCCAGATATGTTCTTGTGTTCAGAATGCCTTCCCTACCTAATCCCCAGCCAGATCTAAGTTCTATTCCTCCTTCAAGAACTAGCTTAAGGGGTTCCTGGGTGGCTTGGTGGGTTAAAGCCTTTGCCTTTGGCTCAGGTCATGATCTCAGGGTCCTGGGATCGAGCCCCCCATCGGACTCTCTGCTCAGCGTGGAGCCTGCTTCCCCCTCTCTCTCTGCCTGCCTCTCTGCCTACTTGTGATCTCTTTCTCTCTCTCTCTCTTTCTGTCAAATAAATAAAAAAAATCTTTAAAAAAAAAAAAAAGAACTAGCTCAAGCCTCATACCCTCTATGGAGCCTACCTGGCCCAACTCAACCCTCTATGGTCACTGCTTTCTCCAGTAGACTCCAATCATCTAGCATTTAGCATATGTGATCTATTGCACTACACAATCCCAGTCTCTCTCACTGTGCAGTCATCCTCTTAAGACAGAGACTATATCCTGTGTCTCTTCGTGTCTCCAGTGTTTAAGGAGCTCAGGACATTTTTATAATGTTGGTAATGAGTCAGTCATGTGGGATATATGTGGATAAGAACTCTTAGGATCCCTTATATCACACCCTGTAGGAAGGGACACTCAAATTGTTTACATGAAAGGCCAAAGTGAGAGCTTTCTTAGGGATAAAATTAAGCCAGTGGTACAAGGCCAGATGTTTATTGGGGCCAAGAAGAGAACATAACTAAGCTAGAGGTAAGCCAATATTTTATTTAACAAATCTTTACACAGAGCTTACTGTGTGCTGGGCATTATTCTAAATGCTTTATGAGTATTAACTCACCTAATTCTCACTACAACCCAACTATTACTATTCCCATTTTATAGATGAGACAACCAAGGCACAGAGAGGTTAAATCATTTCCTAAAGGTCACATGATAGGTAAAAAGTGATAGATCTTGGATTTCAACTCAAGTACTCTATTAGTGTCTCTATTCTTAACTTTTGAGAAGTGTTGATTTTCCAAAAGAGACTGGTGAGTCCAATGGTAACCTGGAGAAAGTATGATAAACCTAAGACTCTTAAATTTAAAGAAAATTGTGAGCCAGGATAAACATGTCTGGGCCAGGTTGGCCAGGGTGCTTAGCATTTGCAACCTCTGGATTGAGTCCAAAAATGACAGGGAAAAGTTTATTATTTGTAACACCACATTTTTTCCAGGACAGCAAGAAGCATCCTCAATTATGTCCTCTCTACCTTGACATCAGCTCACATGCCCATTATGGGGATTTGTCAAAGAAGAGGAGAAGTATCGGTGTTCACTGTCATCACTTTATATGTTTAGGTTTGCAGATTCTACTTTAAGAGATTTATGAACCTCTCCAAAGAACTAATGACTCCCCTGGATTTGCTCCCATCATACTTTGTTTATACCTTTACCAAGTTGTTTATCAAATGTCACTCTTTTCCCTATTTGAGATGAAGAATTTTTCACTTTCTCTTAGAACAAAAGATACTATCTCCAGATACTTACCTACAGATTATAGCAACTTCTAACAGTTTTAATGTATATTTATTAAAATATGTTCAGCAAGTGTCTCTGAGTTTCTAACTTTGGCACTTTGCATGCTGACAACAGGACCCTCTCTTCCATGGCGCCTCTAGATTTAAATTGAGACTTCTACCATCCCAGGACTTTTAAAACTAACATAAGGTAATCTGCATCTTTGAAAAAACATTTTCAAATAGCTTTATTTTAATGGGTTTTTTGGTTCAGGTTTGAAAGAGTAAGTGTAAATATACAGTACATTTGGAAAATTCCAGAAAGTTTAAAGAAATATAGATGTAGAAAATTTCATAATCACAACTCAACTGTACAATACTGCAGTTTCTTTATTTTGCTACAGTTGAGATTTACCTAGCTTTTAACTTGTTTTTCAATTTTCTGCAGTAACTTAGTTCTACAATATATCTTAAGTATTTCTGATTTTAAACTCAATCCTTTATGATGGACTCAACTGCTTCTTCCTTTCTTCTGGGTGTTCTAATTTTCTCTGGGTGTGAGCATCAACCCTCTATCCTGACCGACCTCCACTGAGGCGTGTGTAGCTTGTTTAGCCCGGGCTTGTGTATCAGCCCCTCTGCATTCCATGCTGATGTGGTCACTTGTGTACTTCTCTTGGTGTGGACAATGCACAGTAATGGTTTGGGGGTAGGGTAAGGGGGGAAATGGGAAGCTTGACAGTAATCTCAGGCTACTTGGCCCTCCTATTCAGCTCATATGGATAAACTCAGTTGCTGGGACTCAAGTTCAAGTTCACTAGCTTCAGACTTTTGCTGTCCAGTTGCACCTTCTCCTACTCAGCTCCTTGTCCCTGGGCTACGGCAACACCTTGGCAGACATACTGTTTATCCGTTCTTGGTAATTTTCCTTGCTCCTTTCAGACACATGGGAACTTGTTGGATTACCTACACACACCTTGGAAGCCAAGGGAGAGTCAGGAAAAAGTGGCACTGTATCAAGTCCCTTTGTCCCTAGACATGACGCACTGCCATTTCTATTCCAACACAGCCATTCTCCTATCACCAGGGGCATTCTTACAGGCTGCCTCCTCCAAAAGATGCAGTTGAGAAATGGGGCACATTTAGAATTCGCAAATAGATCTGATTTTTTTTTTCAACTTTTCATCCTCATTTCGGTGGCTTTTGACCTGGGAGGGGGCATCTTTAGTCTCTCAAACTTTTCCAAACATCTGCTAGTACAGAAGGGATTCTTTTTTCTTTTTATGGCTGAAAAAGCCTCCTATATCATTACGAATTCTTCCCTACCAAATGATTTATGATATAAACCCTGTATCCACCAGTCTTTGTGAATGGCAAGTTTTAGAATTCCAAAATGTTATTTTTCTCCCTTGGGCGGCTCGCTCTAGCAAATCAAAGTTTCTTTGGCTTTCAGACTCTCCTCTTAGCTAAGGAGTTTACAGTTTTATTTTGAAACTCAAATGTAAAAATTTTGACTCATTGTTTTCCTGGGTTATTTTTTGTCCTTCCCTCCTTGGGGCAATAAGCTTCAGAGCTAGTGTCTAATTTTAATTGTGAGATTTACTGCAGGACAGAAAGGATTATCAAGAAGGAAAACAAGCATCAATTAATATTTTAAAACACTGTGCTGCGTAAGAAAATAAAAATCACTTGCAATTTCAAACCCCGGGAAAACACTAGTATTTTGGTGTCTCTCCTTTTGCTCTATTTCTATGCATGCATATGTGATATATTTTATGTGTATAAATGTTGTATGGTAGGCTTCTCATTTTTTGGCCCATATGATATATCTTTAGATAATCTCGGAGGAGTTGGAGATCAAGGACAAATGTTCTGGCTCAGTTATTGCCTTATTAGCACATCTCCCCAAAGTCTTGTTGACCATTCCTTGCCCTCCTGAGGGAGTGGGAATGAATATTTCCCTCCCGATAGCAGTTTTTATGACCCTCACAAGTGAACATCACAGAAATTTGCAAGAAAATAGTTCAAACTACTCTTTCCTCACTGCCTCTGGTGATTAATCTGAACTATATAGGTGAGTAGTAGCAGGCAGTGCCTGTAAAGTTGGTTGGTGAGAGCTTGATTTTTCTCTCTTGTCTTGCCTACCTTACTGAGGGTGTGTTGACCCCACTTTTGGGTTTGTTCTGGGAGGTTTTTTCTCTAGCTGTGTGAAGGGGAATACCTTCTCTTTCTCTTCTTTTCATTTTTGTTCTTTTAACTTCGTTCTTTCCTCCTGAAGTCCCCACTTCCCCTGTTTCTTCTGGGTCTGTCATTTGCAAGTTCCAGAACAATGCCAATCTCTCTCTCTTCCTCTTTCTCCTTGTAAATTGTTGGTCTCCAACACGGGTTGTCACTTCTGTTCTGCCAGGTAGAGGGAGAGGGATGAGTTCTGAATCCTATAAATGGAGGAGGGAATGGTAGAGGAAGAATGTCAGCGTGATCCTGTGCTCTGAGTTGCAGTCTGCTATTTGATATTTTTATATTCTTGGGCAGAACAAAATAAAAAAATAATTTTTTAAAAGATTTTGTTTATCTATTTGACAGAGAGAGAGATCACAAGTAGGGAGACAGGCAGGCAGAGAGAGAGGGGGAAGCAGGCTCCCTGCTGAGCAGAAAGCCTGATGCGGGGCTCGATCCCAGGACCCTGAGATCATGACCTGAGCTGAAGGCAGAGGCTTTAACCACTGAGCCACCCAGGTGCCCCCCACCAAAAAAAATTTTTTAAAATGCACATCTCACAGGGGGAATATCTTTCCTGTCTAAATCCTTCACTGGAGAAGAATCCTACATGGGAGATGAATTGCTCCCTTGTCAACATAAGCATCGTCTTCATTTAACGAAAACCATTTGTCCCCTTCTCAACTTGGATTACATTTCAAAGCTTTTTTCATTAGCTTGACACTGAATGGCATCACTGAGTTATGCTTTCTTTTTTCTTACAATCACGTAGCAAGCATTTCCTTGAGGTAATTTTTAAAAACATATTTTTAAATATCAGCATACTACTCCTTAACGTCTGCTCCATAACGTGTTTAATTATTCCTCTATAATGTTTAATATTTAGAGTGTGTCCATGTTTTAGTATTATAAAATTTATCTGGCATATTAAGATTTGTGCACACGTCCAATAATTTCCCTATGATGGTGTCTTTAGAAGTGGAATTAGAGGATGAATTTTTTATTGAAATGTTTGAATTGAAAAGGAATTTTGAGTTTAAATTGTAAAAACAAAATAAAAAAATAAAGAAGCATAGAACATAAGAAATGTAAATCATTTCTGCCATCTTACCCCTCAGAAATAATTTTTATCAGGTTAATGTCTATTTTTAGTATGAACAATTTTAATGGTCTTTTTAGTATTAGCTATTGCTCTCCCCAAAGATCAGCCATTTTCAGTTCCCACTAGCAGTTGATAAAAGTGCTGATCTCATTGCATATTCATCAACCGTAAGTATTCTTGTTTACTAATATTGTTCGCATTTGATGAACAAATTGATATTGACAGGGCTTTTTTACATTAACATTACTGATTTTATATATGATTTATATATGCATATTACAAATATTTTCTTCACTTTTGTAATTAAAAATTTTTGAAGTTTTTTTTAAAGATTTTTTTATTTATTTGAGACAAAAAGCATGAGCAGAGGGGCGGGACAGGGGCAGAGGCAGAGAATCTCAAGCCGACTCTAATGCATATTTGTGAAGCTTCCTTCATGTCCTCTGTTTCCAGAATTCCAAAATAGCTGAATAGATATAATTGGTTTTCTGACTTTATGATCAAATGATAACGTGGATTTTCCTGGGTTCTTTAGCTTTCCCCCCCCCCAAATATGTTTATTTTATTTTTTCAGTGTTACAAGATTAATTGTTCATGCACCACACCCAGTGCTCAATGCAATATGTGCCCTTCTCAATACCCACCACCAGGCTGGCCCAAACCCCCACCCCTCCCCTCCAAAACCCTCAGTTTGTTGCTCAGAGTCCACAGTCTCTCCTGGTTCTTTTGCTTTTAAGATGACTCGCTGTGTTTTAGAAAGGTGGTAATACCAGTCTTTATTCTTGAAATGTTGTCTGGAATGCCAGACTGAAGGTGCCTGCCATTTTCCTTTATTGCCAAGGTTCTTCAAGTTATTTTAACAGTACTCTGGAATCAAGTGTTTTAAATTGCCTTTGAAAAAAAAATTGTCTCCCACAATAATTGTTTGAAAGGCATTGTTGTCTAAAGTTCCTGGACCTAGCGTTCCCTTAGAAATACATATTCTTTCACTCAGAAATACACCCTGAAAGTTGGTGTGGGCTCCATGTGGGTTCAAAGCAGTAGTCTTACTGCTCTGAAAGTAAGTCTTACTTGAAATTCCATATAAGTTGACTTGGGTGTGGAATCTTTGGATGGCAACAGTGATTTTTTTTTAATGATGTCTAGAAGAAAAGGATTAAATTCTGCTTAAATAAAAAAACACTAATTTCTTTACATTGACAACCTTCCCATATGTTCAAAATGGAACAAAAAGAGTTAAAACCTGTTATTTCTATTAACATTGTTTTTAAATCAGACTTTTCAAATGTTACAAACAATGATATGAAGTGCCCTTATCTGCTGAGACCTAAGGAAGAACACTTTAAAGTGGCATTAAACTTTAAATTAAATTTAAAGTGGGAATTAAATTTAAATTAAATTAAATTTAAAGTGGGAAATGATTATGTTTCGATTTTGTACTAGTTAAAAAGTGCTAAATATACTACTTGAAATTATTGTTCACAGATTAGTGACAAGGGCTGATGATAGGATCCATTTGGACTGTGATTTCCAGATGCCCTCAAACATACAGTACCTCCAAACTCACGTCCAGCCACAAGCTATTTTGCTAACATGTCAGACTAATCTGTATTTTTATATGTGATTTCTACTTTTATAGAGCTGTTTTAAAATAAAACACATTTTTATAACAAAAATTGAAAAAAAGCACCCAGGCGCCCCTGAAGTGTTTTTACTTAGAATTTTTACCTTTTTATGTAGTCACACTTACCTAGTCACACTTACCACTCTTCCTTTATGATTTTTCTTTCATATTTAAAGGGCCTTCCCTTCTCCCATGAGCAGATAAATATTTACCCATATTTTCTTACAATCACTTAAGGTTTAAACATTTTTAAATGGAATTTATTTATCCATTTAGATTTATTTATTTATTTGAGGGAGAGAGGGGGAGAGCCGGGAGGTGGAGGCAGAAGGAGAGGGAAAGAGAAAATCTCAAGCAGACTCCCCATTGAGCTCGGAGCCCAATGAGGGACTTAATCCCACGATCCTAGGTCATGACCTGAGCCAAAACCAAGAGTTAGACACTCAACGGACTGAGCCTACCAGGTGCCCCTTCAATGTAATTTAACCATAATATAGTTCAAACATAAGAAAAGTATATAAATTTAATATAACAAGCACCCATTAAACACATAGATTTAACAAACACTAACATTTTGCCATATTGTTTTTTCATAAATACAGTTACGTCTATAGCTAAAGACTGACCTCCATCCCTTTCCCTTCCCTGCCTCTGCCGAAATTTGTGTATGTAATTTACCTTCATTTTCTATATTTTCTACATATGTTTACAACCACATGAATTATGAAGTATTGTCCATGGACTTTACAATTTTTTTTTTTGGACTTTACAATTTTTATAGAATAGGATCCTTTTCCACTTGACTTTTGTTGTTCAGTATTATACTTCCAGGATTTACCCAGATAGATACATACCTATATTTCTAGTTTACATATTTTACCACTTTATTACATGTAATTGTATAAATTTGGAGTTCTTTTTGTGAATTGCCTATTCTTATCACTTGTCCACTTTTTATTGCATTGTTGGCTTTTTTTGAATTATGGATTATTGGGATTATTTATTCTTGACCCAAATTGTTTGAGTATTATATATGTAGTAAATATCTGTCCCAAATCTGTGACTTGTCTTTTAAGTTTATGATACTTTATGATATACACAAATTTTTAATTTTAACGTAGCATATTTATCAACTATTACCTTTATGGCTTGTATTATGATGATGATGATGAATGAATTATGATGATGAATCTTGATACCTGGTAGGGAAAATTCTCCCTTTTTTTTTATCATTCTTTGACAGTTTCTTGATTCTTTTTAGGTCTTTGATGTCTCCAAATGAATTTCAGAGTCAGTCTGTCCGTTTCTGTGAAATCCCTTTTTAGAACTTAAATTGGAATTCTGTTGAATCTGTTGATTAGCTTGGAAACAACTGTGACCTTTAAAGTATTTTCTCCCTATCAACAAGCATGGTACAACTCTCTGTATCGGTCATCTCTTACAGCATTGTCAGCTGTGAATGATCACAGCTGTGATTCTTCCTATTCAATTGCGTACTTTATTTTCCTTGCCTCTTTGCACCAGCTAGGATCTCTAGTATGTGCTTAATAAAAGCAACAATGTGTCATTCTTGTCACTTCCTCAACTTTAAAAGGAATACTGCAATTTGAAAATTTTCCCAGTAAGTAACATGTCTGCTGTTTTTTGAGGGATTGATAGTTCTTATCAGGTTAAGGAAGATTCCATATATTTGTAGTTTGCTAAAAGTTATTTCACTCTTGAGTGGACTTTGGATTTTCTCAAAAAAAAAATGCTGTATCCACATTAAAAGATTTCCCCCCTTAATCTATTAAAATTATGACTTTTTTAAAGATTTTATTTATTTATTTGACAGAGAGAGAGAGAGAGATCACAAGTAGGCAGAGAGGCAGGCAGAGAGAGAGAGGGAGAAGCAGGCTCCCTGCTGAGCAGAGAGCCCGATGCGGGACTCGATCCCAGGACCCTGAGATCATGACCTGAACTGAAGGAAGAGGCTTTAACCCATTGAGCCACCCAGGCGCCCCACAATTATGATTTTTAGTAATAAATATTTTAATGTTAAAAGATCTTTGCATCACTTCTTGTCCTTTTGGCTAAGATCAAGTGTAGCATCTGTTTTTTTGTGTGGTTTTTTTTTGTTTGTTTTTTTGTTTTTTTGCTACGGAGGATCATAGAGGGAGGGAGGGAGGGAAAAATGAAACAAGATGAAACCAGAGAGGGAGACAAACCATAAGAGACTCTTAATCTCAGGAAACAAACTGAGGGTTTCTGGAGGGGAGGGGGGTAGGAGGGATGGGGTGGCTGGGTGATGGACATTGGGGAGGGTATGTACTATGGTAAGCACTGTGAATTGTGTAAGACTGATGAATCACAGACCTGTACCCCTGAAAGAAATAATACATTATATGTTAATTAAAAAAAAAAGAAAAAAAATGTTCAGTGTTTTCTGGCCCATACCAAATAAATCAGAATCTCTGGAGGGGGATCCAGGTGCATCGATATTTTAAAATGCTCCCCAGGTAACTATAATGTGAAGCCAAGTTTGAGAACCACTTCTCTAGAACAATTTGTGTGTCATAGAACTCATCTATTCTTCAAGAGCATAAGAAAGAAAATATTTGTTCTGTGAAATTTGGGTAGAATTTGTGAAATTGTCTGGCCTGCTGATTTTGTATGTAGATTCTAAAATGTTTATTCAGTTTCTTTATTGGTTACATAGATATATTCAAATTTTTTCTGTTATTTCTTAAGTCAGTTTTAGTAATTATTTCTTAGAAAATTCATTTTGTATGTTTTCAAACTTATTGGCATAAAGTTGGTTATGATATTTCCATATGAATTTTTAGTCTCCACTGTATCTCTAATTATATCCCTGCTTTTCATTTCTTATATTTTTAACATGTTTTTTCTTTCTTTTTTTATAAACATATTCACTATGTGGTTTCCATATTTTACTAGTCTTTCAAAAAAACCAGCCTTTGGTTTGTTGATGCTCTGTATTGTTTTCTAGCTCATTAATTTCCTCTATATTCTGATTTTAGTTTTTCTAATTTCCTCGGGTTTACTCTTCATTTTCCAACCTCTTGAAATTTTAAATACTTAATATTTTCAAAGACCTACTTATCAGGCTATAAATTTGTTAGTTATGTACTACTGTACTTGCATCCCCTCAGTTATGATTCACAGTGCTTTTGTTGTTTTTCAATTTTAAATTTTTTCAAATTTCCATTATGATTTTTCTATGAACTATATATTTATATATGTATATATAGAAATGCATATATATATGAGTTCATGAATCTCTGTATTTATATATGTATTCAAAACATATATATATTCAAATCATAAATGTGAGTAGACCCTCTCAGTTTTTAAAATTTTTTTAATGCTTTCTATGGGTATTGCATTGTGGTCATACAAACTGTTCTGTGTAATATCTGCTTTTTGTTTGGGTTTTGTTTTGTTTTGTTTTGTTTTGTCTTTTTGTATTTATAGAGAGAGGTTCAATCTAGTTATGTTCATTGTTTATATATTACCCAATAAACTTGAAAAGACTACATTTTCTGATTGCTTTGTGTGAGGTATTATATATATATGTCAGTTAAACCAAATTCTTATTAATTGTGTAGTTCAATTTTTTTTGTAGCCTTACTATTTTTGTCTCCTTGATCTATCACTTATTGATAGAGGGATATTAAAATTTCCCATTACAATTCTGGATTTGTCAATTTTTCTTTCTAATTCCATCAATTTTTTCTTCATATGTATTTGAGACTATATTTTTAGGTTCATGAAATTTAATGATTATTATATCTACTAGTGAATTGCTCATTTTATTACCATATAACTAATCTTTTTTTTACCTTATAATGCTGTTTACTATTTTGTAAGTTTTTATTTTAATTCCAGTCGGTTAACATACAGTGCTATATTAGTTTCAGGTGTACAGTCTAGTGATTCAACAATTCCATGGATCATCCAATGCTCATCACAAGTGCACTCCTTAATCCCTGTCACCTATTTAACCCAACTCCCCACTCCCCTTTCGTCCCCTCAGGTAACCATCAGTTTATTCTCTATAATTAAGAGTCTGTTTCTTTGTTTGCCTCTCTCTCTCTTTTTCACTTTGCTCATTTTTTTGTTTCTTAAATTCCACATGTGAGTGAAATCATGCAGTATTTGTCTGACTTATTTCACCTAGCATTGTACTCCCTAGCTCCTTCCATATCATTACAAATGACAAGATATCATTCTTTTTTATGGCTAAATAATATTCCATTGTATATTATATATATACACCACTTCTTCTTTGTCCATTCACCAATCAATGGAAACACGGGTTGCTTTCATATCTTGGCTATTGTAAATAATGCTGCTATAAACATAGGGGTGCATGTATCCCTTTGAATTAGTGTTTCTGTATTCTTTGGGTAAATCAGTAGTGTGATTGTTGAATCTAGGGAAGTTTTTTTTTTTTAACTTTTTGAGGAACCTCCATACTGTTTTCCAGAGTGGCTGCACCAGTTTGCAAGCTTGCCGATAGTGCACAAGTAAGTGTTCCTTTTTCTTCATATCTTTGCCAACATTTGTTTCTTGTGTTTCTGATTTTAGTGGTTCCGACAGGTGTTAGGTGATATCTCATTATTTTGATTTGCATTTCCCTGGTGGTAAGTACGATGAACATCTTTTCATGTGTCTGTTGGACATCTGGATGTCTTCTTTGGAGAAATGTCTGTTCATGTCTTCTGCCCATTTTTAACTGGATTATTTGTTACTTGGGTGTTGAGTTTTATAAGTTTTTTATATAGTTTGGATACTAACCCTTTATCAGATGTCTCATTTGCAAATATCTCTTATTGCCTGTCCTCTCTTCTAGGATTTTTATAGTTTTAGGTCTTATACTTAGGTCTTAAATCCATTTTGAGTTTATTTTTGTGTGTGGTGTAAGAAAGTGGTCCCATTTCTTTCCTTTGCATGTTGCTGCCCAGTTTTCCCAACACCATTTGTTGAAAAGACTGTCTTTTTCCCATTGCATATTTTTTCCTGCTTTATCAAAGTTTAGTTGACCATATAATTGTGTGTTTATTTATGGGTTTTCTATTCTGTTCCATTGTTCTATGTGTCTATTTTTGTGCCAATACCATGCTCTTTTGACTACTATAGCTTTGTAATATAACTTAAAGTCTGAAATTGTGATGCCTACAACTTTACTTTTCCTTTTCAAGATTGCTTTGGCTATTTGGAGTGTTTGTGGCTCCATACAAATTTTAGGATTGTTGTTCTAGTTCTATGAAAAATGTTGTTGCTATTTTGATAGGGATTGCATTAAATGTATAGATTGTTTTAGATAGTATAGACATTTTAACCATATTTTTCATCCAATCCATGAGCGTGGAATGTCATTCCATTTGTTTGGGTCATCTTCAATTTCTTTCATCAGTGTTTTATAATTTTCAGAGTATAGGTCTTTTACCTCTTTGGTTAGGTTTATTCCTAGGTATCTTATTATTTTTGGTGCAATTTTAAATGGCATTATTTTCTTAATTTCTCTTTTTGCTGCTTAATTATTGGTGTATAGAGATGAAACAAATTTTTTTATTATTTAAATTCAATTAGCCAACATATAATACATTAGTTTCAGATTCAGTGTTCAATAATTTATCAGTTGTGTATTACACCCAGTGCTCATCACATCATGATGCAATGGATTTCTGTACATTGCTTTTGTATACTGTGACTTTACTGAATTTATCAGTTCCAGAAGTTTTTGGTGGAGTTTTTAGGGTATTTTATATAAAGTAACATGTCATCTGCAAATAGTGAAAGTTTGACTTCTTCCTTACCAATTTGGATGCCTACTATTTTTGTTGTTGTTGTTGTCTGATTGCTGTGACTAGGATTTCCAGTACTATGTTGAATAGAGGTGGTGAGAGTGGACATTTTCGTGTTATTCCTGACCTTAGAAGAAAAGATCTCGTTTTTTTCCCCATTGCGTATGATCTTGGCTGTGGGTTTTCCATATATGGCTTTTATTATATTGAGGTATGTTCCCTCTAAACCTACTTTGTTGAGGGTTTTTATCATGAATGGATATTGTACTTTGTCAAATGCTTTTTCTGCATCTATTGAAATGATCATATGGTTCTTATCCTTTCTCTTATTGATGTGATGTATCGCATTGACTGATTTGTGAATATTGAAACACTCTTGCAGCCCAGAAACAAGTCCCTCTTGATGGTGGTGACAGATTTTTTAATATATTGTTGAGTTAGGTTTGCTAGTAATTTGTTGAGGATTTTTGCATGTCTGTTCATCAGGGATATTGGCCTGAAGCTCTCTTTTTTAGTGGTGTCTTTATCTGGTTTTGGTATCAGAATAATGCTAGCCTCAAAGAATGAATTTGGAAGTTTTCCTTCCTTTTCTATTTTTTGGAATAGTTGAGAAGAATAGGTATTAACTCTTCTTTGAATGTTTGGTAGAACTCACCTGTGAAGCCATCTGTTCCTGAGCTTTTGTTTCTTGGGATTTTTTTTTGGTTACTGATTCAATTTCTGTCACTTTTGGTCTCTCAACTCAAAAGAGTCCTCTCTAACATTTCCTGCAGGGCTGATTTAGTGTTCACAAACTCTTTTAGTTTTTGTCTGTCTGGGAAACCCTTTATTTCTCCTTCTATTCTAAATGACAGCCTTGCTGCATAGAGTATTCTTGGCTCTATAATTTTTCCATTCAGCACATTGACTATATGACGCCACTCCCATCAGGCTTCCCAACTTTCTATTGAAAAATCTCCTGCTAGCCTTATGGGTTTTTTCTTGTAAGTTACAGACTTCTTTTGTCTCGCTGCTTTTAAGATTTTTTTTCTTTATCACTATATTTTGCAAATTTAATTACAATACATCTTGATGTTGGCCTACTTTTGTTGATTTTGATGGGAGTTCTCTGTGCCTCCTGGATCTGGATATTTGTTTCCTTCCCCAAGTTCAGGGTGGTTTCAGTTACTATTTCTTCAAGTAATTATCCTGACCCTTTTTCTCTCTTCTTCTTCTTCTGGGACTCCTATAATATGAATATTACATTTGATGGAGTCACTGAATTCCCTAAGTCTATTCTTATTCTGTGAAATTATTTTTTCTCTCTTTTGTCAGCTTGATTACTCTGGTCTTCTAGGCCACTAATTTGTTCCTCTTCTTCTTCTAACTTCCTCTTCATCCCATCTAGCTTTTTCTCATTTTGTTTATTGAGCCCTTCTTCTCTGCTATGTTATTTTTTATCTCTGTGTTAAGGGTCTCACTCATGTCTTCCACTCTTTTGTCAAGTCTAATGAGTACCCTATGATCACTGCTTTAAATTCTCTATCAGGTATGTTACTTATATCCATTTTGCTTAGCTCTCTGGCTATGGCCCTGTCCTGGTCTGTCATTTGGGATAAATTTTTTCTCCTCATTTTGTCTTCCTCTCTGTGTCTGTTGCTGTGTGTTTGGAAATTCAGCTATTTCTTCTGCTTTTGAAAGTAATGACTTTATGAAGAAGAGGTCCTTGAGTGCCTGATGTACAACATCCCCTGTTCACCAGAACCTGGCACTTCAGGAAAGTATCATGTGTGTTGCTTAGGCCCTGCTGTTGTATCTGAATCACTCTTCCTTTAAGTGCAGTCATCTTCACTGATTGTCTCCCTGTTATGGGCTGCGCTTGCCCTCTGTGGTGTTAGTGGGACTCAGGTAGGCCAGCTATGAGTTGGCATGCCCACCAGGGAACCTGGCAGGGGGGTAGCTGTGTTAGCACAATTTGTGCTGGGCCACTAGTCCTATGCCAGATCCCCCAAAGTGCTGCAGTAGCTATGGGCTGTGCTCACGGGTGGTTGGGGGCACAAGGCCTGGTATGTGGTGGTCGCTGGGTGGGATATGTACAAGGCTTTAACAGAATTTGTTCTGAGCCCAGGGCTGACCCAAGCAGGCTTGGAGTGATGAGTCCTCAGGAGAACTTTCAGTCTGGTGTACTGTTAGCAGATTAGGTAGCAAGTGTCTATGCAGAGCTGCCTCCTGCAGGTGGCTCTGTGTTTATGCTGGGGAATGGGGGAGGAAAATGGCAGCTGCCAGCTCCCTTATTTTCCAAGAAGTGCCTCAACATGCTCCGAAATCACTATGAACCGATCTGTTTCTCATTTGCTCCCAGTATTGTATAAACTGCCTTTTTTATGTTGCCTCTGTGTACAGGCTTTTGTGTCTTTAAGGGTAGCAAACCAGCTATCACTCATCCGCCACGCTTACCTAGTGTTGAGTTAATTGATTTTCAAAGCTCTAGACTCCAAGTATCACTGGTTTTGACAAAACTCATGGAATTCAGCCACTCTGGTTTTTAAAGCCAAATTTTGTGGGGATGAGTGTTCCCTGTGTGAACTCCCTGATAGGAAGGCCCATTTCTCTTGCTTCTGTGCATGCAGCTCCCTCCTTCCTATGGGCAAACTCCCTCCACCTTTCTGACCTTCTTAAAGTTTTAGGTGCAGCTTCTTCTCTACATTTAGTTGTGGAGTTTGTTCTGCTAGTCTTTGGATCATTCTCCAGTTTATTGACTTAGATATGGATGATATCTTGTTGTAAAAGTGGATGGAGTTAGCTCAGGGTCCTCCTACTCCATCATCTATCTTCCCAGGCTTCTCCAATGCTGTTTATACTAAAGTTGATTCTTCTTATATACACATAGGTGACCCAGCTTTGATTTTGTGAATCATCTATTTTTATCCATCCTTGACATTTAGTTATTATATTGCTAAAGCTTTTAGGCAGGTCTTGTAAATAGCATATAGCTGGCTTTAAATAATTCCTCTTATGAGTATCTATCTTTCAACCTGATAGTTTAGTGAATTTATATTTATTGTGATTACTGACATACTTGAATTTATGTTTGCCATCTTATTTTATCTTTTCTATTTACCATACTTTTTTTTTATTTGCTCTTTTCCCCCCTCATGCACTCTATTGGATTGCTTAAATTTTTCTTATTCTCAAAGATTTTGGTTAATTAGCTTGTGAGTCTACTGCATACTTCTTGCTTGTCACCCACTCTTTTCTCTTTCTTTGAGAGCAGAGCCATGAATTTAAAAAAATTCTTGTTTTATTTGATCACTGAAATTAGTGAACCATTTTTCTATAAGTAGAAGTCTCTAATTAATATTTTGAGTCCATCTGTAGTTATTCTTGGTGGATGGTACAAACTAAAAGACCTATTTTTAAAATTTTTTCCAAATTGCCAGCCAACTCTTCCAGCATCACCACTGAAGAATTCCTTCTTTCCTCATTGATTTGAGATGGTGTTTTACCATATACCCCATTCTTCTCTAGATAAAGATCTATTTCTGAGACATTTACAATGGCATATAGAGATGTATGTCTCTTCTTATATTTTTGTCATATTGTTCTAATGATTCAAGTTTTAGAATATACATTAATGCCAGGTAATTTAACAACCTATTCATTATATGCCCTTTGTAAAATTTTATTGACTACTTTTATGTTTATTTTTCCAGCTGAATTTCGAGAACTCTGTAAATTCAGAAAGAAAAGTATGTTTCAAGTTTTCTTGTGGGATACTTAATTTCTTTTTAAGCCATTTTATCATGCGTGAATATATTCTTGTATTACTTCAGTAAGGTCACACATTTTTCTTATAAATATTCTGAATTTTTGTTTATTACTAAGCATTTTTTATTACTTTTTTGTAGATTAAAAATAACTTAAGCAGGGACGCCCGGGTGGCTCAGTGGGTTAAAGCCTTTGCCTTCAGCTCAGGTCCACGATCTCAGGGTCCTGGGATCGAGCCCCGCATCGGGCTCTCTACTCAGCAGGGAGCCTGCTTCCTCCTCTCTCTCTGCCTGCCTCTCTGCCTACTTGTGATCTCTCTCTGTGTGTCAAATAAATAAATAAAAACTAACTTAAGCAAAATAAGATATTCACATGACAAAGCACATTAACGGTAAAGAAATATGTACAGTGGGAAGTATATCTTCCTCATAATGCCGTATCTCTAGTCCTCCAATATAATTTTAGAATGTATTTTCTACAAATAATGGAACATCTTACTAATGGTGCCTTAAATACACAGGGGCTTATTCATTCTATGCAGTAGAACTCCAGTAGTAGGTAATGTGGAGCTAGTATGGCTCAGAGAAGCCATCAGGGACACAAGCTTCCTACATATTGCTTGTCAACTCATGGTATTAAACCTCCAGCCTCAAGTTAGTGTTATAGGCAGGACCAAGGAGTAAAAGGAATGTTGGCCAACTGAGTCTGTACCCTGAAGCTTTCCTGGAAGCATCATCTAGAAATTTTTACTTACAGGTATTACACAAGACTGATGAATCACTGACCTCTACCTCTGAAACTAATAATACACTATGTGTTAACTAATTGAATTTAAATAAAATTTTAAAAAATGGAGTTTTGCTAGTAAGAAATAAATGGAGAGTAGATATTAATAGGCAACTAGCAGTGCTTGCTTTCTCCCATCATCTGTCACTATTAAGTTTCTGGGTTTTGTTTTGTTTTCTTTTCTGTTCTTTTTTTTTACTGATTTTTCTATATGTATATAAACATATACATTTGTGTGTTCTATAATTGCTATCATTGTTTTACCCTAGTTCTATATTTAGCAGACTTAATACTCATCTCCTTTTACATTATTTTTTCCCCTGTTTTTCTAGTTTGCCTTGATTTTGACTTCAAGTATTTATCAGAATTGCTCATGTCTACTGTATTTCTTATGTTCTTATGCATTAGGAATTGTTTGCAGTTACCTTTATGTTCAAAGATAGCTTGTATGGGCATAACATTCTTGAGTCACATTATCTTTCCCTAAAGATTTTAAAAAATATTATTCTACTATACTTTAGCAGGAAGCTTGGAACTTTATTTTCATTTATAAGCTCTTATTTTCATTTATGAGTGATTATTTTACATGAATTTCAATAGAATTCTTTGTTTGATTTTGAAGGTAGGTAATTTTACAAAGATTTGCCTTGTTAATATTTCTGTATCAATCTTTCCTTGGAACACCATCGGCCCATTCAATCTGTATACTCAGGTGTTTTTTTATAACTAAATTATCAAATGGGCTGGACTGAATGAATATAATAATCAATTTTATATTTATCTTTCATCATTGTTTTCAAGCATGCTTTGTTGGACACTTCTTTCTTGCCCCTGAGTGACATATTGGGCAGATATAATAGCTTTTTGGTCATTTTCGGGCATTAATAAAAACATATAATTTTATGTATAAAAAGATAGTTAAGTCTTTTATGGTTTGTTTCCTTCTCTGAGTTTGAAAAGACTCAATCTAATCTAAATAAAAGTTCTGTCTTATATCTAACTTAAAACTTTCTTCAGTTCAGGCCCTGACCAAACTTGGAAATTTGCATTAGGAAAGGGGTCATTCTACTGCTTCTGGATGGGGCAGAGAGAATGAATGAAAGCTTAAAATATATATTAGCACTCACTAAATGCCAACAACACTCCCACCCAAATCATCGTGACACTCTAAAACACCCCCCCACATTCATAAATGTCCTCTGGCAGTGAGTATTTTCAACCCAAATGGTTTTGCTCTCTAAGTGTCATTTCACAATATCTAGAGACATTTTTGATTGTCCTACCTGGGGAGGCCAAGAACACTGCTAAACATACTATAGTGCACAGGATAGCCCTCACAACAAGGAATTATGTGGTACAAAAATATCACTAGTGTTGAGATTGAGAAATCCTGCTCTACAGAGTGGAAGGTTATACTATACCCAGTTGAGAATCTCTAGAATATTGACTGGATAGCAAGGAAGCTTGTGTGTTACATGTTTTCTCTGTAATTATATTGCAGAGCTGACCACCAATGACCTTTTCCCCCCATCCTACACTCCTTCATTCAACCCTTATTCCTCTGCCATTCCACAGATTTAACAGAGCTCAGGGACACACTGACTATTTTTAAGAAACTTGGTTTGGGGGTGCCTGGGTGGCTCAGTGGGTTAAAGCCTCTGCCTTCAGCAGCTCAGGTCATGATCTCAGGGTCCTGGGATCGAGCCCCACATCAGGCTTTCTGCTCACAGGGAGCCTGCTTCTCTCTCTCTCTCTCTCTCTGCCTACTTGTGGTCTCTCTCTCTGTCAGATAAATAAATAAAATTTAAAAAAAAGAAACTATTGGTTTGGACTGTAAGGAGGTGAATCCCTTTTTATAGAATCTTCCATGTTACCAAAGATGTGCTGAGACTTGTGTTCTACTCTTGGTTTTCTCATTCAACCAGTTCAAATTTTCTCTGCATTGAACAACTTCATTCAAAGATTATGATTTGAAATTTCATGTATTTTACTTTTATTGAGAATATAATTTTATTCTCTATTTTTCCCTTTCCTTATTATTTTTAGTTGGTTTCAGAGAAGAGCACCTGACCAAGTTACCTTGCTTTGACATCTGTAACCTCAAGTTATTTATACCTGATTGCTAAATATTTTTTCTTATTATTTGAAATATATATTTTCCATAGTCTGCTTTGTAACGGGTTATTTCTGGTATAAAAATATTTACCTTATATATTTATTGGGAAACTAGTTACCTTAATAAACCATTTAAGGGTTCTATTAATTTTTCACTGGAAGCTCACTATTTTTCTAGGTCAGC
This sequence comes from Nasua narica, assembly GCA_028533885.1. Lineage (NCBI taxonomy): Eukaryota > Metazoa > Chordata > Mammalia > Carnivora > Procyonidae > Nasua > Nasua narica. The sequence goes on along the minus strand of CM052801.1, from coordinate 79,282,963 downwards.
AGTGAGCCAACACCGAGAATTTTGTCAGCTTTTTTACAATTATTAAAGCCCTTGTATCTTTTATTTTGTCCTCTGGAGTTGCACAAAAATTTTAGGCGTATATTAAAATTTGTAGTAACAAAGGACACCCTTTTATTAACATTGAGAATTCCACTAATGTTCTATTATTATTCAGTCATGCATTCGTTCTTTCATTAACTTTTTTTAATTACCTACCATGTAATAGTACTGTCCTAGGTGCTGTGCATATAGTGAACAAAAAAGTAGTCCTTGCCCTCATGAAATGAATAGTCTCAAGGTAATATGAATGTTAAATAATCAAGAAAATAAATTTATAGTAAATTCTGAAGTGATCTAATTTAAACTAGATATCAGGAAAATGTACTGTAAATAAAAAACATGTAAGATGAGTCCTAAAGAATCTGCAGGAGTTAGTTAGGAAAAAAGCATTCCAAACAGAAGAAGATTATGCACCAAAGCCTTGAGATCTATTGTTTGAAGAACAGAAAGAAAGTTGGTAGGGCTGGATCTTAGTCAGTAGAAAAGAGTGCTGACCAGAGAGTAGCTGGAGAGGCTATAAGTGATTGGTAATTCAGGGTCTTGGTAAACCTTTTGCATTTTCTTTTAAGTTAATGAGGAATAGGTGGTACTATTTACAGAAATGAGAAACATTAGAAAAGGGGCAGATCTCTTTTAGTGGGATAAAAAGATTAAGTCCAATTCTAGACATGTTGAGTTCAACACACCTATAAGAAATCAAATGCCAAGTAAGCATATACATATTCTGTACAAATTTGGAGCTCAAAGGAGAGGTCGTAACAAAAGAAGGGCGGGGAGGGGGAGAGAACTTGAGAAGGAAGAGCCACAAAGTTAGAAGCAAAGCTAGGGATTTTAAATGTACAGAGTGGTCAACTTTTTAGTCAAATATCAGTGTCAAAAGGTCAAGTAAGATGAGAACAGTAAAGCATCCACTAGATTTAGCAACATGGAAATCAATAGGGACTACTTAAGTAAAAGATATTTCAGTGGGGTGATGAGGATTAAAGCCATGGAAAAATGAACGAGAAGCGAGAAAGTGGAGTTAGTGTATAGATAGCTCTTTGTGGAAACTTGACTTTGTTGAGAACAGACAGAGATCAATAACAAGTAAAAAGGTGGGAGCAAGAAAAAAATTATTTTAGATGGGAATTAATAAAGTATCTTTGAACACTGATTATTAATGTCCTCTGGAGAGGTGGGGAGAGATGGGAAGCAGAGCATATGCAAAGGATCTATCTTTGTTAGCATGAGGGCTATTTTCCATTATAATTAAAGGGAAGAGGAAGGAGATAATCACAGTTGTAAGATGGGGTAATGGCTGTCTGAGGGCTATTTTTGTTATGAGATATAAGACAAGATCATTCTCAAGAGAGGGAAGTTAGACAGTGGTAGAAGGTAAGTTTGGTGAGTTAGAAGAAAGGGAAAAAATAAAGCTAGTTCTTGCAGAAAGAGAGCAAACTTACTAGAGAAACATAAGACTTTTGCAATGTTTAATACCAAGTTGATAATTTGTCATAAATTTATAAGCAATGCGCAACTTTTATGGCTCTGGAATTTTCTCTATCAACCTTTCAGTTGCAGTCACACATCATGTGAATGGTAGGCTTCATCCAGTGTTGTACTTTACTAGAGTTAAAAAAGGTGGGAAAGAAAGGAGCATTAACAGCATTTTCAAAAGGCCAGTAGTAATGATGAACTATCAGATATATTATGAGTAGGAAGAAAGTGAAGTAGGAAGGAACTGAGAGAGAGAAAATGAAGAGATCAATGGAGATCTTAATGAAATAGAAAACGTGTTTCAGCAAAACTATGTGAGCAAATGAACTGGAAGAATAGGAAGTTGTGCTGGAGAGTAGGATGTCTGAATTAGTGATTTCAAAGAGGATGCAGATTCTTATGACAACAAGATAGTTCTAAAATGTGACTGAGAATGGGTGGCTGAAATAGAATGGAGAAGATTAAGTTTCTTGTTCTCTAGCAAAGGGAAAATTGGAGCCCCCAAATTGTCCCTTTATGGGTAGTGAAAGATGTCCTTGGCAATTTACATTTTGCCTGCTAGTCATTTTACATATGCTTTAAGTATGCGGCAGCAAGTATCTTTGTTCCTAGGGGCCTGGACCAGATACCTTCTGCAGCATACTTTAGATTATACAGAAGATTGTTCCCAGCATACTTTAGATTATACAGAAGATTGTTCCAATTTATAATTTCCTATGAAAACCCTGACACGATGAGTCATCTGCCTGATTTCCTACTTTGGGTCCCTTGAAATCTGTGCTTCAAATCTTTCTGCTCCTTCATGACTGACTTCTTGTTCTTTCATTCCCCGAGTTGGCCTGTTTTGCAAAAATTGAAAAACAGTGGCACAAATTCTTGTTATTTTTAAAAATTTATCACAACGTGTAAAATTTCAGTATTAAAATGGTTCCTGCAGAATTTCCGGGAATTCATTTTCTTCCTTAGCTTAATATAAACCAAACCCACTGCAGACTGGTGGGCGTTCTGGCAATAAAGTATAGGATTCAGCATTGAGACGTTCCTCTAAGCCAGCAGAGCAAGTCACAGAACTTGAACTCTTTCTGAAATCTTCTTGTTTCACAAGACCACAAGTGCCAATGTCCTGGCTTCCCATTTCATTAACTTTACTAATTTTGCCTTGAGGCTAAAACTTGTTTCCCCAGTTGAGGCCATAATAAAACTCTTCCCCACTTCTTCCTGAAAGTAGCCTTAAAAGAAAATGTATGATTCAAGTGGATGATTCAGCATGCCATAGCTTCAGTAAACCCCAAACTACTTTCTTCTCTTCTGATTCTGCCCACATATATGGTTTTTTCCTTAGTCCCCTCTCAGCAGTTTCTGATACTTAACTCCACTACTAAATTTATGTATACATTTGTTACATTTATGCAATTGCTCTCACATCATCCTTAAGTGGTTGGTTTAGATGGTTTCATATCAAACCAATTTCCCTAAGCTGGAATTCTCCGTGGGGACAGGGCTATGTTGTCCACATTTTGCATCCCCACACACAATACAAACTGGAGGCAAATTGAATAAGATAGTTGCTATCTCACTTTCTCATAAATGTGCCCTCTGCTATGAGGAGAAAGAATCATATTATTAGAAAACTAGTTTACATCAGGGATTTAGGCAAACTAAAAAATGTGAAACCCTCCATTTCTGTTTTAGGCTCAATTCATAGTAACCCCTATTTGACACCATGTTCCTTTTCTTTTCCTTCATCTGTAGCAGTTGATAGAGAATGGAGTCAATTTCCCACTTGGGAAACTAATGCTTACTTTGGCTTCATTACTGAGCCTTTGTTTTACACATTTGTGCTGCCCAGTCACATTAGCCTGGGGCTTAAAAATGGAGAAGAAGCTTCTGGGTTTCATGAGGCAGAAGCTAGAAAATTCTGCAGCTGTACACAATAGTCCTATTAATCTCTTGCAACCTTTTGAAGACTTTTATAATGTAGAGTAAATAATGCCATCATTTTTAAGCTTGTCTAGATAGAGGACAGGGACCGCTGGGCTCATCTATTTCCTACAGATCCCCTAGAAAGGCTTCAGTAAATTAAAATTCACTTCAGTCCATATTTATTGAGTACCTACTAGATTCTAAGTACAGTTTTAAGGCTTTAGACACAAGACTCAATAATACAAGAGTCTTGCCTTCACTAAGCTCACAGTCTAATGACAGAGACAGGTAAGCAACCAATTACTATGCAATATGATAAGTACTCTAATAAAGAAAAACAGAGTGCCTTGGGAACACAGAAGACACACATCTGATCTAGTGAAGGGGAGGTGGTGTGTTACAGAAATCTTTCAGTGAGGAATTTTATAAAATCTATGAAACCTGCACCAACCTAATTCAGGTTCTACCAATAAAATTGTGTGATTGTAAGGAAATCATGTAACCTCTGTGTGTGTCAGTTTTCTCATTGGTAAAAGTAGGCCAATAATATCCTCTCTGAATGAATCAAGTGAAAGACAGACTATGAAAGTGCTTTGGAAAATTAATGCCAATTTATTTTCTATTTTTACTAAAGGTACTCACCTAGACTGGTAGGAACATAATGAATGCATCTCAGGCTCAGTAGACAGATATTGATGAATTCAAGGCCTAGTTCTGCCAATAGGCAGAATTTGGGCAAGTTACTTAATCTCTCTAAGCCTCGTTTTCATTATTTATAAAATAGGACCTCATAGGATTGTTGTGAAGATTAAATGAAATAATGTGTGTAAGTTGCCACATACTAATCATTCAATGACTGATAATATTGATGATGATGCTTATGATGGGGATGATTATAATGATGTAAAGTAATAAGTGTAGTGCTTGGCACATAGAAATTATTATAATTATTAATGTTGATGAGATAGGGTCCTGGATATTACTTTGGTAGTTTTATTCTGTCTGTGGCCAGAGGCTGCATCCTTAATCCTAGCTGTCCATCATTTATTACTTTCTCATAGCCAATAAGGGAAAAGGAATCCTCCAAGATTCTGCCCTCTATTATTCTTTTACTATATCTGCTAAGCAATTACCAACACTCACAGTTTCTATCATCTTTTTGTGTATTAATCGTAAGTTTTCATCTTTAACTATTTATCTCCCTATGTCAGTGGTTCCCAAAAGTTGGTGCTCATTGGAATCACCTAGAAATTTTCTAAAACTCTTATTGCCAAGGTTGTATACTATACTAATTAAATGATAATAACCAAACATCATTATTTTAAACAATGCCCCAAGTGATTCCAGTGTGGTGAAGTTTGGGAACCACTTACCTAGCTCCCAGTACATACTTACAACTTTCTGTTAGAAATCTGGATGGCTCTTTAAATTAAACTTTTCCAAGATTCATCTCATTACCTCTCCCCCCCAATCTGCTATTTCTCTCAAATTCCATATTTCTATATGTTACCTAGACCTCAAATTTAGAAGTTATCAGTCAGCTGAACAGCTACTATAGATTATATTTCTGATATAGAAATCATTTTGATTTTTCCTTTTCTACTCCCATTACCACCAGGTTCACTCAGGGCCCCATTATATATCATTTAAGTAATCACAAGATGCTGGAATCACAAATTTTATAGAGTTTAGGTTATAAAAGTCAGTGCATAAGACAAACACTTGAAAACTCTCTTAGGAACACATCACTTTGGAAATTGACATCATGTTGCAAATGATCCGGTGCAGCCAATAGTTGCTCTAGGATTGGAATGGCTCATTCCTCTTTTGAGCACTAGATAAAGTAATTGTCTTGAGTTTAGGAGCAATGCTACACCAAAACAAAATGCATATGTTTTAATTATAGAATCATGCTCAGCATGGTGAGATACTCATAATATGAGAGTCCCAGAAGAACTGAGAGACCTGCCAAGGAAATAGCTTACTCATCCTCCTATCTCATGCTCACTCCAGGGTATACTTATCTTGAGTCAAAAGGTGTACAAAAGTATCACAATGTTTTAAAAACGTTATTTTCTTTTCTCTATTGAGTGTATATAATTAAAGATGTATAGGTTAAAGATAGGCATGTGTGTGTATGTGCATACACGTTGTCTGTGTGTGTGTGATGTGCCTCCACTTTAGTTTGCAGTGTTTTCTCCCCCTCCCCCACATATTTCTTCTCAACTTTAATCCATTATACACACTGCTACCAGGTTAGCCATCCTAAAGCACAGTCTCATCACATGACTTTCCAGTTCAAAATCATCCGTGGCACACCATAACTTAATGTATTAAGTCAAAATTCTTCAGTCTGTCATTCAGAAAACTCTGTGATCTGGTTCTGAGTCTGCCTTTGTAGTCTTAGCAACTAATACTCTTCTTCATGGATCATATTCCCCACGCAACCTGAAGTATTCACTTTCATTTGCCACCTTGATAATTTTCTTCATGCTATTTATTCCATTTGCCTGAAATATTTTATCACTGTTCTATCTAAACCAGATGAAATACTATTTTTCCTTCAAGACCTAGTTTGAATGGAAATTTGAAAACTTTTCTGGATTCTTTCCTGTCATTTCTTTCTATCTATCTATCTATCTATCTATCTATCTATCTATCTATCTATCATCTATCTATAGTCTTCTTCCTGGAAAACTATGAGTATATTTTCTTCATATGTTTCTGTATCACTGACTATACCTAGAACTGTGTCACATGTAATAAACATCCAGTGAATAAATAAGAAATTAAAGCATTCAGATAAAAAATAACTTCATGATTCCTCCTCTTCTCTCTCCCTGACCTCTGCCATTTATTCATTATACAGTGTCATTCAGTATTATTTTAACAACCATGTTAGCAGTACCTTTATGAGATGACTCAGATTTTTAGAATAATGGAAACTCAAAGCACAGCAATTATATGAAGTATTGAGGATTGGGGGTGGGGTAGAAGAGAAACTAATTAAAATTAATTTAATTACAGCATAAGAAAGAACATGATTTAAATACCACCATCACACCCAAATATGCTGAATCATTTTGAAGGAAATCCGAGCATTGAACACCCTTCCTTTGCTTTGGCCAGTGGGAATGGTTATGCTCATGTAGGTAAAGGGCTATAATAAATGGGCCAATTTTCTCCTGAGAGTAAATGGGAGAAAAAAGAAATGCATCCTGGCACATTCATCTTCCAGTTTGGGACTTTGGGATACTTTTGCATAACATTTGCAAATGTGCATTGGAATTTCTTTACCAAAACTACCTCAAGCATCAAAACTGTGGGGACAGGGTATAATATTCAGCTATCTGGGAAGCCTCCAGATGCCCTGACAGAAGTAAAATGCTCAATGAGTATCTTATCTCTGTCTCTGGAGATGAGTATCTTATCTCCCAATGCAGTTTTCTGCATTGGTGTCAGGGCTGAGTAGAAGTAGGAAAGCAAAAAGTGGGTCTGAGAGAAACAGGTAAATAAAACCTGACCTGTGAATGAAAAGTAAATTCATGGGTTTGGTCAGAGTCACAAACCACAATAGGAACAGAAACCATTATGTTTGAATTGGCAAAGTCCAACACAGATGTTACAAGGAGGTGACTCCAAACCGGAAGTTTGAGAGACAGGCTTCTCCTCTGAGTACCTCTCCAGAAAGCCTTGAAGGTAAGATTCTCGATCTTTGGAAGTGTATTTTGCTCAATAAAAGGAAAAAGGAGAATGATATAAAGGAACTTATTGGGACAATAACTATAGCATTTCTGTAATCTGACTAACAGTGTCTTTGAACAGCTTGAATCTTGGCTAATAAAGACATGGTAAATGTTCCCATGAGGAAAGTAGTTTCAAAAAGGAATAGCTTATCATGATGTCAAAAAAGCAGAGGTTTTTAATAGATAGACAAATGAACCAGTGTTGGAATAACTGAACCAGATAGAAAATGAACCAGTTTCTTTATTACTGTATCGAAGAAATGTCACTGGGTACAAGTACTGCGACCACAGCAGAGCAGTTTTACCAGTCAATCTATAGTTTGAGGCTTACCTTAATGGTTAGAGTATAATGATAATGAGGTCCAGAATATATATCTCCACATAAGCTTTACTTTTTATGCTGGTTGCAGATTTCAGCCCTAATCTTGACCAGCCTCTGGACAAATATACGGAGCTCATAATGGAGAATAGTTTAGATAACATGAGATGCTTCACAATGGTACATTCTTACAACTTCAGAAATATCTTAAGATATATGACTTGCAGGGGTGCCTGGGTGACTCAGTTGGTTAAGCACCTGTTTTCGGCTCAGGTCATGATCCCGGGGTCCTGGGATCAAGCCCCACATCAGTCTCCCTGCTCAGCCAGGAGCCTGCTTCTCCCTCTTCCTCTGCCTGCTGACCCCCCTACTTGTGTTTTCTCTCTGTCAAATAAATAAAATCTTTTAAAAAAAGATATTTGACTTGCAGATGGGAGAGCCTATCTTAGGATAGGCTAAGTATGTTGCGGTAACAAGCAAGATCACAAAGATCAGTTGCTTAATACAAGAAAAGTTTATTTCTTGTTTAGACAGAATCCACTATGGGCCCTGGATGATTCCTAAAGGTATTTGTCCCCCATATGATGACTCTGCAATTCAGATGCTTTGGTCTTTTGGCCTTGCCTTCTCAAGGCCTCCTTTGTGAGTGCTATGGCAGGGAAGAAGAGGTACCAGAGAATTACACATGATTTTTAACTGCTTGATACCAGAAGTGATAGGGATTACTGCTCATGTTTTATTTTCACATGACTCTATCTTATTACATAAAAGCTGAGAAACACAGTCTTTCCCTCCTCTGTTCAGAAAGAGAAGATAACTAGATAGTGGTGACCAGTAGTATAGCAGACGCTTGCATTGTCCCATATAACATCCTCACAGCCCACTTGATTTCAGCACAGCTATAATAGACAGTTTATCTCATTCCAAGCACTCTATAAAGCTTCTCTACTTTTTATTTTTTTTATTTTTAAAGATTTTATTTATTCATTTCAACAGAGAGAGAGAACACAAGCAGGCAGAGAGGCAGGCAGAGGCAGAGAGAGAGGAGCAGGCTCCCTGCCGAGCAAGGAGCTGGATGCGGGACTCGATCCCAGGACGCCGGGATCACAACCTGAACCGAAGGCAGCTGCTCAACCAACTGAGCCACCCAGGCGTCCCAAGCTTCTCTACTTTTGCACCTTGGAGGTATCTCTTAAAATGTTGGAAGGCTGCTCAGCTCACACAAAAGGTATAGCCTGGGAAGGGAATGAAGTTAAAGTGCTTGAGGCTAACCCTTAACAAAGGGGATATAGGAGGTCAAAGGATAGGAATTTCAACCATCCCAACCCGTCAGAGGGAAAATTCTGAGTTGCTTTCTAAATGGTTTTTTACAAGGTCTCTAAAGGGATTGAACCCCCCCCCCCTTGTTAATAGGGTAACCAACTCAACAGCTTATACTTTATTGGCTTCTTAGGATCAATTCCCACATAAGGTATATGTACCTTGTTCTCGCCTCAGGCTCCCCTATCAGGATAATCCAAATTAAGACAACTAAGAATGTCTACCATAGAGCTAATGCTTCATGGAATGAATTGGGAGCCAGGAGGTTTGCGTTTAATGCTCAGTCCACCATTCACTAACTTCATGACTTTGGGCATATCAATTCTCGTGACAGCCGCAATGTTTTGTTTTGTTTTGTTTTGTTTTTCACCTTTATATTGAATTCTTCAGACTAGCAAATCTTTAATACCATTTCCAAATCTGACACTCATAATTCTGGGATTAAATTCTGGTTCTGTTAAGGATTATTAAAACTGTCATGGAGATCAGTGATTCTTCATCATCAAAGAATAAAGAAGAGGAAATTATTTTAAATATTAGGCAGAAGGTTTTCAATTAGATCCAAGAAAGGGCTACTTGAATATAGAATTCTTTGCTAATAATTTTTTAAAAGATTTTATTTACTTATTTATTTGACACAGAGAGAGCAGCAGAGATGGAAAGGGAGAAGCAGGCTCCCTGCTGAGCAGAGAGTCCGATATGGGGCTCAATTCCAGGACCCTGGGATCATGACCTGAGCTGGAGGTAGACACTTAACCAACTGACTGAGCCACCCAGATGCCCCTACTAATGATTTTTATGATCAAGATTGCTGCATATATCTGAACATTTCTAACTAAGTGATCTTAAGTACTCTCCTACTTTGATTCTTATGAAGCTATTGGGGCTGTTGTGGAAATCATTTACTGATAAATTTAATGATTTGGTTAAAAAGATATATTTTACTGATGAGAAAACTAAAGCCCAGAGAGGTTACTTTATTTTCCCAGGATCACATAGCTAGTGAGGTACATAGCAAGAACTCAAAATAAGGTGTGTCTAATTGTATTGCTTGAGCATCTAACTATATTGCCACATGGTTTTGCCACTGTGGAGTAATCATTGATCTTCCTAGTATAAAACTTAAGGTCATACATGAGCATTAACAACAAAAACAAAGATGAAAGAAGAAAAAAAGAAAGAGCAATCACTTTTTGTAGTCTCTATTTATTGAGGCAGACATGCGCACCTATGAATTTAGAAAATTCCTGGGGCACCTGGGTGGCTCAGTGGGTTAAGCCTCTGCCTTCAGCTCAGGTCATGATCCCAGGGTCCTGGGATCGAGCCCCACTTCGGGCTCTCTGCTCAGCAGGGAGCCTGCTTCCCCCTCTCTCTCTGCCTGCCTCTCTGCCTACTTGTGATCTCTCTCTCTCTCTGTCAAATAAATAAATGAAATCTTAAAAAAAAAAAAAAAAAGAAAATTCCTTACCACAATTAGGAGAAATGAAGGTAATTTCTATTTCCTACCCACAGGTGTCTCATTATTTGTAGGATCACTCTACTGCATGAAAGTACTTCAAAATTTTAATGACTCGGAGTTGGGGTTAACCTTGGAAAAAATTTCCAAAGCTTTCAAGAAAACATTCTTCAAGTTCATGCAATTATTTAGTCTTTCGATAAATATATATTTATGTTCAAATTCTCAGACCTATTTATTAGATTCCACAGATACAGAAATGTAAAAGGTATATTCTTTGCTTACTTATGAGAGCTAAAAATATAAATGAACAAAGAGAAATTCACTGAATGCATTTGCTTTCAGGTTTTTACATCATACAACTATAGAATGGGCTAATGCTCTTACCTTCTTGGGATCCTATATTCTGGAAAGAAGGAAACATGCTGAACAGGTTGTTTGAGGAAAGAGTGGTTGGATGGGGCTAATTAGAAGTCTACCTATTCTGATCTCACAGAGACCTATCTGCATAGAAAACCACCTTTTATGAATACTCTAGAAGCTGAATGTCTTATTTCTAACCAGAAGCAGGCTTGTTGTGTGTGTCCTTGTTTTGAAAGACTATTGAGAGGCATTGAATTTGAGCCTGCCTAGAGTCCACAAGGGAGAGTTGGTTGAGATGTTTGTGCAAATACTTTGAAAGTGTAAATTTATGTGTATAAATGTCAGTCATGGTTATTCCTTCTTTTGGTAAGAACAATTTTCCCTCTCTTTTGACATATTATTTGAATAAGAAAAGTCCCAGATTTTGATAGAATGATAAATGTCCCTTCAACTTTTTTAAAGAGCATCTCCTTTAAGAAAGTATTCAATCTGTAACACCATAGAAATAATTTTTTTAAAAAAAAGACATGGTGAAGACAGACACCTTTCATGGCCAGTAAAATTGGAGTCTTTTATCTTCTTATGGTCAATTTGCATTTAAATGGAGACACCCTTTAGTGCTGATGTAGGTGATGGGGGAAATGGTGTCTGCATCTTGAATAATAAACATCAGGGGGAAATGTCATTTTTTCGGCCCACTGGTACATTTGTTGCTATGACAACAGAATGCAAAGTGCTCTCTTAAAGGGAGACATGACAATTTGTTGGGGATTAAAGCAAAATTCACCCAACAGAATACATTTAAATATAATCTTAGATTCATAAATACCAAGGATATATTGAAAAAGACTTAGAGTTCCCTGATTTTGAGGGGATGTAATTATGAGAAGGGCCATGCTGAGGGTAGTGAGGAGAAGCATTAAGAACTTCACTGTCTCCAATTCCTCTTAGAACCCACAGAACCACAGCCATTAGTAGGCCCATCTGGTGTGGAACCAGAAATTGGCATCAAATGGAGGTAGACATTTAAGCAGGCTGTGTTTTAACATTCTCGCTGCATATATAATTTTTCTATCTGAGCCCATGTTAATGGTTTTTTAAACCATTAAACATGGGTTGAACTCAACAAAACTGAAAATTAAAATTTTCCATGTTACAAAGTGGCACCTGGCTACCTGTTAAAAAACATAATGCTGGAAGATGATTATGGAGATTCCCCATTTAAAATTCAGTAAATGTAGGGGATAAGAATTTCCCAGTAGTAGAGAATATATTCTGTTGCTTTATTTTAGCTCAGGTGGGGGTTAGATGTTTGATCTTAACACTATCAGTTCAAAACTGTCCTTGGAGAGCTTTTGCTTCCATACCCAGATAAGATGTTTGCAGCCTATGGCAGATATCACTTAATTGATCATGGCACTCTTTTATGCCAAGCCTGGAAGCAGTTTCAGCATCCTTCTCAACACAGTGCTCTAGGCAGCCGGCAGCCATTATCTATTTTTTGGAATTAGCACAAGAGATGAAACCAATTTGCTAACTCTGCTTGATCCTATGAAACAACTATAACTCCTGTATCTCATTCTGGGTTTGGGGATTCAAAAAGTCAGTTCGAGTCTTCCCTCTTCCAGTAAGTTTTCCTGATTGTTCCAGTCCACACTCATTTTTTTTTTCTTAGAAAATCTTATTGCCTTTATAGTTAGTATCACATATTATAGCCTTTAGTTATACCATGGATCTTAATTCTCTTTGCAAATATGTATTTGGGAGGCTTTCCAAATGACAATTATGGCAAAGCTTTTATCAACACTGTGATTTATGCCTCCTTCTACATTGGCAATGACACCAGAATGTCAAGATTGCTAATTTTCTATCCACAGCCATAGAGGTCACTGGCTATTAGAGAAGGAGAAAAAGAAAGGGTTGAGGGAGGCATTTTTTGTTTGGCTTAGTGCCTATGATCAAACTGAGAAGTAGTTAAAGTTTTTCTTTGGTGTCCTACAACAACCATTATCCCATTTCCCTAGGTGGGGCCCCATTCTTCTTATCACAGGAAAGTATCTCATAAATAAATTGTGATATGGAAACTAGAGAGTATTATGCTAAGGAAATAAATCAGAGAAAGACAATTATCATATGATTTCACTGATATGAGGAATTTGAGAAACAAGGCAGAGGATCATAGGGGAAGAGAGGAAAAAATGAAACAAGACAAAACCAGAGAGGGAGACAAACCATAAGAGACTCTTAAACTCAGGAATCAAACTGAGGGTTGCTGGAGTAGAGGGGGCTGGGAGGGATGGGATGGCTGGGTGATGGACATTGGGGAGGGTATGTGCTATTGAATTGTGTAAGACTGATGGATCACAGACCTGTACCCCTGAAACAAATAATACATTATATGCTAACAAAAAATAAAATAAATTGTGATATGGAATTTCATATTATTCTTCTGGAAGTATTTTCATTTCTAAATGCATGCCTAGAGGGAACAATACTTAACCCAAAGAATATATCTTCAGTGAAAGAATTCCAGGCATTATGATTTCTTGGGAGTATAGGGGAGAAAATATTTGGAGGCAAGATGGCCCAAATCATGACATTTGAATAACCACCTACTCTAACTATACATAAGGCAAATACTGGTAAAGGAATGGCAGTTCTACTCATTCAGGTTGGCCTATGTTGGCATAATGCCATCAGCATGCTGTATGGCTTGGACACTTGCATTTGGTTTATTGAGAACTGTTGTCATGTGCTGAACCAATGGAGAAAGTTGATATTGAATTGTCACTGGTCACACTGAAATGACCATGGAAATAAATTCATACCCCAATTTGCAACTAGCCATTGCATATTAGTAGAGAAAAACAAAACTGTCCTGGGTGATCAGAACTCAAAAGTGCTGCTTCCTTGGTATTTCTTTAAGTACAGTCAACCCTATGCAAAATTATAAAGTAGACAGTTTGTCAGAGGAGTCTCTAGACTCCCTGAACTCCGTGTTTGGAGACATCTCCTTCGCTCTCAAGGGCTTGAGCACTTGCCCCTCATTTCCTTAGCAATCTGGCTTCCCTTGCTTCACCCTCTGTGTCAGTCACTGAAACAACGCAAATGAGTATTTCTCAAGCTGGCGATCTGTGGAACAAATATGCTAAAGTTCCTGTGGAAAGATACATTTAGGAAACCTGTGTTTCCATAGTACCTCTTGGAACTTTGCCCTGCATTTTAACACATCAAAAGCTTGGAAAAGTTCAATAGTGAAGAAATCTGTTTAACTTTGCTTCACACAGCATCTTGCCAAACTAATTTAACCCTTTTGTCAGATAACAATCCTTCAAAAAAAAATCCCTCAGTATTAATGTTTATGGACCAAATTTTGGAGAATTCTGACCCACTTAAGTGTGTTCTTCAAGGTTTCTTTTTTTTTCTTCTTTTCAACTGGTATAAAGCATTAAAAGAAAAAAATAAATTCATAAGGGTAGATTTTTAGCACTCCTCTGTGGATTGTAGAATTATTCTTACCTTTTATCCTTTTAAAATTTTTTTTCTTTTTTTTTAAAGATTTTATTTATTTATTTGACACAGAGAGAGAGATCACACGTAGGCAGAGAAACAGGCAGAGGAAGAGGAGGAAGCAGACTCCCCACTGAGCCGAGAGCCCGATGCGGGGCTCAATCCCAGGACCCTGAGATCATGACCTGAGCCAAAGGCAGAGGCTTTAACCCACTGAGCCACCCAGGTACCCCTTTTTTCTTTTTTAACAATCAAAACTTTCGCAAAGACCAGTAACCTTCTATAATATAAGTCTGCAATGTTTGAGGAGTAGAATATAATAAAAGTTATACAGGCTTTGGAATTGGACAAACCTACCTTTAAATATAGTTAATTCACGAATTAATTGTGTCATCTTTTGCAACTAAATGAGTGTTTTTATAACTTCATTTTCTTTACTCGTGAAATGGTAGTGATACCAATATCACAAGTTTGTTTTGAGGATTAAATAATATAATACATATAAAGTTCTTGGCACAGTGAATATTTAAATTTCCCCCTTCCCATCTTCATCACATGAGTATGTTTAACCCTTTTTAAGTATGCTCTACTAGAAAAGGAGTATCCCATAAACTGTGTATTTTTTACCAACCCATTGTTGATTTTTAAAATGAAGTGTTTACCTTTTTGCAAAACTAAAAGAGCAAAAATTTCCATGCATTGTCATGTGTATATAAAGCCATCCTTTTTTGTTTTGTACTACTAAATTCCAAGCCTCAAAAACGAGTAAGTTGTTATGACCTTGCCAGCAATAGCTCAAGTTCTTGCTATTAAATGTGGGATGCCTCACATACCATCCCAAAATATTGGCTTTAGCAACGAATGAATTATTAAACGTCAAATTGTTATTTCCCGTGACAGTTTCCAAATGGACTGGGTCTGCACTAACAAGTAGTGAAATGTGCCTCCAGCCGCCTCGCAGCTGTGGAAGAAACAGATCGCAACTCCAGTGGACTCATTTTACCTGGCAGCGGAGCACTGGAAGGCTCGCCCATCTGTCAACACACATTTCTCTTCCAATCTCCTGGAGCCCCTTCTTGAATTCTTTTTTGTTTAAAGAGAAAATCAAGAGCTATTCAAAGTAGTAGCTTTTTATAAGGACATTTCAAGTACCGTCAACTCCAGATAGTTTACTTATAGGGTGTCCGTGTTATCAATCAAAATCACTTGATTCTATTCCATTAACTGCCAGCGTTGTTTTTCCTGTTTCACCCTCCAAATGAGCATATTGAAAAATAACAGATTCATTAATTAAATTAGTTATAAGCCAAACAGCATCTAATATTTCCAAGCAAAGAACAATCCAATTACAAAGTACATACATTAACCTAGGTTCTGTTTGTATTTCCAATAAGAAGGAAAATAATTTCTTAGATCAAGTTAAATCCTTTACAATATGTGTTGATGAGAAAATTTTATGGGTATGTAGGTTCTCCCTCTGAAATGTGGGACATTATCACTTATGGCTTTCAAATGGCATGAATAAAGGCTGACGTCTTACTACATACAAGCAAATGACTGCCCAGACTCTTCTTGTTAATTGGAAGCACATGGGATGAAATGGTCAATTGTTAACGGTTATAAACATCAACCCTGTAAAATTTTCTGTATCTGTAGGCAGATATATCTAATAGGTGATTACTGAAATATATCATTATTAATGCACTCTCCCCACTACTTTTTCTGAGTAGGAAGTGAACTAGGAGGTTTGGTTCAAGCACCATTTAGTGGTAATATACCATTGTGGGCATTTTAAGATTATTTCCATTGGTGGGGTAGAGGTGTTTAGCTTATTCAATATCATTGCAGCTCCTCCACTATCTATCATTCAAGAACTTGGGTAAGAAAGCAGATGAATAAGCAAGCAGGGTGGGAGGGAGGGAGAAAAATCAGTGGCCAGGAGTATGGTATTGTGTATTTGCTTGCTAAGATTTTGAGTCCCTGAGTAGCTATAGATCATCTGTGAACAGCGTGTTCAAAGTTACACCATTCTGCCGAAGAAGCTCAGAGAAAGGAAGCACATGTGAATGCTGTTAGTCATCCTGTATGTTCAAAGGAAGAGCTAGCAAAGTTATTTTTTTTAATCTGAATCTAGTTGACACACAATGTTACATTAGTTTCAGATGTACAACATAGTGATTCAACAAGTTTATACATTATGCTCTGCTCACCGCAAGTGTAGCTCCCATCTGTCAATGTACAATGCTATTACAATACCATTGACTATATTCTGTATGCCAGGAAAATTATTTTGTCAATAGATCTATCATTCTCTGTTACCAACAATGCCCATGTAGATTATTTCTTACAATCCTCTGGTAACTTTTATGACACATGACTACTGGCAGCAGGTGCTTTGGGAGGCATTAAAATATATAGATGCCCAAACTTTTGTAGGATCAAGAGGAGCTCAGATCAAGAGGTACTCAGCAACTGGTTACTTTATTTTTGTCACCCATCTTTCTTTAGCTACATCTATTCGTTGGCCTCTCAGTTAACAAATAGTAATAAATAAATAGGAAAGAAAACAAGCTTGTCCTTCTAGCTTTGCTAACTGGCATGACTGGGAATAGTTACAAAGACTATACAGGGCCTGAAATCACAAAAATGCAAAAAATGAATGAGGCTTTACAGAGGCTGCATAAACCTCCATCAAGTGTATAGGGGTTTCTACATCCAAAACTAATGATGTACTATATGATGACTAACATAATAAAAAATAAAAAACAGAAAAAGGATATAGGGGTTTCTAATATCTAAATCTTCAGTGATGTCAGCCAAAGTAGTGGAGTGATGACCTTCAAAAATTCTCTCTTCCATAAAATTAATAAGAACACTGACAAACATTGGGGAACCCTGGTGGCTCAGTCGGTTAATTGCATCTGACGCTTGATTACAGCTTAGGTCATGATCTCAGGGTTTGTGACATTGAGCCCAACATGGGGCTCTGTGCTCAGCAGGGAGTCTACTTGAGGTACTCTCTCTCCCTCTCCCTTTGCATGTGCATGCTCTCTGTCTCTAAAATAAATACATAAATCTTAAAAACAAAACAGAGCACTGACAACATTGTCAGAATCAACTTCGGCTAAACTCTGAGAATTAACCAAAGTCATGCAGTAATCCAGGGGGCATTTACTCAGGAAAATGGCTAAATCTCCACAAGACCAATGGGCTTTGTGGCATTTTAATGTACCCTATTCCCATCCCATTCTCTACAACTCTGTGGTAGTCTTGAAGACAAATGTCTTGTAATCACAGTGAAAACTAGCAGCTTAGTTGCCACTTGAGGGAACAGAATAGGATTAGAGCTTCTCCAAAACCTCATTTCCAAAAAACTAACATTATATCATTTGTCTGGAGCCTCCCTGGTAGATTGCACTAACAAGGCTGACTTTATATGATCTGAATCAGACCTTTCTCGATAAAAAACAGTCTTGACAGTCTTTTACCCAGGCATATTTGTGGAAAACAATCAGAAGCAATTTTTGAACATTATGGCTTCCCAAGGAACTGGTTAACAGTTGTGTCAAACAATTTAAGCTTAATCAAAAAGCTTAAAAAGAGGGGCACCTGAGTAGCTCAGTCTTTAAGCATCTGCCTTTGGCTTGGGACATGATCCCAGGGTCCTGGAATTGAGCCCCACATTGGGCTACCTCCTCAGCGGGAAGCCTGCTTCTCCTTCTCCCACTCCCCCTGTTTGTGCTCCCTCTCTCTGTGTGTGTTTCTCTCTGTCAAATAAATAAATAAAGCCTTAAAAAAAAAGCTTAAAAGGAAAAGCTGGAAAATGAGATGTTTATAAACTTTAAAAATCTCTTAACATATTCCTGGGAATCTGAAAGTTTACAAGCATGTGTAGGGCTGCGAACATGCCTATGACAAAACCAAAAAGGCTCTAAGCTCTTATCTCTGGCTGATCATGGGGCTTTGCATAAGGAAGAAGTGAAGACAAAACTGGAATTGTAAGCTGCCTGGGTCTGTAAGCTGCCTGTGTTTAAAATGAGCCCAAATATGCACAGAGTCATAACTGGGAGACATTTTAGTTACAGGCTTTTGAGGAAATCTTTATATAACCATTATTTGACCACCTAGCTAACTAAGCAGTAGCTTCAGCAGCCGCACATAAAAAAGAATACAGAATTTACAGAATTAGTTCAGAAAAATCAAAAGAAAATAAACAACAAAACAGCTATAAAAACAAAATCTTTGGGAAGGGATAATCTGATGTCTAGAGGTGCCATTATTACAATATTCAAAGTGCCCAGTTTTCAACAGAACATTACAAGACATGCAAAGAAACAAGAAAGAATAGCCTATACACAGGAAAAAAGCAGTCAATAGAATTTTTTCTGGAACTTGGGATTACTACACAAACACTTTAGTATATGTGCTGCCGAAGCGAGCACACTACACAAACACTTTAAATCAGCAATTTTAAATACGTTCAAAAATTACAGGAAATCAGGAGTGCCTAGGTGGCTCAGTCAAACATCTGCCTTCAGCTCAAGTCATGATCCTGGGATCCTGGGATTGAGCCCTGCGTTGGGCTCCTTGCTCAGTGGGGAGCCTGCTTCTCCCTCTGCCCTCTGTCCCCACCCCTGCCCCTGCTCATACTCTTTCTCAAATAAATAAATAAAATCTTTAAAAACAGAATTACAGGAAATCATGTTTAAAGAACTAAAGGAGGGGCGCCTGGGTGGCTCAGAGGATTAAAACCTCTGCCTATGGCTCAGGTCATGATCTCAAGGTCCTAGGATCGAGCCCCACATCGGGCTCTCTGCTCAGCAGGGAGCCTGCTTCCCCCTCTCTCTCTGCCTGCTTCTCTGCCTACTTGTCATCTCTCTCTCTCTCTCTCTCTCTGTCAAACAAACAAACAAACAAACAAATAAATAAATAAATAAATAATCTTTTTAAAAAATAAAGAACTAAAGGAAAATATAAAAACGATGTCTCACCAGAGTACCAATAGGCAGATATAAATTAGGGAAAAAAAAGAGAGAACCTGATAGAATTTTCAGAGTTGAAAAGTAACAATAGTTGAAATTAAAAATTCACTAGCGAAGCTCAACAGCAGATTTGAGAAGGGTGAACAGTCAGAAAAGCTGAGATAGGTCAACTGAGATTATCCAGTCTGAGGAACAGAAAGAAATAAGAATGAATAAAAATGAGCGATGACTAAGTGACCTGTGAGACACCATAAAGTATAACAACATAGGAATGATGTAAGTCCAAATGGAGATGGGAGCATGGAAGGGGAAAAAAGAATATTTAAAGAGAAACTGGATAAAAACTTCCCAAATCTGATGAAAAACATTAATCTATGCATCCAAGAAGATTGATGAATTTACAAAAGAATAAACTCAAAGAGATCCATACCTACACACACCACAATGATACTGTCAAAACACAAATACAAAGAGAGAATTTTGATAGCATCAAGAAACAACTCATTCCATAAAGAGGACTGTCAATATACTAACACCTGATTTCTCATCATAAACCATGTAAGCCAAAAGGCAATGAGATGATGTACTTACAAAGGGCTCAAAGGAAAAGGCTAACCAGTTTTATGTTCAGCAAAACTATCCTTCAAAAGTAAAAGCGAAATTAAGACATTCTCAGACAAACAAACCTGAGAGAACTTGTGACTAAAAAACCTACCGTTTGAGAAATACTAAAATAAATTGTTCAGGCTGAAATAAAAGGGCTCTCGTCAGTAAAATCTACATGAAGAAATAAAGATATCAGTAGAGCTAACTATCTGAGTAAATATAAATTACAGAAAAATGGATTTTTTAGAACTTTTTTCCTCCTAATTTAAAACAACTACATGAAACAACAATTATAAATCTGCATTGATGGGCAAACAATGCATATAATTTGCATGACAGTAACAAAGGATAGAAATAAAGCTTTTTTCTTTCTTTTTTAAAAATTTTAACTCCAGCATAGTTAACATACAGTGCTCTATTAGTTTCAGGTATACAGTGTGGTAATCAAACAGTTCCATACATTACACAGTGCTCATCAAGAGAACTGCACTCCAAATACACTTCATTTTTTACCCATCCCCCCCACCTGCCCTCGGTAACCATCTGTTTGTTCTCTATAGTTAAAAGTGTTTTATGGTTTAAAGTTTTCATATACAATTAAGTTGGTACTAATCTGAAGTAGATTGGTATTATTAAGATGGTAATTATAAATCCCTAGGATAACCACTCAGAAAGGAATTTATATATATAAACTTGCATATATAAACTTCTATAAAATTGTATCATAAACATATAGTATATAATTGTGTGCATATATATGTATAAGAAAAAAGGGTAATTAAATGGCACACTAGCAAATATCTATTTATTACAAAAAGTGGCAATAGAGGAAAAGAGAATAGAGGAATAGAGGAAAATAGAGGAAAAATAGAGGAAATAGAGGAAAAGAGAAATAAAAAAAGTATATAAGACTAGCAGAAAACAGTCCAAAATGGCAGAGGTAAATCCTAACTCATCAATAATTACATTATATGAATATGAATTAAAACTCCAATTAAAAGGAGACATTGACAGAATGGACAAGAAACATGTTTCAACTATATGTGGTCCATGAGAGATAGACTTCAGATTCAAAAATACAAATAGATTAAGGTAAAAGGACAGGAAAAGATATACCATACAAATAGTAACTAGAAAAGAGCTTGAGTGGTTATATTAATGTAGACAAAACTTACTTTAGAAAAAAAAAAGTTAATAGAGACAAAGAAGAATATTTTAGAATGATACAAGTGTCACTCCATTAGTTAGATATAACAATTACAAACAAGTGTGCATCTAACAACAAAGCCCCCAAATACATGAAACAAAAACAGAATTGAAGGGACAATAGGTTAACTATAGTAGTTGGAGACTTCAATACCCTACTTTAAATAATGGCTAGAACAACTAGGCAGAAGATCAAAAGGAAACATAAGACTTGTACAACACAATGAATCAAGTAGGCCTAAACAAATAACTAAAGATCACTCCATCCAACACGAACAGAATATACATTTTTTTCAAGTACTCATGGAACATTCTTGAAGATAGACTATGTTAGGCCATTAAACAAGTCTCAAAGAATTAGATCATATGAAGTATGTTTTTCAATAACAATGGAACAGAAATAGAAATCAACAAGAAAAGGAAATTTGGTGAATTCACATATATGTGTAAATTTAAAAAATACACTTACAGATAACCAAGGGTTATAGAAGAAATCACAAGGAATATTAGGCAGCACTTTGAAATAAATGAAAACACAGCATGTCAAATCTTATGGAAGGTGATGAAAGCAGTGCTTAGAGAGAAATTTATAGCATAAGCTCCTATATTAAAAAAGAAGTAAGATCTCAAATTGATAACACAGTTTTATGACTTAAGTACCAAAAACACAAGCAAAATAAACACAAATTAAGCAAAAGAAAAGAAATAATAAAGTTATAGGAGAAACAAATGAAATAGGAAATAGGAAAAACAATAGAGACAACACTAAAAGTTCCTTTCTTGAAAGTATCAACAATATTGAGAACACTTTAGCAAGACTGATCAAGGAAAAAAAAAAAGAGAAGACTCAAATGACTGAAAATTAGAAATGAAAAAGGGACGTTACTCCAGGACTTACAGAATTTCTTAAAAGGTAGTATAAAAGAATACTATGAAAAATTGTATAACAGCACATTAGGTAACTTAGATGAAATTGACAAATTCCTAGAAAGATTCAAACTACTGAATTTGATGCAAGAAGAAATAGAATATTACAATACACATGTAAGTAAAGACATTGAATAAATAATAAAAGAATTTACTGTGAAAAAAGCCCAGGACTGGATGGCTCCACTAGTGAATTCTACCAAACATTTAAAGAAGAACTAAAGGGTGCTTGGGTGGCTCAGTTGGTTAAGCATATGACTCTTGATTTTGGCTAAGGTCATGATCTCAGGGTAGAGAGATCGAGCCCCACATCAGGCTCCACACAGCATGGAGTCTGCTTGAGATTCTCTCTCTTCCTCTCCCTCTGCCCCTCCCCTTGCTCACACACACACTCAAACAAACAAATAAAATCTTTTACAAAATCTTTAAAGAAGAACTAATACTAGTTCTTCTCAAACTCTTTTTTAAAAAAGAATAGGAGGGAACACTTCCTAGCTCAATCTGAGGCCAGTATTCCCATGATATCAAAGCCAGATAAGAGTATCATAAGAAAACTACAGACCAATATCATTTATGAATACAAATGCAAAAATCTTCAACAAAGCATTAGCAAGCTTAATAAAGCAACATATAGACTGGATCAAAAACTATGATCATGTTGGGCAGGTCTTCTAGCTACACAGTCCCTCAGCTTCAGTTATCTGGGAATATCTTAATTTCTCTCTTGTGTTTTTGAAGGATGGTTTTGCAAGATATAGAAATATCAATTTTTGTGGTTTTTTTCCTTTTGGCACTTTAAATATATCATTCCACTGCCCTCAGGTCTCCATAGTTTATTTTTTTTAATTGGAAATTGGAAAAGAGAAAAGAGAGAGGAGAGGAGGAGAGGGAGGAGAAGCATAAGAAAGGAGGGGAAAGGAGGGGAGGAAAAGTGAAGGGAAAGGAAGGGGAGGAGAGGGGAGAAGGGAGGGAAAGAAAAAAGGGAAAGAAAAGAAGGGGAGGGAATGGGGGAGAGAAAGAAGAAAAAGGGAAGGAGGAGTAGGGAAGGGAAAGGAAAGGAAGGGAAGGGTAGGGAAGGGTAGGGAAGGGAAGGGAAGGGTAGGGAAGGGAAGGGTAGGAAAGAGAAGGGAATGGAAGGAAAGGGAAGGGAAGGGAAGGGAAAGGCAAGGGAAGTCAAGGCAAGCAAGGTACAAAAATGTTCACATAGTCTTTGCTGATTAGTTCTGTGTTGGGCCCTCCAAAGCTTATCCAGGTCATTTTATATCAATGTTTTTAGGTTTCACTTACTGGTTTCACTGAGATGAAGGCTCAACTGGTAGTTAAAGCACAGGTTCTTACCAGGTCTTTTCCAGCTTGCATCTTGCCCTTATCCCCCAAAGTATCTCTCTCCAGATTTTCTTCCCAGGCTTTCTGTGTGTCTGTTATTTGCTCCAAACATAATATGTTGCTCCAGGTCTCCATAGCGTAAAAATGAAATAAGAGGTCACAATAAAAAATATTAGAGGATACTTATTTCATTTGCTTATGTAACCCAATGACCATTCTCAGGGGTCTCTTTGACAGTTTCTATAGTATTGGAAAACTGTAGGAAAGGAGGAAGCCTGGGCAAAAGTAAATTGTGAAGAATGTGCTAACTCTGGATGACTCTTCTTTCATGTGGGAAGTGGCAGTGGCTTGTTCTTTCGCCCTTCAAAGTTTTTAAGCAATACCCTCTGCTTAACCACTTTTCCACCCTGAGAAAATTCCTAGTTAGACAAAACAAAGGCAAGTGCCTTGCATCAGTCCTTTAGGGAGCCCCCAGACAGGTCAAAATAGAAAAACACAATTAGAGCAAGGTTTACTCTGCTCCTTCCAGAACCAGAGGCACATACTGAGCATTGTGGGATGCCATCTTCAGGACTGCCATCAAACTGGAAAAGTGTGTGGGGTGAGGGTATGTTAAAAAGCCACGATGCTCTCCTACCATGTTTAAGTCATCTTTTTTCTTGATTCAACATTTGCTTGGTTGCTGTAACTTTTAACTACTTTCCAAAGTTCTCACAAAAGTTCATTTTCAGAGTTCTTTTACTCATTTTCACTGTCTCTATAGAAGGTCTTAGAGCTTCCTACTTTATATTTTCACTGA
Source organism: Nasua narica (assembly GCA_028533885.1). NCBI lineage: Eukaryota > Metazoa > Chordata > Mammalia > Carnivora > Procyonidae > Nasua > Nasua narica. Next base: position 79,258,944 of record CM052801.1, on the reverse strand, counting down.
TACATGGAGTTGATTTTGTAGACTTTTAGATTAATTCTTCATAATCAAAAAAAGGATAAATGGCTGTTGCCCCCAAATACGTAAAATTCTATTTATCCATTTGGAGTAGTAAAGGAAGTGACACAAGCAAGAGGAAAGAAGAATTACTCTTTTGGTGATCTTACCACATGGAAATAGGAAAAATGGGGAATAGTATTTCCTTCTAACACTGGGGAATATAGAATATATTTTAGTGAAAACTTCATCACATATGCTTCTAGCTCTTCTCTTCTACCCCAAATGCCAACTTCTATTATTAGGTGTCTGGTAGCAAGGTGCTGATAGACCTCTACTCTGAAGAAAAAGAATTCTGATGATCTTTATAATGCACAAATGAGAAACTTGTGAATCAGAAAGGTTTAGTGAGTCACTCAAGTTTATAGACTTAAGAAAATATAGATCTATGAATTTAACTCAGGTTTCTGACCTTAAGAAATTTCACTGTCATATATTGCCTTAATGATTTTTTTTAAAAGTTAAAGACATAGTCATGTATGGGCTTAAAAAAGAATAAGGATTTCCTGTTGCTTATAGTAATTAAAGAATGGGAAATTAATTGATGAATTTGCAAATTGCATGACACTGTTGAAGACATCAGACAAATCTGAGTATGAGCTGTAACTGTAGTAGGTGTTAATTGCCTACCTAACATCTGTACTCATTCTCCCTTGCTTACAGTATCTGCATTTTCATTCATCATCTTTTCTCCTCGATGTACCCTGGGGAGGAGCTGACCTGAGATCTTGGAGTAGCTTAAGCCAATTAACACATTTCATTATCCTGACTTTGCCAAATCATTGGTTCTGGGTTTGGCATGTCATCTAAGTGGGTCATTCAGTATGAATTTCAATATTCTTCTTTGAAAATCTAAATAGAAATACTTTTTTTTACCTTGAGTGGTACTGTATGTGGATTTAAAGTCTCATCTAGTACAGCAATATTACACCCATGCTAGAAACCAGCCTTAGCATCATGCTAAGATTATGGCAGAATGGAGAGGCAGAAAGAAACCAGATGCTTCACATTATTGAGACACTGAGTCAGACAATCCTGTTGTCTCTTTCTTTTGCACTTGCAGATCCATTAGCCAATAAATTTTTCTAATGATTTATACCAACTTGGGTTTTCAGTTCCTTAGAACAGAATGCATAAACTGATGCAGAAATTTCCAGAAAATAAAGGCGGAAACTGATGATTTTTTTAAAGATTTTATTTACTTATTTGAGAGAAAGAGAGTGAGAGAGAACATGAGAGGGGAAAAGGTCAGAGGGAGAAGGAGACTCTCCATGGGGCTGGGAGCCCAATGCGAGACTCCATCCCTGGACTCCAGGATCATGACCTAAGCCGAAGGCAGTTGCCCAACCAACTGAGCCACCCAGGTGCCCGAAACTGATGATTTCTATATAGAGAGCTGAAAATTAGAAATATACTAGTTGATATGTGGCTTACTTGTGGCCTGATGATCCATATGATTTTTCATGCCACAGAACACATGCTTAACATCCAATACATCTTTACTGAAGTCTCTCAGAATATTCTAAAGAGAGTTTCTATTCATAACACCCAGTAAACTTTAACAAATCCTTTTCAGCCATCTATGCACAAAAAGCCCAGTTATCTCAGCAAAGCAGATGACCATAATCCTTCCACTTTTCTTCATAAATAACAAGCTTTTTTTTTTTCCCTCAAAACCAGTAACTGGTATTAGTGCTTTCACATAATATCTCACCCTGCTTTCCCCTTTTCCACTTATACTTTTCTCTTCCATAAGAAACTTTCAGCTCATTTAACAATTTGCTGAGTTAACCAGTCTGGTTTTAGTCCTTTGATTCGTACATTAACTTCCTCTGCACCACAATAACCTAAGAATCTAGTTAGAAAAGAAATAATGTTCCTTCACTGTAAGGAGTCTTAAATATTCCATTCTTTCCTATTTATTCATATTTACAATATGCAAGCCTTAGAATTTTAGAACTTTAAATCTAAGAGGGGACTTAAAGCTTGACAAATTAATTCTGGCTGGTTTGTCTTCATAGAGTGAAAATGAAAGAAAGGGCCATGACAAACATTTAAAGGCTATTTACTTTTACTTGTCTGAGATACTAAATGATCATTTCCAGGAATCTCTCGGCCATTTTCTGTAGTATTTGAAGGTTGTGGAAAAGGAGTAAAGCTGCTGAAAAGAAAAATTGTGAAGTAGGTGATAACTCTTGATGACTCTATTCCTCTTCCAGTGATTTTTATGGACCCTATTCCTAATATCATCTGTCATCCTCCCTTCATCTCAGCAAATGCCAGGTGCTTTCATTTTACCCAGAAATAGAGGGTGCAAAGACAGCACTCTACAGTGGTTAGGATTCTAAATTTTCTACTCAGGCTTGCAAGTAGCAGAGTTACAATAAGCTACAATTCAAAAGAATAAATCCTTGATAAATTAGTTAGCTAATTGTACTTTCAATATTAAATATTGGTTGAAACTGTATATATAGCAGTTTTATCTAAATCAGATGCTAGTTAAGGTCTTTGTTCTTTAAGATCTAGGCAAGAAAGGATTAATATCAGTGCACTAGGAAGCTTCATACCTTAATTTTCCCCAAAGAAAAATAAGAAAGAAATAAAGAAAAGAAACCACCAAAGATAGCTAAAATTAGCTTATAGGAGCTACTCTGAAAAGCGGTTAAAAGTCTACAACTACAGAAGGTAGAACATAATAAAGGAAAATGTAGCAAAATAAAAAATATAAAAAATAGAGAAATTCCACAAAACCAAGAATTGGTTCTTTGAAAAGATTGAAAAAATTCACAAATTTTTAACTAGATTGACTAAGAAAAGAGAGAGAATTTGTTACTAAAATTAGAAATCAAACTGGGAATATTACTACTGATACTACAGAAATAAAGATTATGAGAAGTACTAGGAGCGATTATACTCCAATAAATTTAATAACTTTAATGAAATGGATAATTCCTAGAAACACATAACCTACCAAGACTGAATTATGAAGAAACAAAATCTGAATATCCTTATAACTATTAAGAAGATTGAATTAGTAATCAAAAACCCTTTGACAAAGTAATGTCTTGGACTAGATGGATTCATTAGTGAATTCTACCCAAATTTATAAATAATTAACACCAACATTTCTGAAATTCTTCTAAACAATTAAAGAGGTGAGAAGACTTCCTTACTCAAATAGGTTAACATTATTCTGATACCAAGGCTATTGTGATAGGGGTGCCTGGGTGGCTCAGTCATTAGGTGTCTGCCTTCGGTGGGGTCATGATTCCAGAGTCTTGGGATCGAGCCCCACATCGGGCTCCCTGCTCAGCGGGAAGCCTGCTTCTCCCCCTCCCACTCCTCTTGCTTGTGTTTCCTTTCTTGCTGTGTCTCTCTCTGTCAAATAAATAAATAAAATCTTAAAAAAAAAAAAAATTCAACAAACTAGGAATAGAAGGAAACTTTCCCAACATATTAAAAGCCATATATGAAAACTGCACAGTTACTGAAAGTCTTTTCCCTAACATGAGAAATAAGACAAGAATGTCTGCTTTTGTCAATTCTGCTTAAGAGAGTTTTGGAAGTTTTACCTACAATAATTAATCAAGAAGAGTAATGAAAGGCATCTAATTTGACAAGGAAAAAGTAAAATTATCACTGTTTGCAGATGATATGATCTCATATGTAGAAAACTCTAAAGATTCTCCACAAAAACTGTCTGAACTAACAAATAATTTTAGAAAAATTAACACACAAAATTCAGTTGTGTTTCTATATATTACAATGAACAAATTTAAAAGAAAATTTAAAAACAACTGCATTTACAAGTTGGTGCAGCCACTTTGGAAAACAGTATGGAGATTCCTCAAGAAATTAAATATACAGCTACCCTATGACCCTGCAATTGCACTGCTCGGTGTTTACCCCAAAGAAGCAGATGCAGTACAAAGAAGGGCCACATGTACCCCAATGTTCATAGCCGCAATGGCCACAATAGCCAAACTGTGGAAAGAACCAAAATGCCCTTCAACAGATGAGTGGATAAGGAAGAAGTGGTACATCTATACAATGGAATATTATGCCTCCATCAGAAAGAATGAATATCCAACTTTTGTATCAACATGGACAGGACTAGAAGAGATTATGCGGAGTGAAATAAGCCAAACGGAGAGAGTCAACTATCTTATGGTCTCACGTGTGGAGTATAAAGAAAATCATGGAGGGCATCGTGAGAAGGAAGGGAAGGGCGAATGGGGGGAAATCAGAGGGGGTGATGAACCAGGAGAGACTGTGGACTCTGAGCAACAAACTGAGGGTTTTGGAGGGGAGGGGGTGGGGGGGGTGAGCCTGGTAGTGGGTATTGAGAAGGGCAAGGATTGCATGGAGCACTGGGTGTGGTGCATGAACAATCAATCTTGTAACACTGAAAAATTAAACATATTTGGGGAGAAAAAAAACAACAATTGCATTTATAGCCACATCAAAAGGAATAAAATACTTAAGAATAAATATCACTGGGGCATCTGGCTCTTGATTTCATCTCAGATCATGATCTTGGGGTTGTGGGATTGAGCCCAGTGTTGGGCTTTGTGCTCAGTGAGGTGTCTGCTTGAGGATTTTCTCTGTCCCTTTCCTGTTGCCCCTCCCCCCATTCACTCTCTTTCTCTCTCTAAAATAAAAATAATAAATCTTTTTTAAAAAAAGAGAGAATAGGGGCACCTAAGTGGTTCAGTGGGTTAAAGCCTCTGCCTTCAGCTCATGATCTCAGGGTCCTGGGATCGAGCCCTACATGTTATGCCCAGATTTTGAGATCCCCAAATACCACCAGGGAGCCGAGTCCGATGCAAAAGCAAAAGAGCCCTTG
>CM052801.1:79224263-79253944 GCA_028533885.1 Nasua narica | reverse complement strand
GGTTTATATTCTTTCCCGGGCAGGGGTTCCGCGTTCCTTTGACTAACCCAAACCCAACCCATAGGCCCTCTGGGCTAATTAGCTCAAGGGAGGGCTGAGCCACACTCAGACCCTCCCAGAGGCAGGTCCTGCAGGGGGGCCACACACAAGAAGGCGGGTGTAAGCAAAAGGAACCCGCCCTGCTCTGCTCCTTCACTACATTGGGCTCTCTGCTCAGCAAGGAGTCTGCTTCTTTTTTTTTTTTTTAAGATTTTTATTTATTTATTTGACACAGAGAGAGAGATTACAAGCAGGCAGAGAGGCAGGCAGAGAGAGAGGGGAAAGCAGGCTCCCTGCCGAGCAGAGAGCCCGATATGGACTCGATCCCAGGACCCTGAGATCATGACCTGAGCCAAAGGCAGAGGCTTTAACCCACTGAGCCACGCAGGCGCCCCAAGGAGTCTGCTTCTTTAGTTCCATCTGCCATCTGAAGTTTCTTAATGGTAAGGTCTCTATCTGGCACTGTGCTGGCCACCACTTGGCTCTTGGACCAGAACCTGTAGCCAAGGGAAAGGGAAAGGGAAATTGTGATTGGCCCAGCCTGGGTCACAGACCACCACTGTGTCCATGTGGAATGGGGTGGGATAATATGACCAAATCAAAAGTATCACAAAAAATTGGGGAAAGGCAATTCCTCCAAAAGACGGTGGAATTAGGCTACCAGAATCTGAGAAGTGATACTCGGAAAGAAAAAAATGACCTTACTTTTTCTCTGTTTTTTTTCTGCCTCTGATTTCTGGCTTCTGTCTAGAGTTTATTTTCTATATCTTCTTAAGCCAGCTCCATGCTGGCAAAATTTTCTGAAGGATTGTAAAAATGAAGGGGTGTCTCATTTCAGCAATGTAAGGGATTTTTTTTCTTTCTCCAAATTTTTATTTTAATTCTAGTTAATTAACATACAATGTAATATTAGTTTCAGGTGTAGAATTTAGTGATTCATCACTTGCATACAACACCCAGTGTTGATCACAAGTGCTCCCCATCACCTATTTAACTCATCCCCCCACCTCCTTTCAAGTAACCCTCAGTTTGTTCTCTATAATTAAAAATCTAAGGGGCACCTGAGTGGCTCAGTGGGTTAAAGCCTCCGCCTTTGGCTCAGGTCATGATCTCAGGGTCCTGGGATCGAGCCCCGAATCGGGCTCTCTGCTCAGCAGGGAGCCTGCTTCCCCTAATCTCTCTCTGCCTGCCTCTCTGCCTACTTGTGATCTCTATCTCTCTCTCTCTCTCTGTCAAATAAATAAATAAATTTTTTTTAAAAAAGTAATCTGTTTCACGGTTTCCTCTTTTTCCCCCATGTTGTTTTGTTTCTTAAATTCCACATGAGTGAAATCATATGGTATTTGCTTTTCTCTGACTTATTTCTCTTAGCATAATATTCTCTATTTCCATTCATGTTGTTGCAAATGGCAAGATTTTGTTCTTTTTATGTCTGAGTAATATTCCATCATATATTTATATATGGTATTATATATATGTGGTATATATATGTATATACACACACATACACATATATATGTGTATATATATATATATATATATATATACACACACATACATACACACACATCTTCTTTATCCATTCATCAGTTGATAGAAATTTGGGCTCTTTCCATAATTTGGCTATTGTTGATAATGTTGCTATACACATTGGGGTGCATATGTCCTTTCAAATCAGTATTTTTGTATCCTCTGGGTAAATACCTAGTAATGCAATTGCTGGGTCATAGGGTAGTTCTAGTTTTAACTTTTTGAGGAGCCTCCAGAGGGCTGTACCAGTTAGCAATGCAAGGGATTTTAAATTGAGTAATTGATAACCCTTTAAAAAAAAAAAGTCCCTTGGCTTTTTCAAATAGCTCTGGCTTCAGCTTCATGTTTCTTGTTCATTCACTTCCTCTGCCCTCTCAGGACTGTTTATCCTTTCTTCTCAAGAGTAGATATACAGACAATATTTCCCACTGACTCATTTAGAACAAATACTGCCACTGGGTACAAGGCCTATTTCAGGCTTATGCTTTCACAACCAGCCTTTTCTTTTTTTTTTTTTTTTTTAAGATTTTATTTATTTATTTGACAGAGAGAGAGAGATCACAAGTAGGCAGAGAGGCAGGCATTGAGAGAGGGAGGAAACAGGCTCCCCGCCTAGCAGACAGCCTGATGTGGGGCTCGATCCCAGGACCCTGAGATCCTGACCTGAGCTGAAGGCAGAGGCTTTAACCCACTGAGCCACCCAGGCACTCCTCACAACCAACCTTTTCAAGGTATTTTATCTCTGGCTTAGAATCATATTTTTAAGAATCTGTTTCTCTTATCAATATGATAATTAGTAAACACTCATCAATATGGTAATAAATGCTATTATTTGCTATGAAAAAAGTTTTATCTATCATGGAAAAAAGGATTACTGGGAAGAATATTATAATATGATCTGTGATGCATTCATCTTCTCCCTAGCCATGGGAGGCCTTATCCTTATTTCTCCATGGGAAGGCCATGAACTCCTCTGGCACCAATCTCTGTGTGGTAGCGCTTTCCTAAATGGCATGCATAGTAGCTACAGAGAAATTGCCTCAAAAGTTCTAGATCTAAAAAACCAAAACTTTGAATGGACAGCAAATATTAGAAATTCTGTGAGGGCCTCCAAAATTCTCAGAAGCTTCATTACTGTTATGTTGCTTAAGTCTGGTGCTTTAACTTCCGGGGATATACACCTTAGTGTATATTCTTGGAAATGGCTAATGTCCAAATGCAATCTGAAGAGTAATTGAGGATACTTATCTTTATCATTCTGTACCCAAATAAAATAGCTTATCTGACTTTGTGCCTGTTAGCTCACCATAGAAGCAGAGATTAGACTCAGAATTACAGCTGAAGAGGACATTAGGGATTATCTAACACAGCCATCCTCAGTTTTATCTGAGGAAACTAAGGCCCAGAGAATTTTGGTGACTCCTTAGGCATTATGTTCATACTGATTGGATCTAAAAAGTAGTCTCCTGACTTTTAGTCTATCGCTTTTCTAGGCACATCAGCCAAGAGATTGCTTCCTCTAAAGCTAGTTTTGCCTAGAGCCCTAACTCAAATATTTTAGATCTTAGGACATTTTTCTTCATTGTGGCAACAACACATTCTTAAGGGCAATAATGTATTTTTATTTTACATCAGTAGAATCAGAATACACTCTGAATAGGTTCACAGTATTACAGTCTGTCATTCTGCTATTTTGTATTTAAGTAAGTAGGAGAGCCTGTGGGAGCAACTTGGGGTAATAAAGGTTAATCACTGGGAGCTTAAGGGTGCTTATTCTTAATTGGTGGGTGATTAAAGATGCTCAAGGTTAATAGCTGTGTTTTCAAAGCCAGTAATTCCCTTTGTAGAAAGCTTCCCCTGTGGCTTTGGCATACCTATCAATCAGTTCCAGCCCCTAGCCAATAAGATGGCAAATCTAGGAGCATACTCTAAGGGGATTTAGGGGTGAAGATGCCTATCTTAACCATGTTTGTAACTTTAATTTTCTTTCAAAACAGTTTGGTCATCTTCAAACTCTTCCATTCTTTCCTCTTTTACATCCAGATGGTTCTGGTTTTGTCATATAGATGCAACCCCAAAAGGTACTTTTTCTAAGGCCCATAAAGCTGATAAAATAAATTGTTTACTATTTAGTTTCAAGGTTAGTTGTTAATTTTCAAAACTGTTGGGCTAGGCTATTTCAAAGATTAGTCAGTACAATCAAAAGTGATTTGCTAACCGTTATGGAATAATAGATATTAGCAAGTGATGGAGACATGTTCGATATATAAGATAAAGACCTTAAATTCAAACAGAAGGCACCTTAGACACACTCCACTCATTTTAAAGCTGGTGAACTGGAAAGATCTGAAGAAACTGAATGAATCACCTGCTCAAGATCACCCACCTCAGCTAAGTCTAGGACCTGGTCTTTTGATGTCTGGCAACCATTTACCTATGGCTAACCTATGTTTTTTTTTTCTGAGCCAAATATTATAGTTTCAACTTAACATGTGCATAAAAAAATCAGGTGATGGCCAGGAAATCGGGTTTATGTTCATTTGGCAATGTTGTGTTTTTAAAGTCTAGAAAAAAGAAAAAGACTTATAACCAAAAAAAAAAAAAAAAATGCCATTAGGTGAGAAGTATAAGAAGTTTACCCATGCACTAAAATCAGCTATCCTTCTCATCAAATCTCAATTGCTGTTATTCCTTACTAATGAATTAATTTTTGGTAAATTCTTCTATAGAAATCAGACATTAATGACTTCAGGATTACTATACAGGTGGATATAGAAATTGTTTATACTACTCCCTGACAAACTTTGAAAATTTTGTCACTGAAAGTAGTTTGGGGTGTGTGTACAATTGTCATTTATTTCCTTTTGTCAATAATAACTTGTTCGCACACTAAATAAAAATTGAATCCAAAGATTGATTTATTTAAAATTACTCAGTGGAGAAATTCATTCCCATATGCTAATTCCCTCCTTTTAATTCTCTTACTTTGTTGTGACTTGTAAAAGAAAAAGAGAGAAAATACATTGCATTCTTAATGCAACATTTAGGTAATATGTTTAATTAATAGAAACAGATTTGTCATTTTATTCTGATTATCCAGAAGGTTTAAGCAACATGAGATTTATGCAGAGCATGAAATTGGTGGCATGACCCAAAGAGGTCTATTGGAAAATACTGTCAGCGGCTCTTGGCAGGATGCTTCATGGCAAACTCAGGGTTCTCAGTATTGGATGTGTGTAAGCATTTCCAGTAGGCTGAAGCCATAACTCACAGGTATGCTTTCACAGTAATCCTTATAATTAAGTAGGAAATTACAAAAGAAAAACCCAAGTGCTACTTAAAAACCAAACCCATTAGTTTTTGGTTAATCGTGATGAAGTAATAATCGCTGTGAGCAATTTCCCATTTCCTAATCTCAGCAGTCTTGCTCAATCCTCAGATTTATTCATGGAGGAATAATTATCACCACTTGTAACCCAGTCAAGAATCAGAAATTGTTAATAGCTTAGGTTCAAACTACTGAATTTTTCCTTTTTGATTGTCTGATTATTTGACTTGCACTTGGCTCAAACTCATTCTGTTCTCTAAGAAGCTCATTGAAAAAAGGCATCTTTCTATACTTTGAAAATTAATCACAGGGAAAATCAAAATGTGAGAGGAGAATTCTGCTATAAATGTGACTCTGGCTGCCACTTCTAGTCATGTTTAATGTGATGCTTATTTAAAAACATGGGAGTAAACTCTTATATGGAAAATTTTTTGAAATAATTGTTGTTTTTAGTTTTTCCAAAATTTTGATATAGAATCGGTGAATGTAACATAGAGAGAACTGTATTTTGGCTCAATAAAGAGAAAAGTTACTTGATGATTAGAATTGAGAACAATGAAACGGGGGTACTTCTTGAAGCAGTAGGCTTTCTGCCACTGGCGGTGTTGAAGCAGAGGCTGGAGGCTGTGTGATTCCATTTTAGGTATGCTGTAGAGGACAACATACCTGCATTAGGAATGGGGCAAGATTAGATGCCTTTTAGGGTTTTTATTAACTGTAAGAGTCTATATTTGAAATCTCTTTCTTAGTTCTTCCCATAATTCACATAAAAATTGCTATCCAAATAGTGCTATCACAGGTCCTAGGTCATATCAATTTAGGATATATGATTCTAAGAGAATACCCACTGATTCCTAACCTTATTAGGTTTATATTTTGTAGGTAACTTCTATGTTTTAATCTGAAAGAAAAACTGAAATGCAGCATTCCATCCTTTATAGCAGGCTGTTGAAAGTCATATTTTAGGTCTTACACTGGGGCTTCCCTGCAGCACCTAGAAAATCATATCCTCTGGATAAGAAATCGAAGAATCTTAAATTTTCCCATTTTTATATGGAACTTCCTTCCGTCCAAAATTTGATACAAAATGAAACAGCAAAATATAGTGGATACATGTTTGGTGTTGAGCAATGGATTAAATAAAGTCATAAATCAGGTGTCCAAGGAACAATGAAAAGAATTTACCTTTTATCTTTTTGAAACATCTTATAACAGTTGATGTGTACAGAAATTAATATTGGAGGAGACCCTTATTTCACTAATGCCCCATTGGATCTTCTATTTGAACTATAGCCTAATTATGTAAGAGAACTAACCTTGAGCTTCTATGATAACTCTCATTAAAAAAGAAAAAAAAAAAACAACTTTGGCTCCACCAACCATTTTAGTGTACAGGTTCCTCTTATAATCTCAATGTGCAAGAAGAGAATAAAAATTTGTATGAAATTGCCTCATGAAATCTGGGAATCTTCATCCATAAATGGAGGAGTAAAGCAGATATCCTTATGGTGATAATGGGGGTCAGGAAAACTATATCATTGAGTATAGCAGGGTGGTTTTAACTGCTTTTCTATTTTTCTCAAAACTGTAACCCTCCTGATCAATCTTTCATTTCCTACCTTTGTTATAAATTGGTATAGATAAATAATTCTCAGTTATTAGAAAAAATCAACATTGAAATTATGATGATAAATGCCATTCGACATTGGGCCTTAGTGATTAAAATAGTAAGAAATGGTGGGGACTCAAGTGGAATGGAGAGCTCAAACTCTATCTAAAGGTGGCAACCACTCTTCAGTTAAGCAGGAATATGAGTACAGTGATGCCAGATCTACCAGGTTTTAATATGGTATCTCCTGATTTTAAAGTAGTGTTGGCTAATAAAAACTATTTTTAAAAAATAGTTCTGTGTGTCAGTTTTGTTTCATTAAGCATTCTGAATGAGTATACCAGACCAAGTTTGAGGGGGTCTATTAGGAACATTTAAGGATTGCAAGCAAACCATACCAGTTGTAATCCCTAATGGCTGGTCTTGCTTTTATCCAGTCCCTGGGCCCAGGACTCATTGAAATGTCTACTTGTTCTTGAAAGAAAAGGGCACATTTTTAAAAAGAGGACCTGGGAAAAAGCTTCTACTCAGTAATACTAGTCACCATGGTAATTGCTATTTGTTGAGCATGTGTTGTGGCCAGGATATCTTTCAGACATTAGTTGTTGTTCTTCACAGAAACTTTACAGTGTGAATATTACAATTTCTATTTGTTGTGGCATTTTAGAGATAAAGGGTAAACCCTCAGCGAAAATTCTGTCCAGATGTAGAGATTGAGACACACATACCAAGAGGTTATGAAAACATTGATTAGTTACATAATGAGGCTTCTAAGGACAGTAGGACAGGTTTCCCAAGCTGGTCTGAAAATCACTTGAGAGTGGGGAAAGGAGACTGGTTTGGATTTTTGTTGTGGTTAGGGGTGGGCTTGTGTCAGGGTTCCAACTCATGGGCAAGGGTTTGCCTTGTTTCACTTTTCCATAGGCACCAAAGGAGGGAGCATTGTGGCTTTCTTACTAACTTTTCTAGACATGGGGCAGAAGGGGAAGAAAGGGTCAGCACTCAAACATCAAAAAATGAAATCAGACTCTTTATTAAAATATTTTATAGATGAGGACCCTAAGACTCAGAGAGTTTATAGAATTGTTCAAGATCGTATGGTGGTAGAGTAAGGATTGAAACTCAGGTCTAGTTACAAAGTCACTACTTCTCTTCAGTACAAAACCATCAGACTGACTTAAAATGTAAAGAAATAGTTGCTTACACTTAAGAAATTACACAAAGAAATCAGGTCTAAAGTCCCATATGTATAACCATCTAGTGCTGATAGGAGCTGCCCTTCCAGATAATACATGTACTCTCCAGTTCACCACAGTCCCTACTACTCATTATCTCCTGACACTACAGCAGAATAACACTTCAAATTTATATTTACATCTGTTTTATTGTTTTTCAAAATTTTGAGAACTCATTTAGCTTCTTGAATCTGAAGGCTTATGTATTTTGCCAAATTCAGGAAGTTTTTGACTCCAACTCTTTCCTCTCCTTCTGGAACTCTGATAATAGGAACTTTAAATCTCTTGCATTGTCTGTCAGACCCCCAAGGATCTGTTTCTTTCCCCCCAGTCTATTTTTTTTCCATTGTTCAGATTGGATAAATTCTGACTATAAGTTCAATGACTTTATCCTGGGTCATTTTCACTTTATTATTGAGCCAATCCAATGAGGTTTTTTTCTTCCGGTTATTGTATTTTTTCATTTTTGTATAATTTCTACTTTTAAAAACTAAATTCCATTTTTTGTGTGAGATTTTCTATTTTAGCGTTTATTTGAAGAGGATTTGTAATTGCTTTTTGAAGCATTTTTATGATGGCTGCTTTAAAATCCTTGCCAGATAATTCCAGCATCTGGTTCATCTTGGGTGTTGGTATCAGTTCATTTTCTTTTCTCACTCAATTTGCGATTTTCCTGGTTTTTGGTGTGATGGCTCATTTTCTATTGTATCCTAGATATTTTGACTATTATGTTAGAGGACTTGGTACTATTTTAATCTTTTATTGTAGCAGGAAGCCACTCTGTTTATGTTTAGCACACAGGTCCTGGCCTACTTTTGTGGGCTGTAGTTCCAATGACAATTTGATTTTCTGAGCCTTTGCAATGCTATTTTGGTTTGTTCAGTTTTTCTGAAGAGAATCTCCACCCTGCAGAGAAAAAGAGAACTTCCCTGCCAGTATCACTCAGAGCCTCTAGGTGGGGGAGGATAATCTCAGAGTCAACAGGTACAATGATTGTTTCATGGACTGGACCACTTATTATGGTGGAATCTCCACTGCCAGTGCCACTCAGATGTCCAGTGTTTTTCAGTAGGAGAAAGAGTTCTCTGATTTATTTAGACAAAGACCACAACCTACCTGGATGTGGTTGTGGTAGGATTTCCCCTGCTGGTGCTGCCCAGCTTCCAGGTGTCTCTATGCAAGAGAGGGGAATATCTGGCACAGCAGGGAAAGAGAGTACTTTCCTTGCATGCTTATTGTAAGTGGAGTTCTTGATCTATCCCCTTTCTTGTACCAGTGGGAGTGCCTGCTATTGTTGGGATCACTGTTCCATCATGCAGGGGAGAAATGAGCCTTTCTGAATTATTTGCTGTCTCTAAGTAAAGAGATGGAAGATGCTGGACCTGGATTGCCCTTTTCTATTTAGTGGTATCTTTTTTTTTTAAGATTTTATTTATTGATTTTAGAGAGAGAAAGCAAGTGGGAGCAGGGGGAGGAGCAGAGGGGATGGGCAGGGAGGGGAAAAGAATCTGAAGCAGACTCCACACTGAGCATGAAGCATGATGCAGGGCTCGATCCCACAACCCTGAGATCATGACCTGAGCCAAAATCAAGAGTCAGACGCTAAACCAACTGAGCCACCCAGGTGCCCCTGTTGAATGGTGTCTTGAGGCATTTTGTTGTTATTTGTTTCTTTAATCTTCCTGTCCCCAACCAGTCCACCTTCCTCTTTCCACATCTCAGATTTCTCTTTGGGTTCCATCTTACATCAATTCCAAGGTTTATAGCTGTTCTTAGTATGCACCCTGTCCAGGGTATGTAGATGGAAAAACAAGGAGAGATGAGTCTATGGTATCTTGTCTGAACTGCACATTGCTTTTCTTATATCTGATCCACTTTACTTACATATGTTAACCTTCTCAGTATCCATGGCCATTCTAATTTTTATCCTCTGTACTAAACTCTATCCAAAAGACAAAAATCTGTACACCAAAGCACTTCAATGCTGAGGAGCATATATCCCAACCCTGACTTCTTTAGGCTAATCCAGATACTGGTTCTGTTATTTCCTTGAAAACAGAGGTTTGTCTCGAGAACACTGTCTTCTATCACTGGTGATATGGTACTGTGCTATGTAGCAGAGTACTTCCAAATATTTAGAATTTATGTGGAAAGCAATGTTTGGGATTTTCCCTACTCTCTTCTTAGTCAATTGTATCCATAAATAACATCATGAAAACTGTCCAACCCCTCGCTCCAAAAAGCCTACAGCCAGATAATCTAAAAATCTTTAGCCAAAATATCTCCTAAAAACCCTTTGTCAGAACACCACAGACAAAAAAATCCACTAACTTTCCCTCACATTCTATGGGTCTTTACAAGCCTCATCTCAAATATTTATTCCCTAGAATTCCCACTATAATCAATCCAGCTTACATTTCCAGCTTTGTTGCTCATCACTATCCCCTTTTGAATACTCAGTTACTCAAATCCATTGTACTCCTCTTACTTGCCTTCAGGCCTTCATATATGCTGCTCTCTTTGTAACATTTTCCACCCACCATACCACTTCACCTAAAAAAATGACTTACTCTTCATATCACAGCTTAGACATCAGTTCCTCTGTTGAAACTTCTCTGACCCTTTTTTCTATTCAAGACATCAGGTAAACCTATTACGTACCCCTTGTTACAGCTCTGTGTTGTCCTCTTTATGTTTCTCATCCTACTTTTAATTTGTTAATTTTATTTAATTTCAAACCTAGAGAAAAGTTGCAATGATTCACACTTTATCCATATTGACCAATTAATTTATATTTTGTCCTATTTATTTTACCATTATCTCTCTAATATTTGAGACTAAGTTGCAGACATTGTTTCCTTTTACCCATATATTAAATACTTTAGTACATATTTCTAAAGAACATTACATTCTTTTACATAAATATAGTATAATTATAAAAGTTAGGAAACTTAATTTTGATAAAATTCTATTATCTAATTCATAGTCCATAATCAAATTTTGTCAATAATTTCAATAATGCCTTGTAGTTATTTTTACCAGTCCAGGATCCAGTCCAAGATCACATATTGCATTTAGTCGTCATATCTTTTTAGACTGCTTTAATTTGGAACAGTTCTTAAGACTTTGTTTTTTCTGACCTGAATATTTTTTAAGAGTACATTGTATAACGGGCATCTAGTTGGGTTTCCTGATGTTTTATCATGACTAAAATCCAGTTATACATACATAATTATTGCCACTTTCATGTCCCCATAGTATTCTTGGGAAGAATTTACTCGTCCCTTCTTGCAAGAACCAGCCTTATATCCTCTATTGTTGAAAACCCTCTACTTCTTTATTCAAAACAGTAGCCCAGTAACAACATTAACAACTGAAAGAGTCGGTGCTAGATCCCTGGAAATTCTCTCGGTCCAATCTTTTCTAACTCCCTTGTTCTAGGCTAAGAAGGTTGAATGTGTATATGAAGAAATATTCATTGAACATCTACTGTGTATCTTCATATCAGCTAGGTGAGGTAAGAATTATTGTCCCATTTCAAAAAAGTGAAGATTTCAGAGGTAGAATAGGTATTTAAAGCCAAGTCTTTAGTTAAGCATTCATTCCTTTCAGCAGAGGTTGGATTCTTGTATACATTCCTTATATACCTTGTATACCTTGAGTAACATAAATGTATCTGAACTCATTCCAGTTTCTTCTGCTCTGCCTCCCCACAACCCAGTGGGACACCACTACAAATTTAGACCTTTATATGTGCACTTCAGAAATGTAAAGATGCTGCTTTGTGCTTATGGTTTGATTTGCATTAAAAATGTGGTTCAATGTAGAGATTATTGTTCCATTGCTCATTCTCAAGGAAGGTACTAGTTAGCCAGAGAAGATATGAGGTAGTTGGCATATTTTATACATTCAATGGATTCCATCTCTGAACAATCAACTGTTTTCATGTTTTTAAAATTTCTACTCTACAGAGAAGCTGAACATCAAGTTCAGTCCTGGCTTTAGTCAAATAAATGGTAAGGCCTCAGAGTCAGGGAACTATTCTACTTCAATGAAACCAAAATGAATACTAGCTCACTCTAAGAGGAGGTCACCATAAGGATCTTGGGAAGATGGCAGTGTAGTAGGAGGACCCTAAGCTCACCTCATCCCATGAATACAACCAGACAACTGTGATATAATCCTAAACATACCAGGAATTGAGCTGAAGACTGGCAGAACAAACTCCACAACTAAAGGTAGAGAAGAGACCATATTAAAGAAGGTAGGCCATGTGGAGACATGGTTTGAGAGAGAAATAGATCATGGCTGCTGTGGTGGAGAGGGAGCCACAGTCACAAAGAAGAATGAGAGAGAGACTAACACCTAGGGGAGCATATGAGGAAAATGAATCACCATAGCAATTGGTTTAGAAAGAGAGAGCGGCTGAATTTCATGAGCTCTTGCAACTAGCAGGACTTAATGCCTAGAGTTTTATTTATTTATTTATTTATTATTTTTTAAGATTTTATTTATTTATTTGACAGAGAGAGAGAAATCACAAGCATGCAGAGAGGCAGGCAGAGAGAGGGGGAAGCAGACTCCCTGCTGAGCAGAGAGCCCAATGTGGGGCTCCATCCCAGGACCCTGAGATCATAACCTGAGCTGAAGGCAGAGGCTTTAACCCACTGAGCCACCCAGGTGACCCTAATGCCTAGAGTTTTAAAGGTTAGTTGGTATGACTTGAATAAAGCCTGGAAGACACTGTATTGCTCTTGGAGAGAAGGCAGGCAAACAAACCATGGACATACATCATGGAAATAATGATTGGAAGAGTACCTGTGGTACACAGTGGGGAGGTTATTTGCTTATCTTGGAGCACATACCAGAGAGACAGCGTTCATGAAGAAACCCTCCAGGAACAAAGGAAGTGGCAAGCACCATTTGCCTCCCTTGCTCTTTGGCATAAGCATAGGACCATCTGCAAGAACCAAGTCAGTGCTGACAGTTCCTACCTAACTTGTTTGCACCAAGCCTCTCCCACCTGTGCTCTGGTGGAACTGCCACTCCCAGTCATGCCTGCCTCAGTCCCAGCAAGACAGGCCTTCTCCCTCAGAAGACTGGCCCAAACCCCTGCCTATGCCTACACTGCATCTCCCAAGCCAGAAGTTTTTCAGAGCATTGGTTCTGGCAGTAATGGTGACAGATCTCTTTTCACAAACAGACCAGAGCACACCTAGTGAAAAAGTGCCACATTTAGAACAGGGACCAAACACTGCCTACAATAGGCAAAAAGAGCCTCTGCAGACAACTGGCCTGAAGGATAAAGCAGCCAAGACAAAACAGTAGAGCATATGCAACATACATTGGAGACACTCCTGGAAGGTCCAGGCTCTGGGGGAGGAGGGGACACTACATACTAGGGCACTACAGGACCTCTTCTTCATAAAGCCATTACCCTCAAGAACAGAAGTCATAGATGAATTTCCTAACACATGGAAATAGGCACAGAGACTTAAACAAAATAAGACAGAGAAATTTATACCAAAAAGATGTATAGGACAAAGCCACAGCCAGAGATCTGAGGAAAACAAATATAAGTGACATGCCTAATAGAGAATTTAAGGTAATGATCATAAGGATACTCAATGGACTTAAGAGTGGAAGACATGAATGAGACCCTTAACAGAGAGATAAAGAATAACATAGCAGAGATAAGAGCTTAATGAGCAAAATGAGCAACACACTTAATGGAATGAGCAGTAGCAGGCTGGAAGAAGCAGAGGAAAGAAATAAGACCCAGAAGGCTGAGTAATGGAAAGTAATCAACCTGAAAAGAGAAAAAAGAATTATGCAAAGTGAGAATAGACTTAGGAAATATAATGGCTCCATCAAATGTAATAACAGTCATATTGTAGGAGTCCCAGAAGAAGAAAGAGAAAAAGGGGCAGGAAATTTATTTGAATAAATATTAGTTGAAAACATCCCTAATCTGGGGAAGGAAATAAATATCCAGAGTCAGGAGGCACAGAGAACCCCTGTAAAAATCAATAAAAGCAGATTCGCACCAAAATGTACTGTAATTAAATTTACAAAATCTAGTAGTAGAGAAAAAAAGTTTTAAAGCAGCAAGACAAAGGAGACAGTAGTTGATAATGGAAAACCCATAAAGCTAGCAGGGGATTTTTCAGCAGAAACTTTGCAAGCCAGAAGAGAGTGGCATGATAGAGTCAAAGTGCCAATGGGAAAAATTATAGCCAAGAATACCCTATCCATCAAGGCTGTCATTAAGGCATTAAAGGGTGCCTGGACGGCTCAGTCCATTGGGCATCTGACTTCAGCTCAGGTCATGATCTTAGGGTCCTGAGATCTGGTCCTATGTCAGGCTCTGTGATCAGCAGGGAGTCTGGTTCTCCCTCTCTTTCTGCTCCTCTCCCCACTTGTGCTCTCTCTTTCTCTCTCTCAGCTAAATAAATAAATAACCTTAAAAAATAATAGAAGGAAAAAAAATAATAGAAGGAATGATAAAGAGTTTCCCAGACAAATAAAAACCAAAGGAGTTCATGACCACTAAACCAGCCCTGCAAGAAATATTAAAGGGGACTCTTTGAGTGGGGAAAAAATACCAAAAGCAACAAAGACTAGAAAGGAACAGAGAACATTACCAGGAACACTAACTTTGCAGGTAACACAATGGAACTAAATTCATATCTTTCAATAATCACTCCAAAAATAAAGGGACTAAATACTCCAATCTAAAGACATAGGGTATCCGAATGGATAAAAAAAAAAAAAAGACCCATTTATATGCTGCCCACAGGAGACTCATTTTAGAACTAAAGACATCTGCAGATTGAAAGTGAGAGGATGGAGAAACATCATGTAAATTGATATCAAAAGAAAGCTGGAGTAGCAATATTTATATTGGACAAAATAGACTGGCACAAAAACAGACACAGAGATCAATGGCACAACTAGAAAACACACACACACACACACACACACACACAATGGAATATTACTCACCCATCTGAAAGAATGAAATCTTGCCAGTTGCAGTGACATGGATGGAGCTGGAAAGTTTCATGCTAAGCAAAGTAAGTCAGTCAGAGAAAGTCAAATACCATGTGATTTCACTCATAAGCAGAATTTAGGAAACAAAACAGGTGAATGTTTTGGAAAGGAAAACAAAGAAAGAGAGAAAGAGAAGAGGTAGGCAAGCCATAGGAGACTCTTAATGATAAAGCACAAACTGAGGGATGATGGAGGGAGGTGGGTGGGGGATGGGCTAAATGGGTGATGCATATTAAGGAGGTCACTTGTTATAATGAGCACTGGGTGTTACATGTAAGTCATAAATCGCTAAATTCTATTCCTGAAACCAAAAAAATAAAAATAAAAGGATAGAGAAGAACTGAATGCAATCAATGATTAAAAAAATAAAAGGCATTATTTGATATGAAACCAGAATGAAGCCAGAATAGGATATGTAGGGATATGTAGGGTTTTTGTTTTGTTTTGTTTTTTAATCAGTACTTTTTTGTTGATTTTCACTGAGAACAAGAGGTTTAGCAAGATATATGGTACTGATGCTGCTCTGGGAGTCTCTCTAAATAGACATGCTCAGCACTCAGCAGTGAGAAGTCCTAGGTACCAGTGTCACTTGATCCTGAGCTACATATGGCTGGCTTGATGTAGTTTCACAAGTATTCTTCATGGACCCATTCTGGAATGACAGTGAATATGCTCTGGGGCATATACACTATTCACACCAATTGCTTTGCTTGAAGTTAGTCAACTTTTCCCCTCACTGGAGTGGATTTCATAAAAAAAAATTAAAAAGAGTTTGGGGGCCTGCATAGTGACAAATAAATACCTTTTTCGCTTTTCTCTTCTCTGTAGGTTTTAGCGAACTTTTAAGTGCTTCCTCTATGCCAAACCTCATTTTGCAGAGCTACCAATAAGGCCCTGGAGCTACAGCTGGCATAAACAAGAAATGCTCTTCATGTGTCTCAAGTTGCTCCTACTATGAGTATAGGCTACCTAGGATCTGAAATTCTCACCACTAAGATTAACCAGTTGAGTATAATGAACACTTATGGACTGACAGGCAATATTTAAGACTCTATGGTAAATACTAAGGTACAGATAAGAATATGGCATTGCTCTACCCTCATGGAGCTCACAGTCTGATGAAAGAGGCATACATGTTAAATTAAGAACATTACAACATGCAGGGCCCCTGAGTGGCTCAGACAGTTAAGCATCTGCCTTTGGCTCAGGTCATGATCCCAGGGTTCTGGAATTGAGCCCCACATCGGGCTCCCTGCTCAGGAGTCTGCTTCTCCCTCTCCCTGTCTGCTGCTCCCCCTGCTTGTGCTCTCTCTCTCTTTCTCTCAATTGAATTAAAAAATAAAGAACATTACAACATGCTCATCACTCATGGTTTGTGGCAAGTGTGGTGGTACAAGGGGAAGAGCCCAAGTAACTCTACATGGAAAAGTTAAATGAAGGAAATGTCAAATGTCATTTGAGCAGGAATAGGAAAGATAACTGCGTATGTATTAGTAGGGTGGAAATAATAAAGAGGGAAGAGTAGAAGAATAGAAGAAACAGAATAAGAAAAGGCAAGTGGATGTCTGTCTGAGTGTGAAGGGCATTTTACAGCATGCCAAAGAGTGGAATGATTAGAAGGGAGGGGTTGAGAACAATTGAATATTTATTGAGTCCTGCTTATGTGTGAGGCACTGTGCTAAATGTTTTATACATATTTTATCCTAATAACTATACAAGACTGAAATTATTGTTGTTTCATATGGCAATGACTGAGTTGCTCACCAAATACTAATATACTTCACTACATTATCTAGCCTCACTTTCAGTGGATTTGGGCCATGAGCCTGGGTTTTGGCCAATGGGATATGCACTAAAAATATGTAAACTTCCTTCAGGGCTCTTTTTCCCTTCTATGTCCATATGATACATTTGTTCTACATGATAATATGTACAAGATGGAGGAAGATATCCCCATCTATCATGTGTACAATATGAGCAAGAAAACTTTATGTTCAATCTCCAAGAGTAGAGAGTTAATTTGTTATCATGGAGGCTATTCCAGGGCTTCCAAATTATAGCCAGTGGGTCAAAAATGACCTGCCACCTTTTTTTGTAAATAAAGTTTGATTGGAACACAGCCACACCCAAACATTTACATAATGTCCCTATGACTACTTTCACACTACAGTTATAGAGTTAAACAGTTCCTACAGAGACTAGCCCACAAAACCTAAAATTATTTGCTATGTGGCCCCTTACAAAAACAAAACAAACAAAAACTTTGCTGACCTCTGTCCTAATTAATGAACAAGGAAAAAGAAAAATGCTGGTTGGCAGTGTTGTTCGGATTTAAAGCCAGTTCAATTTTTGATGCTATTCCGCATTTCTTGCTTTTATTGCCACAGGTTCTTTGATCTCCATTTGGTCCTGTACTTCAGTTATTATAGTTCTCCTGTTGATTTACCCACACCACACACCATATGGATTGACAACCCATTCTGGAATCATTTTGCTGGCTCAATATTGGCATGTCTTTGGGGGAATGACTTATATTACTTGTCCCCTAATACCTAACTTCTCCTACTAGTCTCACCTTAGCCCCAAGGGACTGGCAACAAGAAAAAGAAGAATCAAGCATAACTCCAAGGACTTACCTTGTACTACCGAATGGAATCAGGATAAACAGGTTAAGAATTGCTGCAGGAATGCAGTGAGGATGGAATGAGAGAGAAGTTTAATACTAGACATGTTGAGTTGAAGGTTTCCCTGGAAAAATCCAGGTGGAGATGTTATATAGGCAGGTAGGTAGATAGGTATGAAGCTCAGGAAGGAGATCTGGACTGGAGATATAGTAGAAAAAATTATACTGAATCATCTATCCTCTCAGAAATCTTACTATGGTTAGTTTTAGAGCTATAAGATGGCTCACCAAGGTCAGGGCTCAGTCTGAAACCAGGTTTGTATTCATTCTATGAATGCATAAAATCAAAGTTAATGGACCCACCTGGGATAATATCTGTGACCTTAACCTTTTAAGCAATATATGTGTTTCTCCCTATAACATTGCATGACATGTCTTCCTGGTAGGACCAGGCTACTTACTGTTTCCAGGTCATATGGGACTCTATTTGGGACTGGGGACCTTCTTCTCAGAAAGAGAACCAAAGAGGGCGCCTGGGTGGCTCAGCTGGTTGAGCAACTGCCTTTGGCTCAGGTCATGATCCTGGAGTTTCAGGATCGAGTCCCACATCAGGCTCCCAGCTCCGAGGGGAGTCTGCTTCTTCCTCTGACCTTCTTTCCTCTCATGCTCTCTCTCACTTTCTCTGTCTCTCAAATAAATAAATAAAATCTTTAAAAAAAAAAAAAAGAAAGAGAACCAAAGCCTTTACTGTTTCTACCAAGATTTCACAGGAGATGGACATTGGGGAGGGTATGCACTATGGTGAGCGATGTGAATTGTGTAAGACTCAGGAATCACAGACCTGTACCCCTGAAATGAATAATACATTATATGTTAATAAAAAATAAAAATAAAAAATTACAAAAAAAAGATTTCACAAGAACTAGTAGCAGGCTCAGTATCTCAAGGCCTTTTTTTTTTCCTCTGAGAGAAACAATGGTATGAATTATTCAGAATGCCATGGGAAGGCCATAAATTATTTGAAATTGCAGTTTAACTGTAGTTGAATCTAAGATTGCTAATACAGTATAGTGATTAATCCTTAAGAGGTGCAAAAATGGAGCTTTTTTCTCCTCTCAGGAGGGGCTGTGGGCCAGGTACCTCAGTCCAAACTTACTCCTGTCAAAAGTATTTGATCTTCTCACTACCTTCTGCAAAAAAAAAAAAAAAAAAAAAAATCCCATTTAAGGAATGAAGAACAACATTAATAAAAAAACAAACCAAATACTAAAAATCCAATGATGACAACACAGTGTGGGGGTTTTTTTTTGTTTGATCTTTTTGTTTTTGCTTTGTAGTTTGCTCTTCCTCATGACCCTTCCACACTATGATTCACTGCGAATAGATGAGAGGAAAAAATACATGTCTTATATAAACTTGTTCAGAGGAATCCCCTTTAAAAACCCATATGTTGCACCAGAATCCACTTCATGAGCCTGAGTCTTATGCTGTCCAACAGGGCAATATGCTCAGAAAAATCCTACTGTTGGCTTAATGCTCTGCTGTCATTGTCTTGAAATTCTTTTTTTTTTTTTAAGATTTTATTTATTTAGTTATCAGAGAGAGAGAGAGAGAGCACAAGCAGGCAGAGTGGCCAGGCAGAGGCAGAGAGAGAAGCAGGCTCCCTGCTGAGCAAGAGCCTGATGCGGGACTTGATCCCAGGACCCTGGGACCAAGACCTGAGCTGAAGGCAGCCGCTTAACTGACTGAGCAACCCAGGCGCCCCTGTCTTGAAATTCTTAATAATTTTTGAATAAGGACCACATCTTCTTTATCCATTTGTCTGTTGAAGGGCATCTTGGCTCTTTCCATAGTTCAGCTATTGTGGACATTGCTGCTATGAACATTGGGGTACATATGCCCTTCTTTTCACTACATCTGTATCTTTTGAGTAAATACTATGTTGTCCATATATACAATGGAATATTAGTCAGCCATGAGAAAGGATGAATACTCAACTTTTGCATCAACATGGATGAGACTGAAGGAGATTATGCTGAGTGAAATAAGTCAAGCAGAGAAAGACAAGTATCATATGGTTTCATTTACTTGTGGAACATAAGGAATGGCATGGAGGACATAGGGAGAAGGAAGGGAAAAGTGACGGGGAGAAAATCAGAGGGGGAGATGACCTATGAGAGACTGTGGAGTCTAAGAAACAAACAGAGGGTTTTAGAGGGAAGGGGGATGGGGGAGTGGGTGAGCCTGGTGGTGGGTATTAAGGAGGGCACGTATTGCATGGAGCACTGGGTGTTATACATAAACAATGAATCTTGGAACACTACATCAAAAATTAATGATGTAGTGTATGGTGACTAACATAATTTAAAAAAATAAAAATAAAGAAAATAAAACAACAAACCCCCCCTCCAAAAGTTTTTTTGAACAAGGTTCCACGTTTTGATTTTGCAATGGGGACCTACAAATTATGGAGCTGGTTTTGTCTTATACTTGACTTTGATGTTCTACGGCCTGACCTTAGCCATACCTGAGCCCTTTATAAGTGTACTCAGGCCAAAAATGTGGTGAATATACTTGAAGAAATTCTGTGCTTCAATATGTATTATAAGTGGGCTTCTGCTGTTAATAGGCTCGTTGGTAGATATCTGGCCTATTTTTGCATTTTCCTATTTTGAACCATGACAAGATGGTGCTTGGTTGATTTCTGAGACTTTTTTTTTTCAAACCTAGATATCCATATGTGGATAAGGGCCCAGTCCCTCTCAATATGGACCTCAAAAAGGCCAGAAATTCTATATAGATGGCTAATTGCTGTTGAACTTGTTTAAGGCAACACTGCTGAGTGTGTCCCTTACCTTTAGTGTCTTTCGCACATTCCTTAGTGATTCCTCTCTCACCCGCCAGTAAGCACTATTATACCTTCCTTGTAGGAAGGTTTGCAGTTAAGAATAAAAGAGGCAGGGGCGCCTGGGTGGCTCAGTTGTTACGTGTCTGCCTTGAGCTCAGGTCATGATGTCAAGGTCTTTGGATTGAGCCCCACATGGAGCCGCACATTGAGCCCCACCTCAGGCTCCCTGCTCAGTGGGAAGCCTGCTTCTCCCTCTCCCACTCTTCCTGCTTATGTTCCTCTGTCACTGTGTCTCTCTCTGTCAAATATACAAATAAAAATCTTTAAAAAATAAAAATTATAAAAAAGGAATAAAAGAGACAGCATGGCCACCTTTGGGAGAATTCAAGCCAATATGTTGCTTCATCTGGGGCTTTCTGCATTTGAACTTTTCTTTCAGTGAGAAGAGTATTGTCTAATGACAATGTTAATGAGTGTGAAGGAAGTTGGGGCAGTGGGCTTTCTAGAGTACGTCTTAAAACCACATCTCTCTGGATTTGCATGCTGCATTCAAGAAAGGCCATCCTCTATTATTTCAGCCCTCAGATATTTGTATAATTTCATGATTCCTTCTTGACCATCCAAACCGTATACCCTGAAAGCCTAGCACCATCAGGGCCCTAAAGGAACTTTGTTACTGAATTTTTCATCCTTGGCTCCTTTTCTGAATTCAATTTCCTTTTTTTCCTCTTAGTGACCTTTTTGTAACCTTCTTTTGATGTCATAGATAGCCAAAATCTAGATATGGGACAAGCTAATGGTAGAGATATTCACTGTGACTTGGCAAACTTTCTCTTTGTCGGTTGGTGACTCAGGCAGGAGGGATGGGAAATGTGCTGTCAGTGGCAGAATTGCTCTCCACAATAAGGCATTAGTTTGAATCCCAAGTTAAAAATTAAAAAGGATGGGGAGGAGGAGGAGGCCCATCATATCCTCAGTCTTTATTCACCTTGTTAATGACTCAGGCTGTTCATTAAGCACCAAAGAAGCAAGCTTTATTGTTTCCCCAGCTTCAAAAACTGAAATGCCTGCATTCAAATTGCACCAATACGCTCCAAAGCTTCTTTAATTGAAAGTATGTGATGGGATCTAATGTAACATTTATCTTGCTGCAATTGACATGAGAGGAAGAGGTGAGGGGTTTAAGGAACATTTTATTTAAAAACAGACTTGAGGAGGCTGTGGGTGTGATTGCCAGCTTGTCAGGTGACTCACTGACACCTGGAGAGAACTCCTTGTCATTAGTCGATCTAAATCCCAATATGGTCCAGAAGAATATAGTGAATGTTTGTCCCTCCTTTATCCCCACCTCCCTATCCTACCCCCTCTCTCCCTGGCAGTTTTTATCACCACTAAAAATTAGCACTCAACACCTACTGGCAAAATTCATTACAAAATTGATCCAATTACAAGCCCTATATTGAGGGCTTACATATTAACAGACATGCCTTCCCATCCCACATACATGTAATGCACTTGTGTTTACAGGAATCAGTAGTATTCAGGGTGCAAAGAACTGGCATTCAAAAAGAAGCCACCAGGAATGTAGGAGAAGCATGGTGTTTAATTTGTTGGATTTAGCCATACATGGCCCACTGTCTTGAGAAAAATAATTCTGTATATCAAATTCCTTTTTTCTATGGGAGGAGATATTCCAATTATTTCTGAGGGAGGCTCTAGGTGGGACTGGTGGGGTCATCTGTGTTACAAAAAGGATTTTGGGAAATCCTTTAAGTTAATTCAACTTGAGGGTAGGTGTTTACATTGAAGTAACTCTTCATAACCCCCAGCTATTGTGAAACTATCAGAATCATTACACATTAGAGTGCAGCAATTGCTTATTTGGGTTTGATCACAGAGGGAGGTGAATGAGGGACTATGCATGCATGGGTACAACCCATGTTCTGCTTTTGTCATGGGCCCCCAAAACAGATCTTGTCTTCTATGTAGCAGAAATTAGACAACAGTTAGTCTTTATAAATATCTCTTTGATGATCAGAAGTCTCCTACCACACTTGCTTACTCCTTGAGCTAAAAATTGGAAAAAAACTCCTATTATGCCGTTCATTCTCTCGGTCATGTACAGTAGTCTCCCCTTATCCCTGTGGATGTTTGAAACTGTGGGTAGTATTAAAATTTATTATACTGTTTTTTCCCCTATATGTACATATGTATGATAAAGTTTGATTTACAAATTAGGCACAGTAAAAGATTGAGAACAATAACTAATAATAAATAGAATAAAATTATAACAATATACTATAATAAAAGTCATGTGAATGTGGTCTCTTTCTCTCAAAATCTTACTGTAGTGGACTTACCCTTCTTGTGATGCTATGAAATGATAAAATGCCTGCTTGATAAGATGAAGTGAGGTGAATGACCTAAACGTGATCATGTAGTTTTAGGCTACTACTGACTTTCTGACCATACGTCAGAAGGAGGACCATCTGCTTCCAGACTGTCGTTGACCACCGGTACCTGAAACAATACAAAGCAAAACCAAGTGGGGGATGACTGTGCAGAGATTGAAAACAGTCCCAGCGTGGTTGATTTGTACATTCTGTTACACTCTAAGCTAGGAGTTTCCTTGTTTCTTATTTCCCAAATCCTACTGGTTTCTTCATATTTGGTTACATGTTTGCTCATTGTGGATATTTTGTAAGTTTTTACTTTGAAGTAAATATAGAAATTCACAAGAATTTGCAAAAAATGTACAGAGAGGTAACATGTATCCAGTTTCATCCAGTTTCCTCCAAATGGAGATTGATTTTTTTCTTACTATTAGTCGCATTTATGGGATACATGATATATTGATTGCCTCATTACCTAATACACCCTGCACAGGGCATTTGGGAACACTTATATGACATAGGGCATTCCAAGATATTAGTGTATAAGTAATCACCCAATATTTCATTAATACTACCCATTACACAGCTTTAAGTTATCTTATGACTTCAGTTCATAAAGAGATAGCAATAAAGGAAACAACACACAACACACAAAAATATAAGAACTACTTAGAGGTCAAGCATTTTCAAAGAGGATTATGTTCCATGAAATCTTAACATATACCTCATGTGACTGGTTTACACATCATCACGACTGTTATCTAAGGCATAACTTAAATAATTTTTGAAACTCAGGATGATACAGACTCAGTAGGAAATCCTATCAATGTAGCATCTCATTGCTGTGTAATACAAAATTCCTTTCCTTGGTGACAGCATTCTCAAATTTCTTATTTATGTTTGTGCATCGCTTCTCTGATTTCACATTGTGAAGCTTGACAACCAATATCATTCTCCCTATCTCCTTTAATGAATTTAGGACTATCGGCCACTTCACTCTCTCAATCCTTGTTTTTCTAGATTAAATAGGGTTCATACTATTTTTTTTAATTTTTTTATTATGCTCAGTTAGCCAGCATATAGTACATCAAAAGTTTTTGATGTGGTTTTCAATGATTCAATAGTTGCTTATAACACCCAGAGCTCATTACAACACGTACCCGACTTAATACTCATCACCTGGTTACCTCACTCTTCCATCCCCCTCCCTTCTGTAACCTTCAATTTGTTTCCCAGAGTCCAGATCTCTCAAGGTTTATCTCCCTCTCTGATTTCTTCCCCTTCAGTTTTCCTTCCATTCTCCTGTGGTCCTCTGCTTTGTTCCTTATGTTTCACTTTGAGTGAAACCATATGATAATTGTCTTTCTCTGCTTGACTTATTTCACTCAGCATAATCCTCTCCAGTTTCATCCATGTTGATGCACATAGTGGGTATTCATCCTTTCTGTGGCTGAGTAATATTCCATTGTATACATGTACCTCATCTTTATCCATTCATCTGTTGAAGGGCAACTTGGCTCCTTCCACAGTTTGGCTATTGTGGACATTGCTGCTATAAACACTGGGGTGCATGTGCCCTTTCTTTTTACTATATCTGTATCTTTGGGGTAAATACCTACTAGTGCAATTGCTGGGTCATAGGGTAGCTCTATAGCTCTATTTTTAACATCTTGAGGGACCTCCATACTGTTTTTCAGAGTGGCTATACCAGCTTGCATTCCCACCAACAGTGTAAGAGGGTTCCCCTTTCTCAGCATCCTTGTCAACACTTCTTGTTCCCTGTCCTGTTAATTTGGGTCATTCTAACTGGTGTAAGGTGGTAGCTCATTGTGGTTTTGATTTGTATTTCCCTGATGGCTAGTGATGCTGAATATTTTTTCATGGGTCTGTTGGTCATTTGTATGTTTTCTTTGGAGAAGTGTCTGTTCATGTCTTCTGCCCGTTTCTTGACTGGATTATTTGTTTTTTGGGTGTTGAGTTTGATAAGTTCTTTATACATCTTGGATACCAGCCCTTTATCTGAAATGTCATTTATAAGTATCTTCTCTCATTTTGTGGATTGCTTCTTAGTTTTATTGACTGTTTCTTTTGCTGTGCAAAAGCTTTTTATCTTGACGAAGTCCCAAAAGTTCATTTTTACTCTTGTTTCCCTTGCTTTTAGAGATATGTCTTGAAAGAAGTTTCTGTGGCCGATGTCAAAGAGGTTACTGCCTATATTCTCCTCTAGAATTTTGATGGATCCCTGTCTCATATTGAGGTCATTCATCCATTTTGAGTTAATCTTTCTGTATGGTGTAAGAGAATGGTGTACTTTCATTCTTCTGCATGTAGTTGTCCAGTTTTCCAGCACCATTTATTGAAGAGACTGTCTTTTTTCCATTGGCTATTCCTCTTGTTTTGTTGAAGATTAGTTGACCACTGAGTTAAGGGTCCATTTCTGGGTTCTCTATTCTTTTCTATTGATCTGTGTGTCTGTTTTTGTGCCAATACCATACTGTCTTGGTGACTATAGCTTTGTAATATAGCTTAAAATGAGGCATTGTGATGCCACCAGCTTTGATTTTCTTTTTCAACATTCCTCTGGCTACCCGGGGTCTTTTCTGGTTTCATACAAATTTTAGGATTATTTGTTTCAGCTCTGTGAAAAACGTCAATGGTATTTTGATAGGGATTGCATTGAAAGTGTAAATTAAGGAGGACACATATTGCATGGAGCACTGGGTGTTATATGCAAACAGTGAATCATGGAACACTACATCAAAAACTAATGATGTACTGTATGGTGACTAACATAACATAATAAATAAAAAAGGAAGTGTAAATTGCTCTGGACAGCATAAACATTTTAACGATGTTTATTCTTCCAGTCTATGAGCATGAATGTTTTTCCATCTCTTTGTGTCTTCTTCAATTTCTTTTGTAAGTGTTTGGTAGTTTCTAAAGTATATATCCTTTACCTCTTTGGTTAGGTTTATTCTAGGTATCTTATGATATGGGGAGCAATTATAAATAGCATTGATTCTTCAATTTCTCTTTCTTCGTTGATTCTTCAATTTCTCTTTCTTCAGTTACATTGTTAGTATATAGAAATGCAACTGATTTCTGTGCATTTATTTTGTACCCTGCCACGTTGCCGAATTGCTGTATGAGTTCTAATAACTTGGGGCTGGAGTCTTTAGGGTTTTCCACATAAAGTTATCATGTCATCTGCAAAGAGAGAGAGTTTGACTTCTTCTTTGCCAATTTGAATGCCTTTTATTTCTTTTTGTTCTCTGATTGCTGAGGCTATGACTTCTAGTACTATGTTGAACAATATTGGTTAGAGTGGGCATCCTTGTCGTGTTCCTGACCTTAAGGGAAAAGCTCTGTTTTTTCCAATTGAGAATGATATTCAGTGTAATCTTTTTGTATATGGCTTTTATGATATTGAAGCATGTTCTCTCTACCACTGCACTTTGAAGGTTGTAATCAGGAAAAGATGCTGTATTTTGTCAAATGCTTTCTTTGCATTGATTGAGAGGATCATATCGTTCTTGTCTTTTCTTTTATTAATGTGCTCTATCACATTGATTGATTTGCGGATGTTGAACCACCCTTACATCCCAGGAATAAATCCTACCTGGTCATGTTTAATAATCCTTTTAATGTACTGTTGGATTCTATTGGCTAGAACTTTGTTGCGTATTTTGACATCCATGTTCATCAGGGATATTGGTCTGTATTTCTCCTTTTTGATGAGGTCTTTGTCTGGTTTTGGGATCAGGGTAAGGCTGGCCTCATAGAACGAGTTTGGAAATTTTCCTTCTATTTCTAGTTTTTGAAACAGCTTCAGGAGGATAGGTATTATTTCTTCCTGAAATGTTTGGTAGAATTCCCCAGGAAGCCATCTTGCCCTGAACTCTTGTTTTTTGGGAGGTTTTTGATCACTGCTTCAATTTCCTTGCTGGTTATTGGTCTGTTCAGATTGTCTGTTTCTTCCTCTTTCAGTCTTTGTACTTTATAAGTTTCCATGAACGTGTCCATTTCTTCTAGATTGCTTAATTTGTTGGCATATAGTTGCTGGTAATAATTTCTAATAATTATTTCTATTTCCTTGGTGTTAGTCATAATCTCTCCCCTTTCATTCATTATTTTATTAATTTGGGTCCTTTTCTTTTGGATAAGTCAGGCCAGCAGTTTATCAGTGTTATTAATTCTAGGGTTCATCCTATTAATCAGTCTTGGTGAATAGGCTCTTTCTTGGTCAACTTAGATATATTTCTCTAGACCTACTCCAACCAATTTGTCATCATCCCTGCTTCCAGAAATAGATGTATCATACATTTGCTCCTTGGCACCAAATCTGTGGGTGGAGAAATGTTCTGAATATGAGCAGAAGTGTGTGTGTATGTGCGTGCGTGCGTGTGTGTGTGTGTGTGTGTGTGCATGTATATGTAGTGTTACGAAGTAGTTTTATTGGTGGGGGACTTAATTTAAATGTCATCATTTAAATAAAACATTCTGGTTACTCAGGGGAAAATACAAGAAAGTAGAAAAATTGCTTTGGATTCTCTGCTATTCTGCTGAAAATATACTATTTCATTGGACTTATTCAAATACTTCTAAAATTTTTCACTGTACATATTTAATTTTCACTCATGCATTTGAAGGTATGCATATATTTGTATTCATGACAAGTTAGGAAGTTTTGCATGAGTGCACACATATACATGGGTGAGTCAGTCATTCAATGGTAAGCATCACTTCCTATGATCATAATAATAAAT
This sequence comes from Nasua narica, assembly GCA_028533885.1. NCBI lineage: Eukaryota > Metazoa > Chordata > Mammalia > Carnivora > Procyonidae > Nasua > Nasua narica. Next base: position 79,226,520 of record CM052801.1, on the reverse strand, counting down.
ACTGAGATGAGGTGAGAATATGCAAAATTATATTTTTTCTTGAATTTTACTATAAACATGCCTGCAAGAAAAAATTAAGAGGGACAACGCTATTTGGTATTTCATTGACATTTGAGGCTAACTTAGACTTTACTTAAAGCTTTTTAGTGAAAATAAAAATAAAGAAAATAAGGAGGAAAAGAATTCATTAATGGGGTTGGTTGTGCAGCAAATGTTAAGATCTCTCTCCCCTTTTCAACTTCTCTTTACTAGTAAATATTCCTGAGATATCTCCATCTATCTCTGTAATTTTCAAGGTTGAGCATGTTAGGGAAAGTCCCTGCATATAATGTCTCTCCTGTGAATAGCTGTCTTCTCATCAAGAATGAAAAATAATAAATTGGAGGCCTGGGCCTCCAAAGAGTTCTATATTCTCAACCAGAAACAGTTGCACAAAAAAGTATGTATTACTATTATTCTAAATAATAACAACAACATAAAACAAGAGTTTTCAAACTTTGTTGCTCATGAGAATTATATGGGGAGTTTTAAAAGTTCCTGATGCCCAAGATGTAGTCCATATTAATTAAATTAGAATGGCTTGAGGTAGAAGCCAGGTGATTACAATATGTAACAAAGTTGAGGAACCACTGACTCAAACCAAAAAATCTTAATACTTGCCATCAGAAGATAGACTTGTTGTTGTCATATTAACTTACTTGGCATTAATTTACTAGGCTCTCTTAATAGCTTTTCTCAATCCCAATACAGCAAGTTTTTTGTTTGTTATAACAATTACCTACATGTTTTAGGAAGTTCATTTAGTCTCAGGAAGTTGATCCTTGCAAAAATGATGAGACCATTTTCATTATATAGTGGACTTCATGTTAAGTTTCTTCATGTGTCTTATAATCTTTTGCTGAAATCTGGATATTTTATTTTATTTATTTTTTTAAAGATTTTATTTATTTATTTGACAGAGAGAGATCACAAGTAGGCAGAGAAGCAGGCAGAAAGAAGGAGAAGCAGGTTCCCTGCTGAGCAGAGAGCCCGATGTGGAGCTCGATACCAGGACCTTGAGATCATGACCTGAGCTGAAGGCAGAGGCTTTCACCCACAAAGCCACCCAAGTACCCCAGAAATCTGGATATTTTAGGCAATATATTAAGCAACTCTGGCTAATCATTTTCTCCCCACTTTGGGGGGTGTATTTGTTGTTTTATTCTTTGCTTAATGACTTAGATATTTATATGAAATCTAATTCCCCAGCAATATGAAACCCTTGATATTGTTTCTCAGAAGATGTAGCTTTGGGCATGCACACATTCATCCTTCTACCCATGGCGATCACTAATATATTTTTTATTTCTATAATTTTGTCATATAAAGAATGCTATACAAATTAAATCATAGAGAATATAGCCTTTTCTTATCTCTTCCACCCTCCATATTACTCTCTTAAGAGTAATCCAGGTTTGAATAGACATTTTTATGGAGAAGATATACAAATGACCAATAGGCACATAAAATGATGCTCAGCATCACTAATCATCAGGGAAATGCAAATCAACTCCACAATGAGATATCATCTCATACCTGTAAGATTGACTTTTATCAAAAAGAAAAAAATAACAATGTTGGTAACGATGTGGGACACAGGGAACACTTGTTTAGTGTTAGTGGAAATGTCAATTGGTGCAGCTGTTATATAAACAGTGTAGAAATTCCTCAGAAGATTAAAAATAGAACCACCATATAGTTCAGCAACTCTACTTCTGGGTATCTATGTGAAGAAAATGAAAACACCACTTCAAAAAGATATATGCACCCCTATGTTCATTGCAGCATTATCTACAATAGCCAAGATATGAAAGCAATGTGTCTATCAATAGATGCTGAGATAAAAAAAAAAAGACATGATATACATACACAATGGAATATTACTCAGCCATAAAAAGAATGAAATCTTGCCATTTGCAACAACATGAATGGACCTAGAGGGTATTATGCTAAGTAAAATATATCAAAGAAAGGAAAGTACTGTATGATTTCACTTCTACATGGAATCTAAAAAACAAAGAAGAGACTGGCAATATGTTAACACCAATGGACACAAATAAAAAAAGTATCTCCCCTCTTCACCCAAAGCCTATTCTCTCTAACCAAAGGACTAGGAACAGCCTAGATGGAAAACTCTTGTGCAATAACCACTCTACCTACTCCAGGCAGGTACCACAGAGAACACTGTGGTACCTGCCTGTGGCGCCACCTCTACTAA
>CM052801.1:79199933-79223763 GCA_028533885.1 Nasua narica | reverse complement strand
TTAGTAGAGGTGGCGCCACAGGCAGGTACCACAGTGTTCTCTGTGGTACCTGCCTGGAGTAGGTAGAGTGGTTATTGCACAAGAGTTTTCCATCTAGGCTGTTCCTAGTCCTTTGGTTAGAGAGAATAGGCTTTGGGTGAAGAGGGGAGATACTTTTTTTATTTGTGTCCATTGGTGTTAACATATTGCCAGTCTCTTCAGCTCCAACTCAGGATACATGAAACAAAAGAATAGATAATTGACCACTATGTTATTCCTTGTGTCCTGAGATAAAGAGCTAGTTTGTCTTCTTCTCTCCACCTTCTATAGACTGCTTATGTTCGTTATATATCTAGATCTAGATCTAGATCTAGATATATTAATTAATGTCCAACGTTTTTAGTTATCCTTGGTGGAAAAAAATAGAGGAAAGTACATCTACTCCATATTTCTGGACAAGGAGTTGACCCAGCAATTTTTCTGCTAGATATTTGCTTAAGATAAAAGAAAACATGTCCACACAAAGGCTTACAATGAGTCTTCATAGCATCTTTATTCATGAGAGGCAAAAAAACAAAACAAAACAAAAAGAAAAAACAAAAAAAAAAAACCCCACCAAATACCCATCAATGTGAAGGAATAGTGATATATAAAATAATCATATTTTAATATTATTTAAAATTAAAAGACATGCCTGGTAATAGCGAATGTGAAAAAAAAGTGGAGGGAAGAAGGAACATTTAGACATACTGGTAGAAATATAAATTGTTATAATTGCTTGGGAAACAAATGGAATAAAGTTAAATATGAGTAAAATTGAAAACGTGCATTTTTACTTCTAGATGCCCTAGAAGGGTCCTGTAAACGCATAGAAGGAGATGCGTACAAGGAACTTAATATAGCACTGTTTATAACAGACGAAACTGGAAAAAATCTAAAATGTACATCAATAAGAGATTAGATGAATTGTAATATATGGCGTAATTACATACAATTAGCTTATAAATTGAAATTTAAAATTTTGTTTAGTGAAAAAGTTTCATTGTAGAGCATCGAAAGTGCCCTACTAGAAAGCATCTAGTGCCCTACACTTGTAGGGCATCTTGAAGTAAAAATGTACGTTTTCAATTTTACTCATATTTAACTTTATTCCGTTTGTTTCCCAAGCAATTATAACAACTTATATTTCTACCAGTGTGTCTAAAATTTCCTTTTTCCCCTCCACTTTTTTTCACATTCGCTATTACCGGGCATGTCTATATATACAAATTATACTAGCTATCTAAATTTAAATCAAGCAAAATAATTCTATAGCTAGTTTTATGGACACTATTGTATATAATACATGTATAAAGTCTTGGGGCGCCTGGGTGGCTCAGTGGGTTAAGCCTCTGTCTTCAGCTTAGGTCATGATCCCAGCGTCCTGGGATCGAGCCCCGCATCGGGCTCTCTGCTCAGCAGGGAGCCTGCTTCCCCCCTCTCCCTCTGCCTGCCTCTCTGCCTACTTGTGATCTCTCTCTCTCTGTCAAATAAATAAATAAAATCTTTAAAAAAATACATGTATAAAGTCTTGAATGAAAAAATACATCTGGAATTTATATGTGACTACCTCTCCTCTGATAGGAACAGTTTAAGTAACTTAAACACAAAGGATCTCTTCTTTTTAACATTTTTTCCCTTGGTTTTAGATTCATAGACATTATCTATATTACTCTGTATACTTTCTTTTTTAAATTAGTTTTAGAGGTAAAATTTAGAGATTCATAAGTTGCATATAACACCCAGTGCTCATTACATCGACTGCCCTCCTTAATGCCCATCACCCAAATACTGCTGCGCCCCACTCACTTCTCCTCCATTAACCCTCAGCTTGTTACCTAGAGTTCAGCAGCTCTTATGGTTTGCCTCCCTCTCAATTTTCATCTCATTTTTCCTTCTTTTCCACTATGTTCATTTGTTTTATTTCTTAAATTCCACATATGAGTGAAATCATATGGTATTTGTCTTTCTTTGACTGACTTATTTTGCTTAGCATAATGCCCTCTAGTTCCATCCATGTCATTGTAAATGGCAAGATTGCATTCTTGTTGATAGCCCAGTAATATTCTGTTATATATATGTGTGTGTGTGTGTGTGTGTGTGTGTGTGTGTGTACCCCAAGTATATGTATACCAAATCCTCTTTATCCATTCATTTGTCTAATGGACATAAGAGCTTTTTCCATAGTTTGGCTATTGTGGACATTGCTGCTATAAACATTGGGGTGAATGTACCATATGCCCCTTTGAATCACTGTGTTTGTATCCTTTGGATAAATACATAGTAGTTCAATTGCTGGGTCACAGGGTAGTTCTATTTTTAACTTTTTGAGGAACCTCCTTACTGTTTTCCAGAGTGGCTGTACCAGTTTACATTCCCACCAACAGTGTAAGAGGGTTCCCCTTTCTCCACATCCCCACCATCATCTGTCATTTCCTGAGTAGTTAATTGTAGCCATTTTGGCCAGTATTTCACTGTGGTTTTGATTTGTATTTCCCTGATGCCGAGTGATATGGAGCATTTTTTCATGTGTCTGTTGGTCATTTATATGTCCTCCTTGGAGAAATGTCTATTCATGTGTTCTGTCCATTTCTTGACTGGATTATTTGTTTTTTGGGGTGCTGAGTTTGGTAAGTTCTTTATAGATTTTGGTTACTAGCCCTTTATCTGGTAAGACATTTGCCAATACCTGCTCCCATTCCATAGGTTGCCTTTTAGTGTTGTTCACTGTTTCTTTTGCTGTGCAAAAGCTTTTTATCTTGATGAAGTCCCAATAGTTCATTTTTGCTTTTTTTCCCTTGCCTTGGTAGATGTGTCTAGTAAGAAGTTACTTTTCATATCAAAAAGGAAAGCAGTTAGGAACTTATAGCTATATCTGGCTTTCCAAAAAGGGAAAAACACCTGTGCAAAAACGATGAGGCATACTTGGGAAACAGTAAGAACTTTGTTAAGGCTCAGTGAAGGGCGCCTAAGCCTTGAGTCATAGATAAAGAGCAGATCATGAAGAGCTTCGTAATGTCATGTTGAGGGAAATGTGGATTTTTCTTGAAGGCAATGGAGAACCAGTGAAGGCTTTGAAGAATGGAAGTTGCATGAATGCATGCATACAGTAAGTGCATATCTAAGTGCAATGATGTTGGGGTTGTGGAAAGGGAAAGGACTCAAAGAAGTGGTGATAATCTATCTTCACAAATAACAGTAAGTGCTAAAAGTAAAGTTTTGTTGGCATAGGCTCTGTGAGGGCAGGAAACATGTTATTTCCTTAGTATGTGCCCCAGAGCAGACTAATGCGGATGAATAGATACACAGTAGTGATAGTGGCTGCCTACTAGGAGAATTCATGATTGGGCTTTTATTGTGGGGAATTCTATTTCAAAGATATGATTTTCTTAGTGGTAGGCTTAGATCTGTGTAGTGCAAGCTATGTGATAGATATCAATTTTTTATTTGCTGAAAGCCTGAATGTCCACCTGCTTGACTGAATTTATTTTGATCAACTTAGTTAAAAAAAACTGTTTCTTACTTTACAACAGCAGACAGGTCATTTATTGGATTAAATGAACTTATATTTTGACAAATATTTGAGCCAAATTGACAGTCACAGTAGTTTATCTTGGTTGCATGAATTGAAACAAAGATTCACTGGGTAAACACTAAGAAACAATATTCTGTTTTATTTATATCTAGAAAGATGTAGAAGTTCATATCTGTGAGATTGGGATGAAGCAATTTGAAATCCCACTCTGTTTTCATTTGTATTCATAATTACATTTGCTGCACATAATTCTATGATTTTTAAACTTATCTTTCAAAATAGGAGGATATCTCACTCTGTGAAATTTGTAATTGATTGTTACATATATATGGAGTGGGTATAGACTATGTTACATTATGATAAGTTTCAAATAATATTTGAAAACTGATTAGTCCATTTCAACCATGAGCTATCAATGAATGCCTAGTTTGGGGCAAGACTCTAAAACTTAGCATATAAAATCTGAGACACGGTCCCTGTTCCTGTCACTTCTTGACGTATTTAAAATTGAGATAATTGTTCTTAATTTAAAAGGTTATTATGTAATTTAATTTACATATATATGTGTGTATGTATAAATGTATACACACAGATATCCACATGTATGTATATATACAGATATCCGTGTGTGTGTGTGTATACATATATATATATATTTGCTTGATACATAGGAAGCATCTAATTAGTGTTTATTCTCTTCTCTTTCGAACCCTTAATGAGAATTTGGCAGACACTTGAGGAGACAGAAGTGAAACAACCAGATGATTTCTCCATGCAGAGAAATTTTTAAAATACAGATTAAACATTTTTAAAGTCATAGTTATGTTAATGACTTTGTGTATCTCTTCTTTTCTAAATTAAACAAAAAGTGTGTGTGTCAGCCTGTGTATGTATATGTGGGATAGCTCATACTGTGCATTCTATTTTATCACCTTTGTTTTACTTAATTATCTATTGTTCTTATCTTTATATCATTAACTATTCTTTCTCAATAGGTAAATCATTTCCCATTCCTCCACAGCATAATGCCTTGTATTCCATTGTTTGACAGTATGAATACACTTTTCTCACATTTCAACATTCCCTTTATGTAACTACCATTCATTTATGCTTTTGATTTACTAAATGAACATTCAGGAAGTTAGTATTTAATAAAACTCAGAGTATAATAAATGATACATATTATTGAGTACTTACTATGTGCCAGGTAGTGTACTAAGTGCTTTACATAGATTTAATCCTTGCAAGCTTACTACAAATACTATTTGTATACCTATTAAAGATGAGAAAAATGAGATCATTAAGTCACTTACCCAAGTTCACATAGCTAGTAAGCAAAATGTAAGTAAGGATTCCAGTGTTGGCAAACTGTAGTCCTAACTACTGCACTATATCATAAACTGCTTCACATAGTGAAGAGGAAGTCAGAGAACAGGTATGCAACTGAGAGCTGAGATATTCCACAATTCTTCCATGTTTCCCCTCCTGCGGATCCATGCACATTCCACCTTTCAGCACTTGCCATGTTACTATCATGTTCTCAAATGATAGAGAACTCTAAATGAATTTCTAATTCCACTGTGGCATGTGTATGTTTGTGTATGTGTCCATATGTGGTTCCTCTCAGCTTTGACATTCTTTAATTCTAAGAAGGCATCTACAGCAACTCCTGAAAAGGTGTCTACAAATGGAGGGTTTGTAAGTCATTTCCCATCCCTCCACATACTCATAATTTCAGGTTGTTTACTTTTTATTTATATCATTTTTTCATGACACAGTTTCTTTTTTTTTCTTTTCTCCCCAAATAGGTTTATTTTAATTTTTCAGTGTTACAAGATTGATTGTTCATGCACCACACCCAGTGCTCCATGCAGTACATGACACAGTTTCTAAAGCTGAAACTTAAGTAATTTTGCTCTTTCTTCTCTGTTGGCTACCTTCTCCCCAAATCCTCTCTTTCAGTAAGTGATCTGTGAGTGAACACTTCAATTCATTGGGAAAGATCACTGCTTAAAGTTACCCTATGGTTAATTTTTTTGTCAAGACAGAATCAAGTAATGGGACTAATCTCTCCCAAATTGATGTTTTTGAAATTTGGATATTTTGATATATTATTGTCTTAAAGCAGCCCCATCTGCAGTCTGTATTGAAGGCCCAGCTGTCAACTACAGAAAAGACAAAGTCAAGCTGGAAATAGAGGTGAATGCATTTGGGCCTGTGTGCTTATTCACATTCCTTCTAGCCACATCATTGAAAGAAAGTATGTTTATGAATATCCTCCTGGCACTTGAGGAAGATAGAATTGTATTGACTCCCAAAGTGAATCTGAAATCAGCTCTGTTATAGTAAAAGCAATGGTTTGTTTTATTTGAGTATAAAATATTTTTTCTAAGATTGCTTTGCTTTTCAGATCTATAAGAAAGGAAGGCATAAATCCTCTACACAGACCATAAGAGGAGCAAAATCATATATCTCCGCACCCATTCTCTCCAGGTCAATGTACTTGGCTAATTTTTATAGCAGCTGGCTAAAGTAGGCCTCGTTATCATCAGGGAAGTTAGGCAAATTGCCCAAGGTCACAGAACCAGTAAGCGGCAAAGATAGAATACTACATAAACGAGAGAGTCAGAGAATACATAATAATAACAATACTAGCAAACAATTTTTAAGAGCTAATCATGTACTAGATGCTAGATACTGTGGTAACTTTTCAAAAAAGATAAAAACCAGGTGATGAAAATAAGTTGAAAAGTAAGCTCAACCAATAGAATATACACGGTGGCTAAGAATCTCCCCACTCTGATAATAATGATAAAAGCTAAAATCTATTTAGCACTTACTAAGTGCCAGGCTCTGAATAAAGTATTTTATATTCATTATCTCATTCAATCTTCACAGCAATTCTTTGAAGGAACTTACAGTCTGGTGGGAGAAGCAGATAATAATCAAATAATCTCATAAATAAATTAAAGTTGCAACTGTGACAAGTCTTAAAAATGGCTACAAGAATGTATAATTAGGGGGATTGCCCTAGTCATAAGGATCAAGGAAGACTTCCCTGAGGGAGTAAGAGTGGGGAATAACTTGTGCAAAAGCTCATAGGGGAGGGAGAATGGGGCTTTTGGAAAACTGTGAAAGTAGGCCAGTGTGGTGGGAGCAGAAAGAATGAGCATGAGCTTGTTGTATATGGAGTCTGGAAAGGTAGGGAAGGGCCAGATCATGTGCCAAGTGTGTTAAGGATTTGGGGCCATAAGAGTCCAGTGAGCTACTTTAGAGAAGAAAGACCTGTTCAAATGTGTATTTTAAAGCAATCATTCTGGCTGATTGGAGAATATATTAGAGGAGGAAGAGAGTGCTTGCAGGGAGACCATTTAGGAGATGATTGTATTCGTTCAGGTTGAAGGTGACCATGAGAATTTGGACGAACTGGTTGTGGAGTGAATTTGATTGATTGAAGATCAATTTAATTGCATTACAAAGGACAGGTCTTGGTAATGCACAACAGAACACCTCAAGTTCTCATTAGCCACTAAATTAATTAACCATTAAACTCATGGAATAAATATTAATTATTATTTGGTTATGAACCAAATTTTGTCTTCCCCAAATCCATAGGTTGAAGCCCTTACCCCCAGTGTGAATATATTTGGAGATGAGCTCCTTAAAGAGGTAATTAAGATTAAATGAAGTCATAAAAGTGGGGGGTCCTAATCTAAAAAGACTAAATTAGATTAGGGGGGTCCTAATCTAAAAGGACTAGTGTCCTTAGAAGCAGAGGAACAGACACCATGGATGTGTGTGCACAGAGGGAAAACCATGTGAGAACAGAGAGAAGGCAATCATTTGAAAGTCAAGGAAAGAGGCTTCAAGAGAAACCAAAGCTGCCAACCCCTTAATCTCAGATTTCTAGCCCCAGAACAGTGAGAATCAAATATCTATTATTTCAGCCACCCAGTCTACAGCATTTCGGTATGGCAGCCTCAGCTAATCCATAACCCTAGGTTTCTTTTTTGAGCAACTGATTAGTTACGTGATGGTAGTAATTACTAAGAGAAGGCACACCAGAAGAGGTCCAGGTTCACAGGAAAAGATGAAGAAAATGAGACAAAGAATTTTAAATAGCTTATGCATGTTCTCCAAACCAAAGCCTGATTCCAAACCCCATGTTCTTAACCAATATTCTAGCATAGGTAAGTAGGGCGGAAAACAATTCGGTCCATTATGAACCCTAGAGCTAAATTATAATTTTAACTTTTAAAAGCGTATTACCAGTTTAATTATATAATGCAAAAAAAAAAGTCATCTGGACAAGTAAGTGCTGCGCCTTTGGTATTACTGCCCTAGAAACATGAACTTGGGCTTGTCTAGTTTTAGAGAGCATAGCCCAGAAGCTAAAGCTGACAATGTTTTTTATGGAAGTGGGGGGATTTGCCTTCTGGTTAATGATTTTCTCAGTGCTTTTGCTAACCATTGTTAACATGCTTGTGACCTCTTTAGAAACATTCCTAACCCCTGAAGGCTGTACTCCAAAAACACAGCTGCCAGATATTATGAACCAGATTGACCATAAGCCCAAACAAGTATGGGAGAAGCTGTGGCTGATACTGGATAATATAGATGAGCAGCTGTGTTAGGTTTGAACTATATCTACTTTTTCAACCAAATCTCTCACACACACCATACATGTGAGTGTTATCTGCTTCAAAACTGTCAACTTGTGGAGGAGAAAACATTTGACACTGGGGTGTCTGACCTTCCCTCTTTGTGTCCTAGTGTCTCTGGTACCTGAAACTCTCAAGCCAGGTCTTCCACATCAGGATCTGTATTTCCTGTGTTGTGCCCCAAACTGTAACCGTTCTATTTTATTCTACCACAAAATACCTTGCCTTCTCCATGGCTCAATCTTACCTATCAGTAGATGATAGGAGCTAATCCGATATTATCATCAATGTCAACAGTGGTGGCTAATGAAAACTTTCTGTGTTCTGTTGTGCATGGAACATAGTTATGCTTTGTTATAAGATCTTCACTACCAGGGCACCAGGGGGGCTCAGTCAGTTAAGCATCCGACTCTTGATTTCGACTCAAGTCATGATCTCAGGGTTGTGAGATTGAGCCCAGCTTCAGGCTCTACACAAGGCAGGAAGCCTGCCTAAGAATCTCTCTCTCTTTCCCTCTCTCTCTGCCCCTTCCCACCACTGCATGCATGCTATCTCTCTCCCCCTCTTCAAAAAAAAAAAAAGAAAGAAAAAAGATCTTCACTAACTTCAAAAAAAAAAAGTGAGTTTAATTGTGGCAATTCCAATTAATTGTGGCTACTTTCCCAAACCATCTCCAAAACTGCTTAGGTGTAACATTTGCCCTGTTAGAGGATATTGTTATAAATTCTGAAGTACCTGGAAACACAACTGGGGGGAGAGAAGAAAGAAATAGAACATACAACTTGCCCGTTGGTACCATCTTTCTGCTACAAAGTATTCAAATCTCTAATTATGCTTATGTCTCACCACATAAAAAGATGACAGGTTTTTTCAGATATCCCTGGTATAAAATGGAAAGAAAAAATACATAAAATACCTGACACACAGGCTGTCACATCCCATTTTCACACCAGTGGTAGAAAATGCCTTATCAATCATGACATTCTGTACCACTGAACCCAGACAAGACCTCAGAAGTCTAACTACACAACAGGCAGCCAGTTTCAATAGAACAAAGTTGACCCTTGGGATGAAACCTATGCCATTTCTAGTCCAGATGGTCTCTGAGAACTCTTCCAGCTATTCCCTGATAATTGCTTTCCAACTTTTGGTTGGAACTCATGAACATCATTTTACAACTGAAGAAGGCAAAGACCTGAAAAAAGAAGAGAACCTCTTCAGGAATGCAGAGAAAATAAGTGAGAGAGCACAATAGGACTTAGCCTTTGCATATAAGCAGGTAGGCAATTTACTGAGTTGTGTATTGTGCTTACCATAAGCACCTATAGTTACTATAATTGGCATCATTCATTTGAGTTAAGACACAGAAGACCCTAGGAAAAGAGATACATATTTTAGAGATGGTGGTGATGGAAGAATAGTTGGTATTGCCCATCAGATTAGCCCTATGAGACAAAGAAGAGAGGAGTAAAGAGAAGGAATGGTCTGGAACATGGGGTAAGTGGGAAGAGAAGGCCTAGAGAAAGGTTCTCTCAATTAACAGCCAAGGACAGTATGAGGCTATTCAACATTTTAGAGAGGGTAGACTGGGTCAAAGGAGACAGGCATGCACAAGGAGGTGCCCTCAATGAAAGACAAGCTTCTTTATTCACTTAGCCATCCTATCTCTTTGTGCTGGTGAGTGACTGGGAAGGGATCCTTTAGTGGACATGCTCCCTCATTGGATAGGAAATAAGGAGCCTCAGAATGCTATTGACTAGGGTTGCGTTGGCTGACGGTATTTTACTGGCTCTAAGCCACAAGCTCTTTTAGTTTACAACTCCAATAAATCCCAGTCCTCACCCCAAAGAGGTTTGTGTCCATGTGAACTAGGGCAGAATGGAAAAGTAGCTGTGCTTATATACTTTTCACAAAGCGAGCCAAACATGGGTGTCAGAGTCCATTTACATCTCAAGAATATGTCACCAAAGGAAGTAAATGTAATCACTGTAATTTAGAGAGGGTCTAATTAACACATTTGTTAGATAACTACAGCAACTTCACAATTACATCCTAATTAATGAATAATATCCTGTGTATTCATAGGGAGAATGTGACTGAAATTAAGTTGCTAATGAAAAAACAGGGCTCCAATTGCACCTGATACTTGCCAATAAACTAACAGCCTTCCCCATACACCAGGGTAAAGCTACTGTGGTTTCCAGCTCATATCTTCTTATTAAATGTCTTCCTTTTAGCCTAGAGAATAATATATATTTTCATACTAACCCCATGCCAAGGCAACAATATTATGTATGCTATTAACAATGCTTACTATGGCAGTTTAAACAACCATAGCTACATTAAAATATAAGGCAGTCAGAAACTTTATACCCATAACGGCCACAACTGGGTTTTCCTTAAAAACTAATATTGTCTGGTATCTGAATGTACTTGTTATTTGAGGATAGACTATTTTTATTATGATTGTCTACTGGGAAATGACCCATTTCTTCAGCCGAAGTACAGAATGGAACTGGAATAAATGTATCAAGAGAATGCAATATATCTGGCTCAATTCATTTGAGAAGTACAATATTTAAATAGAAAGATAAAATGATTGCCTATTTTGGGAAGGAAGGATAACCTAAAAGAAGGGTTAATGTTTTATAGAACCTGTAATAGTAACATGTTAAAAGTTTTTGCCTCTGAAGTGTCCAAATAAATTTCTGAGCCTCTGAAATATTTTATAGAATCTTAATGAGCACAATACCATGTCTATGTATTAGGTAGTAGAGACGAAAAAGCAGACACCAGTGCTTTTATTCCTATTTCTTAGAAAAGGAAGCTGAGGAACAAAAAGCAAAGGAATTATTGGAAAAGCACAGGAAATCAGCTTAATAGCCAAGATTTAATATTGTATAATGTGTAAAGGGTTTCCAACAGGTCCTAGCACAACCTACCATATTCCCCTATTCTCCTCCTTCCAAGATTGCAGTCATGAGAATGTGATGTGATGGGGACTTGTCTAGAAGGGAGGACTCCCCAGGTAGTCACAGATAATGGTAGAAGGAAACATATGTGCAATGAGAATTAGCAATTTTAACTTATTTTAATCTGAGACTTTCATGAAGGCACATGCATGCATGCATGTATGGGCACCTATGCAATATCCCTGGGCCTGATTAGGTTGACCAATGGAGTCTGAATGGCATTTTTCCTGGGTGGAAACACAAAAGTGGTTTGAATTTCAAGGACAGCCTTGCAGGGATCCCACAGGCCAGCCAGAGTCCAGTCCATAGATTCAGCTGTCAGGGAGTGGCAGCTGTCTCCTTCCACGTATTACTATTCTGAAGCACTTCTTTGTTAGAAGCTACAGACTGAAACAGGTAACTAGCCCAACAGATCCAGCCTAGAGTGAAAAGAGGTAGGGATATAATTTTGCAACTAGAGTGAGCCAAGTTTCTGGCCCACATGTATTGGTTTATTTTATGAATTCTTATAGAAAGATAGCTAAAACCTCAGTTTAGATTCCCTCTTTTCTCTTCAACTACTGTAAACTATTTTAAAGATGACATTGTGTTATTTGTTTTCATGTCTTCATGCCTTAGCTCCTGCTCTTCTCCTTTTCTCCTTTTCCCACCCAATAAATTTCTTATTTATCCTCCAAGATACAGCTAACATGAAACTTTCCAAAAACATGTTGTGTATTAACTTGATCAATTAATTATAAGACAATTACCTGTTCACATGTGTCTTTCTCCTCTATTAGGTAGTGAATTCCTGAAGGGTAAAGGCAATGCCTTGTCTACCTTGCATCCCATTTATCATAGTTCTGTTCAAGACAAAACAACTTCTTTTATCTACATACGGGACATTTTCCTAGGTGCTGGAGGGGTCACCCGAGTGCCCGACATGAAGCTTATATCCTAGCAGAGAAGGACAGATGATAAATATGTAAAACAAACAAAAATTCAGAGAGTATCAAAGATTAGAAAATAAACAAATATGTTAGTTGAAACTGTGGAAGTAGATGTGTTTCTGGGAAACTGTATAGTATGTGAAGAGTGCTAGGCCTAGGATAGAATTCTTGGTAACGCCAACTTGTCAAGGCCAGTCAACAAATGCGGAGTGAAAATTGTTAGAGAACTAAGGGAGAAACAGATAAGAGTGGTAGTCCCTCCTTTTTTGCCTCTTCCCTTTTCCTCAAGTCACTATGCTGACTCTCGCTCCTCTAAGGTTGGAGGTGTAGAGGAAAGCACACACAAGGGACCAGAAGGGACTTACTTGACTAGTACTGACGTCATCTGATATTAATACGCTAATAGTATGGTGTGAACAAAATGCTAATTCCTTCTTTTTTGGGTACATTTGCGGGTTTCTCTGATATGCTCCAACTGGGGAGATCCAGTTAGTTTCCTACAGGATACCTCCAGCATCCTGGCTGAGGTCATCTTACACCTGGCAGGAAGCCTTCTTTAGTAGTGTCCTTTTACAGTACAGTTCACAGCTCGCTACTTTTTGTGGTGTTCAAACATGGCCTACAAGAAAACACAACTTTTCTCTGCCATTAATGAAAATGCAAATTGCTCTTAATGCCGTACTGTCACCAGATAGACCCCAAGACCTGACTTTTACTGCTCGTCTGTTTGTACTTACCAAACTTTGTCCCACATACTTCCTTGGGCTCTTCTTTTCAGCTTATCTCTTAACTCAGGCAAAAGACATGACAGGCATAACATTCTGTGATGGAAGACAAAATTACCCGTCAAGTAATAACACCTGCCTGGACAAAGAGCTCTGGTAGCCCAGCCCACTCAGACCAGTTTGAGCTAAACCCCCCTACTCACGCCCGAGTGGATGAACCATGGAGTCACTGATGGCGTGACCAGCAGTTACCTTAACCTCAACAGGACACTAAAATCTCCACTCAAGGAGGAATTCAAGCCTTATGTACGTAACATACAATGTATGTATAGGCATGTTTTCTTAAGGTGTATATGTGACCTTATGCCTGCCTCTACATATGATGACAAGGCTTCCCTTTCTAAATATGCACCCTAACCCTAAATAAAAGGAACCCATTCACCTTTGCTCAGGGAGTCATGGCTTTGAAAATTATTCCCTGAAATCACTTTATCTGCTGCAAATGAAGTTTCCTTTGTGTAACAACTCTACCTGGTGTAGTTTCTATGACTCACCAAGGAGCAAACTCAAGTTAGCTGGGTTATAGTACTTTCTGGTTGTATTCTACCAACTCTAGGCTTCTTTAGCCACAATATTTTGACTTTAGATATTTTTAAGGCATACATCGGGTAACAGTCCTTATAATGCTCAAATTCAGATACGTGGCAAGGAATTAAGGGTGCTTTGCTCTAATTTGGCTTGAGATCATGGCAGGGGAAGGAGGAGAGACCCCTAGCCTCCCTTCTATAATCTAAATTGTTACCTTTGGTTCAAAGTTTCTGCTTAAATATAAAATTTAGCTGGAAAGAGTAATAGATCAAATTGTCAACTCTTAACACTCCAGTGAGAATAAGAAAAATAGATGATTCTTAATCACCTATAAAGGTCTTAAAAAAATGAGCCACAAAGTAAGTACCTATTTGTTGGGGAAAAGTGTAGGAAAAGGGCATGGTCCAGAGTGAGGGAAGAAAGGCCTTGTGAAAGCGCACAGTACTGAAAGGATAGAGAGGGAGAGAAACAGAGAAAGAACTCTAATTCTCTGCATTTCAATTTTGCCTGAGATAATTTCCTAACAGACATTTCTCCCATTCTCTTTTAAATATGTAGTTTCTTTTTTAAATACATATTACAGAGAGTGCTGCTAGAAATATACCTTTCCCTAGTTAATTACATACATGTATGAGCATATCTATAGGATAAATATTTAGAAATGGAACTGGTGGGTCAAAAACACATGTGTCATGGTTAATTTTACATGTCAACTTGACTGAGCAAAAGGATGCCCAGATATCTGGTTACCATTACTTCAGGGTGGGTCTGTGAGGGTGCTTACAGAGTAGATTAGCATTTCAATTGGCAAGCTGAAAAAAGTAGATTACCTTCCCCAATGTGGGGTGGGCACCATCTAATCCATCCAGGGGCTGAAGAGAACAAAAGATGGAGGGCTGACTTCTCTATCTCTGCATGACTATGTGAGCTGAGACATTGATCTTCTCCTGCTCTAGGATTGGGATTTATATCGTAACTTTTCCTGGTTTCCTGGGTCTCCAGCTTACAGATGACAGATCAATGGACTTCTCAGCCTCCATAATAGCATGCACCAGTTTGTTAGAATAAATCCCATTATACACACACACACACACACACACACACATACACACAATCTCCTATTTCTGTAGAGAAGCTTAACTAATGTGTATTTGTAAGTTTTGTGGTTATATCCTACTTGCCCTTCATAGAATTTTCACTGATTTACACTCCCACTAGCAATGTATAAGGTTTTTTGCCAAACCCTTACAGTGTATCTTAACACTTTTTAATCTCTGCCAATCTTTGAAGTGAGACATACTATCTCATTGTAGTTTTAATTTACATATATTTTCAATTAAGAATAGCATTGAAAGCCTTTTCATATATTAATAGCTATTTGTGTTTTCATTTTTGTGCAATGCTTAGTCATATACTTTTTATCATTTTCTATTGGGCTATTGTTTATTTCCTTATTGATTTTTAGGATTTCTTTTTTAAGGGAATTAATACTCTAATAGTAATATGAACTGTAAATGTTTATTATTGTCATTTGACTTTATCTTTAATGTGTAATTTTTAGAATTTTATTTAGTTGTATTTATCATTTATTAAAATTTTGGCTTTTAAATTTTATCTTCTGGATCTTGTCAACCTTAGAAATACCTTTACTACTTTATGTTTAAAAACAGTTCCCCTATAACCCTTTTACACTGTTGGTGGTAATGCAAACTGGTACAGCCACTCTAGAAAAGAATATGGAGGTTCCCCAAAAAGTTAAAAATAGAGCTATCCTATGACCCAGCAATTGAACTACTAGGTATTTATCCAAAGTATGTAAACAGTGATTCAAAGGGGTACATGCACCTCAATATTTATAGCAACAATGTCCACAATAGCCAAACTATGAAAAGAGCCCAGATGTCCATCAACAGGTGGATGGATAAAGAAGATTGCTTCTTTGTACTTACCAAACTTTGTCCCACATATTTCCTTAAGCTCTTCTTTTCAGCTTATCTCTTAACTCAGGCAAAAAAGTTAAGAGATACACACACAAACACACACATATATATGTAATGGACTATTACATATACATACATATATGTAATATTCCATGTAATGGAATTCCATGTAATGGAACATTACATATCTATGTATGTACACACACATACCCATACATATATGTAATGGAATATTACTGGGCCATCAAAAAGAACGAAATCTTGCCATTTGCAATGATGTGGAAAGAACTAGAGGGTATTATGCTAAGTAAAATAAGTCAATCAGAAAAAGACAAATACCATATGATTTCACTCATATGTGGAATTTAAGAAATGAAACAGATGAACATAGGGGAAGTGAAGGAAAAAATAAGATGAAAATTGAGAGGGAGGCAAACCATAAGAGATGCTGAACTCTAGGAAACAAAATGAGGGTTGGGAGGGGAGGAGAGTGAGAGGATGGGGTAATTGTGTGATGGGCATTAAAGAGGCCAGTTGATGTAATGAGCACTGGGTATTATATACAACTGATGAATCACTAAATTCTACCCCTGAAACTAATAATACAGTATATGTTAACTACATTGAATTTGGAAAAAGCCAAGATGTCCTTCAACAGAAGAATGGATAAAGAAGATACAGTCCATATATACAATGGAATACTATGCCTCCAGCAGAAAGGATGAATACCCAACTTTTGTATCAACATGAATGAGACCGGAAGAGATTATGCTGAGTAAAATAAGTCAAGCAGAGAGAGTCAGTTATCATATGGCTTCACTTACAATGTGGAGCATAAGGAAAAACATGGAGGACATTGGGAGAAGGAAAGGAAGGGTGAATTGGGGAAAATCGGAGGGGGAGATGAACTATGAGAGACTGTGGACTCTGAGAAACAAACTGAGGGTTTTGGGGGGGAGGGGGCTAGGGAGTTGGGTGAGCCTGGTGGTGGGTATTGAGGAGGGCACGTATTGCATGGAGCACTGGGTGTGGTGCATGAATAATGAATCTTGGAACACTGAAAAATAACATAAAATTAATTTAAAAAAAGAAATAAAGGTTATATTTTCTATGAAAAAATAAATAATGAATTAAAAAATTCCCCCCCATGTTTTCCCTAGTAATTTTGTTTTTTAATTTCATAAATTTAAATATTTGATCCACCTGGAATTTATTTTTTGATAGTATATGAAGTACGGATCCAACTTTCACTCATTTCCAGATACTATCCAGGTGTTTCAACACCATTTGTTGAATCTTTTCTCTACTTGTTTGGAACAATTTTTTAAAAATCTGTCTAATAATCTTTCCATGTGTATATTAACAAGCAATTCACTTAGCTGAGTCACTGCTGCCACAGCCTCTTCTTCATCCTTAGCAGAATGTGACCTATTTTACATAAAATACTGCCCAGGGACTAGGAAGACCTCTGTAAGAGCAAAGAACAATGGAGAAAGATGGGTTCTTCGAATTAATCTAGTCTAACTCCATTTACACATGGGGAAACTGAATTACAAATAAGAGAACTTAGTTTTCCATAAGTTAAAGGAGTTGTTACACACCTAATATTAGTGTTTGTAATTTGTCATTACATATCTTAAGATGATTTATTTTACATAAAAGTTCTAATCTCTAGAGAAACCCTAAACTCAAAAAAAAAAAATATGGCTTAGAAGTGACAG
Organism: Nasua narica; assembly: GCA_028533885.1. NCBI lineage: Eukaryota > Metazoa > Chordata > Mammalia > Carnivora > Procyonidae > Nasua > Nasua narica. The sequence goes on along the minus strand of CM052801.1, from coordinate 79,206,674 downwards.
TTTGAGTTTGAAATGGAATGGGTCTCAACATATACATAAAATCACCAGTTCAAAGTGATCAAGGCAAAATCATGTTTTCAATGAATGGAGAAAATCTTTGAGAGTGCTTACAAAAACCAGTTGCATTTAGAGTATATATAGGGTCAGTGTATGTATGGATATCCTTCTTAATTGTTTACTGATCACATACTCCAGACTTTATAGTAGATATCTAGGCCTGAAGGAAAAACAACTGAAAAAAATTAGTTTGATTCTCTTAGTGTGATTTGAAAAAAGGAAAATAAAGCAAAACAATACCAAACACAAATAAAATAAATAACAGTGGCATTCAACTAAAGCAAAAATATGTATTTATTCAACAAATATTTGAGTACCTATTATGTGTCCTACAATAGACTCTGGACATTTAACAGCTAGCCAGAAAGACAATGTCCCTACTCTCTAGCATGCAGAAAAAATGTTACTGGATTAAAAAGGAAAGAGAAAACATGTACTTGAGACTAAGGGGCCAGAGTAGGTTTATATGAGAAGGTGACATGAAAGCTTAGACTGAAATGGCAACAAGGAACCCCTCTGTATAAACATGAGGCAGAAAATTACAGGCAGAGAGAAGGAAAAGTGCAAAAGCTATGTGGTTGTAATATGCATGGCCATTTGGAAAAATACAGAGAAAGTCATTGTAGTTGCAGTGTAGTCAATGAGGGGAGAGTGTTACAAAATGAGGTTGAAGAAGTAGGCAGAAATTAGATCTATAGGACCTGAAGTGATAAGTTCAACTTTATTCTACATACAGTGATAATTGAAAGTTGTTGGTATTTTTTGTTTGTTTTTGTTTTGTTTTTATTTTTGATTTTTTTTAATTTAAATTCAATTAGTAGTTCGTTTTTGCTTTTGTTTCCCTTGCCTTTGGAGACATGTCTACCAAGAAGATGCTGTGGCCGAGGTCGAAGAGGTTGCTGCCTGTGCTCTCTAGGATTTTGATGGATTCCTGTCTCACATTTAGGCTTTTCATCCATTTTCAGTGTATCTTTGTGTATGGTGTAAGAAAGTGGTCCACTTGCATTCTTCTACTTGTGACTGTCCAATTTTCCCAGCACCATTTATGAAGGGACTGTACTTTTTCCATTGGATTTTCTTTCCTGCTTTGTCAAAGATTAGTTGAGGGTCCATTTCTGGATCCTCTGTTCTGTTCCATTGATTTATGTGTCTGTTTTTTTGTGCCACTACCATACTGTCTTGACGACTACAGCTTTGTCATATAGCTTGAAGTCTGGCATTGTGATGCCACCAGCTTTGGTTTTCTTTTTCAACATTCTTCTGGCTATCTGGGGTCTTGTCTGGTTCCATACAAATTTGGGGATTGTTTGTTCCAGCTCTGTGGAAAATGTTGGTGGTATTTTGATGGGGATTACATTGAATGTGTAGATTGCTTTAGGTAGCATAGACATTTTAGCAATATTTGTTCTTTCAGTCCATGAGCATGGAATGCTTTCTCCATTTCTTTGGGTCTTCCTCAATTTCTTTCATAAATTCTCTATAGTTTTCAGTGTACAAATCTTTTACTTCTTTGGTTAGATTTATTTGTAGGTTTTGGTTTTTTATTACGGTTTTATTTTACTATGGTTTTGGGTACAATTGTAAATAAGGTCAATTCCTTGATTTTTCTTTCTGCTGCTTCATTGTTTGTGTTACAGAAATGCAACAGACTTCTGGGCGTTGATTTTATATCCTGAGACTCGACTGAATTCCTGTATCAGTTCTAGCAATTTTTCGATGGATTCTTTCAGGTTTTTTACATAGAGCACCATTTTGTCTGCAAAGAGTGAAAGTTTGATTTCTTCTTTGCTGATTTGGTTGCCTTTTATTTCTTTTTGTTGTCTGATTGCTGAAGCCAAGACTTCCAGTACTATGTTGAACAACAGCGGTGAGAGTGGACATCCCTGTTACGTTCTTGACCTTAGAAGAAAAGCTCTCAGTTTTTCCCTGTTGAGGATGGTATTCACTGTGAGTCTTTCATATATGACTTCTATGGTGTTGAGGTGTGTTCCCTCTATCCCTACATTGTGGATGGTTTTTATGTACAAAGGACGCTGTATTTTGTCAAGTATTTTTTCTGCATCTATTGAGATCATGTGGTTCTTGTCCTTTCTTTCATAAATGTGGTGTATCATGTTGATCGAAGATAAAATTTTTCCTTAAATCACTCTTGCTCCTTCCCCCAGTAGTTATCAGTGCACTTCTATTTAAGGTACAATTCAAACAAAGAAAGAAGAGAGTGCTCTTTATTCTTAGATCTTCACATTTCTCCTTTCTCCCTCACCCATGGATCTGACTTGTTAAGCTGAGTTAACAAGTAGGGAGTTAAAGAGACTAGGTGAGACAACTGCTTCCAAATCTTCAGGAAAGTAATAGGTCAAATTGAGAATTTGCAACTGGTATATTTAGATGCAGAGCTTTCCTAGATCAAGGTAGGACGTGAGAAAAAATCAATAAGGAAGACAAAGCTATTAAGAGATGTATTCTTTGGAGTCATGTTTACATTTCTATCACCTAGTGTGATGATGTGTTCGCTTGAATTTATGCCTCTTTTCCTTTATTACAGCTAGTCATGACTATGTGTCTAAAAAGCATAGATTTTACTACTACAAGTGAATTGCATAGCTGCATTTCCTGAGGAACATTTAAACTTAACATTTTCACAGAATAATAGGCCTTAAGAAGAAGGTATAGAATATGAGTAAAGTTTATAGAAATGGTTATCCCACACAAAAGAACTGTAAACAAGACCTTCATTTACCCTAAATTTATTAATAGTTGTCCCCTGTTTCTGGACATCAGTCAAGTTCATCTTTTAGCTAGGATAGCTTTTCAGTGAAAATCACCAGATTAAAATCAGTAAAACAGGACTTTCTGGCTGGCTCAGCAGCCAGCTTTTTTCAAGGACATAGCTAATCTCTTCCCTAGCACCACCACCCTTCCGCCATCACCTCTCCACATCCATGCTCTTAACTTTTTTGTTTTCTTTTCCTCATGTCAGAGTCAAAATCATCTATTTGCCAACTTTACATCTCTACTCTAAATCATGAAGATGAGAAGAAAGATTTCCATTGAGAAACCATAGCCAATGCCCCCCATCCCCATGCCTTTTTGGCTCTTCCTGCAAAGAAGGCTCCAGAGGCAGCAGTGTTGCTTTTGAAGTTAAAAAAAAAAAAAAAAAAAAGAGTCCAATGTGCATTGTTAGTGAACAAATACCTACATGTGGCCTCTTTTTTCCTTTATTCCACATTAGCATCTCCATATCTAACCAAATGGAATTTAGTGCAATTTGTCAGTGCGCTGAGATGATGGAAACTCATATATTATGAAATGGCAGCTTGAAAACTATTAAAGAAACATGAGCAAACAGTTTATATCCCTTCCATAAAGAGATTTTCCACACACTTAAAGAGAATTTAGTCTGTGCATTTATATCCTTTATATGTTTTTCCTTTTAATTTACATTTAAGCAATTTGAGAATGAGAATATTTTATTTCCCTCCTCATGATCCATTCTTTAGTGCTCTTTCTCACTAGATGGCAGAGTACAAGTGAGTTTGCCACTGCTCTTGCCATGTATCCTGACTTAGGGAAGTGAAACAATGCCTTTCTATCCAGCCAAGTCTAGGCCAAATTAAAGCTTCTTGATACCACTGTTCAATAGATTATGAGATATTAGCATAACAGATCTGCCAATCCTCACACCCCTAATCAGCCAGATTTTTCAAAATCTGTTTCAAAAGATCTTTTAATGATATTATCTTTGCAACTTTTCTATAAATGTACAAATGTTTCAAAACAAATGATTAAAAACAAAAGAAAAAATAGCCTAGGTTCTTTTTATTAAGTTCTAAGTGTTAGTCTAAATTGTATGGGAAAGCAATCTTATATGTTATGGCCCAGACTGATGAGCAGAAACAGGCTAGAAGTAGACCTGGTAAGAAACTATAGTACATGGTGAAGAAGTAGAGGCTAAGTGGGGTAGCAAAGTACCAGCTGTCCATATAAATTATCACCAAGTATCAAGGGGAACAACAATTTCATGGTTTAGGACTCATGGACTGGGTTTGACAGATATCAGACAAAAGAGGTCAGGCACAGGGGTAGATCCTAAGACTGTTGATAAGCAGTCTGTATGTTGCTAGCATCAATTAATGGCTTTGAATTACTTTTCTATCACTGTTATAACAAAGTATCACAAATAGTGGCATAAAATGACAATTACTTATAATCTGACAGTTTTCTAGGACAAGAGGCCAGAAGGGCTTGGCTGGATATTGTGCTCCATGCAGCTATAGGACTGAGCACCCATTTTCTTGCTAGTTCTCAGCTGGAGATTGTTCTCAGCTTCTAGAGCCTATCCATATTCCTTGGCTCATGGTCCCTTTCATCTTCAAAGCCAGAAATGGGACATCATAAAAACTTCCTATGCTTCAGATATTTCTGACCTCCCTTTTTGCATTCCTCTTCAGCTTTTAAAGGCTCATGTGATCACATTGTTCCATCTCATCTACTCCCAGGTAATCCAGGATAATCTCCCTATGTTAAGATCAACTGATTAGTAACCAACCATGGCAAAGTTCATTTTGCTGTATGAGGTAGCCTGTAAAGTATATACAGAGTTCTGGGGATTATTGAGTGGCATATTCTTGGAGACAACATTTCTACCTACCATATCTTTCAGGTTAGGTGTATCCTAAAGTCATGTACTGTGCATCTTCTATTGGCATCTATGGCTGCTTGATCTCACTGACTCTTCCCAGACATGATAATCTTAATGCATCAGAAGTAAATGCACTGATAGAACTCTGCTGAGATCACTTCCCATAATGCAATTGCATTTGGGAGGTAAACATTGAACACTGATTAAACATAAAATTACCTTAAAGTATCCAAATTACGAAAGACTCTAAGAATGTATTTACTTATAAATAACTATGTCAATAGCTTCTTATTTCATACAACTCTTGAAACAGTGCTTATTTGGCTGTGGGAAAAGATGCATTCAAATAAAACCTCTGAATATAGTGATCATGATACTAAGCATATTAATAAGAACTGTCTTTGAGGTAAAACCCTGTGGCATGAAAAGTTTGTTTAGCATTTCTAATGAACCCAAACACAAGTAACTACCTGTTTTCTTAAAAAAATTCAAAGCTCAGGAGCCCACCCTGGAAGAAGACATTGATGGCACTAAAAGGCCCTTTGTAAATCCATTTGTCAAAGAAGAAACAACCAACAAAGCTCTAATCTATACCTTCTGAAATACCTCTGTAATTGATTTTTTTTCTTTTAGTTTTTATGAACTGACTACAGAACTTTACTATAAGGCTAGTCTACTGACAGAATGTAAAAAAATTTATAAACCATGCACAAAACATAAGAAATCACAGCACTATCCTCTCCTGGGATGTTCTAAAGTACTAATCCCAACACTAGCTGATTTGCGTAACTCAGTCATACAATTTCTGCATTTTGAAATGTAAATTGATTCGGTGAATCATTTAAGTTTACTTTAACTGATTATTATTAATATTGTAATAAAAGGCTTAAGAATATGAAAAATTAAAATTCTTTTAACTCTCTTCTAGAGCAGCAATGTGTTCATTTGCAAGCCTTTTCCTGTCAACAACTTCGATTGGCCTGTCCATGTGTATTTGGAAGAACCCTTCATTTAATGACTACTAAGTAATGGGGTATGTCAGGGAAAAGGGGCTTCATTACAATTGCAAATCATTCACTTGCAGGAAAACATTGTCTGCTCTATTTCCACAGCTGTTTTGTCTTAAATACCTACCCATTAATGATCTATATCTCAGCAGACATGTTTACTTCACTCAAGGAAACAATAATTGTCTTAGAGGATTAAGAAATATTTTCTTGGCTTTCATGGGAATATAAATTTTTTCCCTTCATGCGTGTGATTTTCATTTGCATTTGTTTCCCCTATGTTGTTTCCTTTAATCCTAAATTCAGAAATGACTGCTCAATGTGCTGCATGCCATTTTACTTATAGTTAATATTTCTTCTCCCTCTACCACTTACTGAACCTTCACATTTAAAGACAATGAATTTGCTCTGCTTGGACTCTATAAATAGAGATGGTAAATCTTAATTACACTTTCAAATTGCAGTGTCTGTTTCCAGCTGTGCATATGAATGTTTCTGATCAGGATGTATGTCCCAGTATGTTTATTTTTAATCCCAAATTACATCTTTCACAAGCCAAGACCAAATGTGAAATGATCAACTTTTATTTGCAGACACGTGTCAACTGCTTGTTAATAGTTCCATTCTTGTACCCTTCTTCATATAGCTCTCTGAGAGTTTCCTCTTGCCTGTAGTCTGGGGGAATACATGAGCCTGAAAGGTTTCTCACTGAAAGGGTGGCTGTGCCTACTATACTTCCCAAAGCTTACCAAGTGAGGCACCCTCAACCTAGTTGGGTATGGGGTGTTTCCATGTGCTTCTCTGGATCTCCTCTAGAGAATCATAATACATTTTGAGAAAGCTGCACAACCTAAAGAGATTTAGAATTGAAAAAAATTTTTTTTCATGATTGATATATTTTTTAAATTTTTTATTAACATATAATGTATTATTTACCCCAGGGTACATGTCTGTGAATCATCAGGCTTACACATTTCACAGCATTTGCCATAGCACATACCCTCCCCCATGTCCATATCCCTACCCCCCCACCTC
>CM052801.1:79166301-79199433 GCA_028533885.1 Nasua narica | reverse complement strand
AATTTTATATCCTGAGACTTGACTGAATTCCTGTATGAGTTCTAGCAGTCTTGGAGTGGAGTCTTTTGGATTTTCCACATAAAGTATCATATCATCTGCAAAGAGTGAGAGTTTGACTTCTTCTTTGCCAATTTGGATGCCTTAGAATTGAAAATTGAATCAAGATGCACTCTCAGGCTATTCACAAGATTATCAGTACACAGTATACAACATGGATTTTAAATATCTTCTAATATTTATTAGAAGATTTATTTAGAAGTCATTTATTAATGACTTCAAACTAATGAAAGGAAAAATAAAAACCTACAATATAGCATCTAATGGAAGAGCAGGCTTAAAACTCATCTACAGTATTACATCATTTATTTTCTATTCTTTAAATACTCACTCATAGAGGCTAAGGCACACTTTTTTCTCCACCCTCTATACCATTTTGATGAAAGTTTTTGCATTTTGGATAATTTGGTAATCCAAGACTTTCATCATACTTCTTAAGGAGACTTACAGAAGATAGTAACTGGAAATGTATGGTTTTATGAATGGTTCCACAGAGAGCATAAACAGCCAGAAGAAAGAAAGCAGTGGGTTTCAGACCAAATGACTAGTAAGTAAGTAAAAATAGTGAAAGTATTTATTGTTATGAAAGGCATGGCTTTAGAGATTACCTATTGCCAATGTTATCTATACATGATCTAAGACTACTGGGCCTAATTTGTGAACACACTGGGTATTTATAAAAACCATTAACCTTTTTGCTAAAGCAACACAACTCAATAGCTTTTATTTGGAAATGTGTATTGATGTTTTTTGATAAGGAAGGGGAAATGTTGGTTGGTTAGTCAATGGTTTGTGAGTAAAGACTTCTAAACAGTGCATTAGGGCAAGGGAAACAAAAGCAAAAATAAACTATTGTGACATCATCAAAATACAAAGCTTCTGTACAACAAGGGAAATGATCAACAAAACTAAAAGGCAATCTATGGAATGGAAGAAGATATTTGCAAATGACATATCAAATAAAGGGCTGGTATCAAATATATAAAGAACTTAAATATATAAGAACTTATAAGACTCAACACCCCAAAAATGAATAATCTATTTTAAAATGGGCAGAAGACATGAACATTTTTCTAAAGAAGACATACAGATAACCAACAGACACGTGAAAAGATGCTCAACATCACTCGGTATCAGGGAAATACAAATCATAAGCACAATAAGATATCACCTCACACCTGTCAGAATGGCTAAAATCAACTACACAAGAAACAACAGGTGTTGGTAAGGATGTGGGGAAAGGGGAACCCATTATTAGTGGGAATGTAAACTCGTGTAGCCACCCTGGAAAAGAGTATGAATGTTTCTTAAAAAGTTAAAAATAGAACTATCCTATGATCTAGCAATTACACTATTAGGTATTTACCCAAAGGACACAAAAATACTAATTCAAAGGGATACATGCACTCCAGTGTTTATAGCAGCACTATCTACAATAGCCAAACTATGGAAACAGCCCGTGTCCATTAGTAGATGAATGGATAAAGAAGAGGGGATATTATATATAAACATATATATATGTATATATATACATACAATGGTATATATAATGTGTGTATATATGTGTGTGTATATATATGTATATATATACATATATATATATAATGTGTATGTATATACACACATCAATGGAATATTATTTGGCCATAAAAAAGAATGAAATCTTGCCATTTGCAACAAGGTGGATGGAGCAAAATGGGTCAGTCATAGAAAGACAAATACCATATGATTTCACTAATATGTGGAATTTAAGAAACAAATAATTTTTCAGAAGAAAGAAATTAAGGAATCAGTTCCATTTACAGTTGCACCAAAAAACATGAGATACCTAGAAATAAACCTAACCAAAGAGGTAAAGGACCTGTACTCTAAAAACTATAGAACAGGTGTGCCGGGGTGGAAATATCTGCCTTAACCGAGTGATGGGCATTAAGGAGGGCTTGTGATGTGAAGAGCACTGGGGGTTATACTGAACTGATGTATCATTGAACATTATATCAAAAACCAATGATGTACCATAGCTTGACTAATTGAATTTAAATTAAAAAAATTTGTTTTAAAGAAAAAATTAAAAAAAAAAAGAAGCATCTGCCTTTGGCTCAGGTCATGATCCCTGGGTCCTGGGATCAAGAACCATGTCAGGCTCCCTGCTCATAGGGACCCTGCTTCTGCCTCTCCTTCTCTCTTGCTATCTCTGTCACTATCTCTGTTTCTCTCTCTCAAATAAATAAATAATCTAAAAAAATAAAGTAAAAACTACAGAATACTTATAAAAGAAATTGAGGAAGACACAAAGAAATGGAGAAAACATTCCATGCTCATGGATTGGAAGAACAAATATTGCTAAAATGTCTATGCTACCTAAAGCAATCTACACATTCAATGCATTCCTTATCAAAACACCACCAACATTTTTCACAGAGCTAGAACAAACAATCCCCAAATTTGTATGGAACCAGACAAGACCTGAGATAGCCAGAGGAATTTTGAAAAAGAAAACTGAAGCTGGTGGCATCACAATGCCAGACTTTAAGCTATATGACAAAGCTGTAGTCGTCAAGACAGTATGGTAGTGGCACAAAAAAACAGACACATAAATCAATGGAACAGAACAGAGAATCCAGAAATGGACCCTCAACTAATCTTTGACAAAGCAGGAAAGAAAATCCAATGGAAAAAGTACAGTCCCTTCATAAATGGTGCTGGGAAAATTGGACAGTCACAAGTAGAAGAATGCAAGTGGACCACTTTCTTACACCATACACAAAGATACACTGAAAATGGATGAAAAGCCTAAATGTGAGACAGGAATCCATCAAAATCCTAGAGAGCACAGGCAGCAACCTCTTCGACCTCGGCCACAGCATCTTCTTGGTAGACATGTCTCCAAAGGCAAGGGAAACAAAAGCAAAAACGAACTACTGAGACTTCATCAAGATAAAAAGCTTCTGCACAGCAAAGGAAACAGTCAACAAAACTAAAAGGCAACCTACGGAATGGGAGAAGATATTTGCAAAGGACCTATCAGATAAAGGGCTGATATCCAAGATCTATAAGGAACTTCTCAAACTCAACACCCAAAAAACCCCAAATAATCCAGTCAAGAAATGGGCAGAAAACATGAATGGACATTTCTCCACGGAAGATGTACAAAGGACCGACAAACACATGAAAAAATGCTCCATATCACTTGGCATCAAGGAAATTCAAATCAAAACCACAATGGGATACCACCTCACATCAGTCAGAGTGGCTACAGTTAACACTCAGGAAATAACAGATGTTGGTGAGGATGTGGAGAAAGGGGAACCCTCTTACACTGTTGGTGGGAATATGAACTGGTGTAGCCACTCTGGAAAATGGTATGGAGGTTCCTCAAGAAGTTAGAAGTAGAGCTACCCTATGACCCAGCAATTGCACTGCTAGGTATTTATCCAAAGGGTATAAACATAGTGATTCAAAGGGGCACCTGCACCCCAATGTTTATAACAGCAATGTCCACAATAGCCAAGCTGTGAAAAGACCCGAGATGTCCATTGACAGATGAATGGATAAAGGTGCTCTAGCGTGTGTGTGTGTATATATATACACACACACACACACACACACACACACACAGTGGAATATTACTGGGCCATCAAAAAGAATGAAATGTTGTCATTTGCAACAACATGGATGAAACTAGAGGGCATTTATGTTAAGTGAAATAAGTCAGTCAGAGAAAAGGAAATATCATATGATTTTACTCATTTATGGAATTTAAGAAATAAAACAGATGAATATAGGGGAAGGGAATGAAAAATAAAATAAGATAAGGATAGAGAGGGAGGCAAGCCATAAGAGACTCTTAACTATAAGAAACAAACAGTGTTGTGGAGGGAAGATGGGTAGGGAGATGGTGTAATTGGGTGATGAGTATTAAGGAGGGCATTTGATGTAATGAGCACTGATGAATCACTAAATACTACCCCTGAAACTAACAATACACTGTATGTTAACTAAATTGAATATAAATAAAATAAAGAAGATTGGGCTGTATAAATCGAGCTACAGTTGAGCAGACTTAAAATTTGACTGTCTTGTTTACTTCTCTCCTGGAGATGCTTAACAATAGCATATCACTGGTGTGAATTTTCAGAGATTCTCAGATGGGCTCCCTAAATACCTAATATGAATAAGGTATCTCCTAAATACTTCAGCAGTCCACCTTCTGGTTTCTAAGGATCTAGAATTTTCAGAAATATTTCAGTTTCCTTGATGCTGCACTCCTGAGTCACTTCCTTGCTCTGGCACCTTCTCCATTGTAGATTTAGTACGGGTAACTTTGTAATTTTCTGTCAGGCTATAACCACGATGTCACATACCAGCCTACATGTCTAGAATGTAAGAAAGGTAGAAATGGACCTTGAACTCTAATGGGAAAGAAAAAGTAAATTAAATACCTTCTTCAGTGGTAAGGAAGCTGATGGCAAACCAGATGAAATAATGACAAAACAAAACAAAACAAAAAAACAAAACAAAATCAAAGGCAGATTGTCCATATGCTGCCTTTAAATAGTACCCTCTGCCCCTGTATGATGCTATTTTTTTTTCCTAATGTCTACTTGATAGATACGTGCAGTTATCACCAGCAATGCATTGGGAGAGAATCAGGTCAATGGGGGAGTGGGGGGAGGGGACAGAAAATGCTACGTAATAAAAAGGTGAAAGGAAGGTCTATATGAGTCAAAAAGAAAGAAGAAGTCAGTCAACAATAAAATCAAAGAAATTCAGAACATTTCACATAGTGCCATGGATATTAAGATAATGAGATTTAGAATAAGTTTTCATAGGCTGAGAAATAAATATAAACCTAGGGTAAAAAACAGAAGCAAAACCAATGTACCTTGAGGCAACTAGACAAAGTGCCAGAGACTAGAGTCTTTGACAGGACTGACCTGAGGCCAAGCCATGTTTGAGCTATTTTCTTTTGTTCTCTTTCCTTCTTGAACTTTCTTGTCCTCTGTCTCATCCTCAGGGTCCCTCTCTCTTACTGATGACAGCTAGCTAATCTGGTAAACGAATTCATAATGATGGATTAAAGATGTAGCAAAAAGAACTCAGGCTTTGGTGTCAGACAGACCTGGGCTCAGATCCCAGTTCTGCCTCTTTCTGAATCCATTTCTTAGATGTGTGGTCTTGGGTGGTTTTCTTAAAATATCTTAGTTGATGTGTTTTTAAAATGGGAATAATCATATCCACCTCACTGCATTGCTGTGAAGATGAAAGTAATGTCTATAAGGTACCTAGAAGAGTACCCTGGATATAGGAGTTGCTTACTAAATGGGACAGCTGATTCACAATCAACATACTCTTCTCAAGGGTATATTTATAATTTCATATGAATCTTCATTATACCAGAAGAATATTAAGTAGATTTCAAGGGCCAAGGATGAATCTTTTAGGCCATTGTCATTGCTAACATTTGTTAAGTTTATAGAATGTGCTGGGTCTCTTGGTAAGGACTACAATAAGCAATTTCATCTAATCCTAATAACCCTATGAGCTGGATACCATTACTATTTACATTTTATGAAAGAGGAAACTAAGTGACAAAAAGGTTATAGATAACTTGACTGAGGTCATAGAGCTAGAAAGTTGAATAGCCAAGGTTCTACTAATGTTCTATTCAAATATAGTGATGTAAAAGACTCTTCATGCTACTTACATGGAAAGACTCCCACAAAGGTCACCAAGGTGCTAAGTGTTTATACTTGGCAAATGACTACTGTACTCCTGCTCAAATTATCCAACCAACAAATTAAGATGTCAAGGGTTAAAGTTCACCATGATAAAAATAGCTACCATTTGTTGAGTACCATATGCCAGGCACCATGTTATGCACTCTATATACATGATCATATTTACATGATTTACATAGAGTGATTGTATAGTGTGTTGTTGATCTTATTCCCATTTCACAGAGGAAAACACAGAGGCTCAGAGAGTACAAGTAACTTGCTCAGGATTACAGGATTAAGAAGCTATAGCACTAGGATGAAAACCCCTGGTTGTCTTCTACTAGGCTGTGTTAGAGATTGTGTACCTTTCCCATACATGAGTATGCAGGAGAGAATAGTTCTGCTCACTCCCCCCCTGAGCACTACTGGCTCAGCTGGGAAGTTCAAATCCAACCTTCAAAGCCATTTTCCATCAGGGCTAACTTGTACTAATCAGTGGGGGTATTCACTTGAAAGCAGCACTTTGGAAGTAACGCCTTTAATGTTTTCAAAGGTAGAAAGAAATTTTGTGAGGGTTTCTCTATTTTTTATTTTTTTGCCTTTTATTTTAGTATGAGTCATACTGCTGGCTAGTTTCACTGAGAACCAACTATAGTCTGGCTCCATCCCCAAGGATAATAAAATATCTAGTACAATGGTTTACAAGGGAAGATTGGGTTCTACATTTCTGTCAGATTTTGGAAAATTCTTTATTGAAGTTTTGAACGTAATTTTCACTAACTGTAATAATCATATATATAAAGTTAGAGTTCTTCATCTCTATCTTTTTTTAAGATTTTATTTATTTATTTGACAGAAAGGAGAGAGATCACAAGTAGGCAGAGAGGCAGGCAGAGAGAGAGGGGGAAACAGGCTCCTTGCTGAGCAGAAAGCCCAATGCAGGGCTCGATCCCAGGACCCTGAGACCATGACTCGAGCCGAAGGCAAAGGCTCCAACCCACTGAGCCACCCAGGCACCCCAGAGTTCTTCATCTCTTGAGTCTGTATAACTCATAGAGATTGAGGAACTACATGTTGCCTGAACTTGTATTAGGCTTTAAGGATTCAGTTACGAGGATAGGTTGTCTTCCTAGTCTCTCAGACCTTACTGGTTAGCAATAAGACCTACCTGATTCTACTCCTTATTCACTCATTCATTCACTCATTCATCAGACATTTATTGAGCATGTGCTATGTACCAGGCATTGTGTTAGGCATTGTGTGTGGATAAAAACAAATGATAATTAATATGTATTAAGCATTTAGTATGTGCCTAGCACTGCTTTAAGTACATTACATGCATTAACTCATGCAATCCTCCTAGCAACCATTCAAGATAGGTTTTATTGTCTCATTTTATAAATGATAAAATGGGCACTGGCAGGTCAAATAATCTGCCCAAGTTCAAAGTGGTAGAGCCAGGCAGTTATTACAGAGCTTGCACTCTTAGCTAATATGTTAAACTGCTTACAACAGTGAATAAGAAATAGTCTATGTCTTTAAAGACCTCAGAGTCCATCAAAATAGACTAAAAATTTAAATCAAGCAGTTGTAATGCACTGTGATTTATGACATGGGACTTAAAGGATGTCATGAGAGTATGTTACAGGGCTACTTAATATAGTCTAGAGATTTTAGAAATAAACATTTGAACAGAGACTTGAAGTGTGAAAGTGAGCTATCAAGACAAAGGGACAAATAGGATGGGTGTGTGGGTGGGGAAGGAGTGGAGACTCACTCAGAAGTGTGTTTCAAGACATATAGACCAATGGAACAGAGTAGAGAGCCCAGATATGGACCCTCAACTCTATGGTCAAATAATTTTCAACAAAGCAGGAAAAAATATCCAGTGGAAAAAAGACAGTCTCTTCAATAAATGGTGCTGGGAAAATTGGACATCTATGTACTGAAGAATGAAACTCGATCATTCTCTTACACCATAAACAAAGATAAACTCAAAATGGATGACAGACTTCAATGTGAGACAGGAATCCATCCAAATCCTAGAAGAGAACATAGGCAGTAACCTCTTCGACATCAGTCACAGAAACTTCTTTCAAGACACATCTCCAAAGGCAAGGGAAACAAAAGCAAAAGTGAACTTTTAGGATTTCATCAAGATAAAAAGCTTCTGCACAGCAAAGGAAATAATCAACAAAACAAAGAGGCAACCCACAGAATTGGAGGAGATATTTACAAATGACACGACAGACAAAGGACTGATATCCAAGATCCATAAGGAACTTCTCAAACTCAACACTGAAAAACAGATAATCAAGTCGAAAAATGGGCAGAAGACATGAACAAACACTACTCCAATGAAGATAGACAAATGGCCAGCAGACACATGAAAAAATGGTCATCATCATTAGCCATCAGGGAAGTTCAAATCAAAGCCACGTTGAGATACCACCTTACACCAATTAAAATGGCAAAAATTAACAAGGCAAGAAACAACAAATGTTGGAGAGGATGCGGTGAAAGGGGAACCCTCTTACACTGTTGGTGGGAATGCAAATTGGTGCAGCCACTTTGGAAAACAGTATGGAGATTCCTCAAAAAATTAAAAATAAAGCAACTCTATGACCCAGCAATTACACTACTGGGTATTTGCCCCAAAGATACAGATGTAGTGAAAAGAAGGGCTATATGTATCCCAATTTCCACAATAGCCAAACTGTGGAAAGAGCTGAGATGCCCTTTGACAGATGAATGGATTAAGATGTGGTCCATATATACAATGGAATATTACTCAGCCATCAGAAAGGATGAATACCCAACTTTTGCATCAACATGGATGAGACTGGAGGAGATTATGTGGAGTGAAATAAATCAAGCAGAGAAAGTCAATTATCATATGGTTTCACTTACTTGTGGAACATAAGGAATAACATGGAGGACATTAGGAGAAGGAAAGGAAAAGTGAAGGGGGAGAAATCGAAGGGGGAGATGAGCCATGATAGACTGTGAACTCCAAGAAAGAAACTTATGGTTTTAGAGGGGAGTGGGTCGGGGGATGGGTAAGCCTGGTTGTGGGTATTAAGGAGGACACATATTGCATGGAGCACTGGGTTTTATATGTAAACAATGAGTCTTGGAACACTGCATCAAAAACTAATGATGTATTGTATGGTGACTAACATAACACAATAAAAAAATTAAAAATAGAGAAAAAAAGAAGTGTGTTTCATCAGAAGGAACAACATGTACAAACAGAAGTTAATTTATTATAACTGGTATATTTAGTATTGTTGAGGTGTATTGGTTGAGGCTAGAGAATTAGGTTTTAAATCATGCAGGTTTATTTAGGTCATGTTAAGAAATTTGGATGTTATCCAAAATACAATATGAATCCACTAAACAGATTAAAGCAAGAGAGTGACAGTAATTTACATATTTTCATATTTACATTTTAAAATGATTGTTCCAGTAATAGTGTGGAGAATGGAAAGAAGGAGCAGGAAGGCCAATTTTCACAAATTAATAAAAAATTTGTTTTCACAAATCAATAGCTGAATATGTGATGTATACCTGAACAATTCCCATTTCCTTCTTGGAAATTTTCTGTGATGGTAGTGACCCAAAATTTCTGGTTCCTGTGGCCTTGATTTTTCCTATCCTCCCAAAGTGCATGCAAGCAGCATAATAGATATATTTTAGCTAAAGATCTAATTCTAGTCATTGCTTCAGAAGGGAAGAATAACCAGTTAGTTCATCTTTGTGGTTATTTCTATTTATGTTTTTAGTTTAGAGAAAATAATTTTGCCAGTTGAATAAAATAGCTTATGCTTGTTTCAGTATGATACAGTTAAGCACTTTTTTGGGGATATTAGTTTCATTATACAAATAAAGTTCCTGAGGCATAACTGAGTATAAGACAGTTTAGTATAAGACAGTGCTACTCAAGTTTTGTTATCGCCTTGATTTATCCCACTGCCTCTAGATAAGATGTGTGTTGATTACTTTTGTTCACAGATGAAAATGCTGAATAACCCAAAGGCAGTTCAGGGAAAGGCAAAATATAGAATTCATACGACTGTGTAAGATAATTGCTTGAATTTCATAGCTCATGCCACATATTATATCTTGAATAAATATATAATATAGCTCAACAATGGGATTTGTGGTATGTCCCCAAAAGGTATCTGGAATGTCTAGAATCTAGATGAGAGTAGATGAGAAAAAGATAATTGTGTTGCATTAAAACCACTTGATTGAATAGAGGTCTATAGAGACTTTAACCACTATTCACATAGTTCAGGTCTTCTTACCAAGTTGGAGGTTCTATGCTGAAAGAGTGTTTTGTCATGAGTAGAACATACTAGATGGAAAGACTTTCTACCCAAACTCAAACTATATCAGAGTTTACCATCACTAGTACAATACATACAGATATACAGACATAATTTTTTTTAACGATTTTATTTATTTGACAGAGAGAAAGAGATCACAAGTAGGCAGAGAGGCAGGCAGAGGGAGAGGGGGAAGCAGGTTCCCTGCTGGGCGGGAGGTGGGGCTGGATCCCAGGACCCTGAGACCATGACCTGAGCCAAAGGCAGAGGCTTAAACCACTGAGCCACCTAGGCGCCCCTATACAGACATAATTTACAACTCAAATTTGTTGCCTCTTGTGTTAGCAGCAAAACGTCTGAGAAAATGAAGGAAAATTTAAGTGAGGGAATATGGTATGTTCCTACTTTTTTCTTTCTTCTTCTTCTTCTTCTTCTTTTTTTTTTTTTTTGGTATGTTTCTTTTGACCTTAGAATTCAGAGAGCAAACTCTCACATGAAGCAGAGACAGCTAGTCTAATGCTTCTTACCAACAAAGACTTACAAGGCATGACTTTGACCACTACTCATATCTGCCAAATGGCAATGTTGAAACTGCATGGGGATAAGGTCTCCTTTAAGGAGACCTTAATGAACTCACCCTGGCTGCTTTGTGTCTAAACCAATATTTGTGTCATCTGTGTCCTCAGCAACTTATCAGAACCACAGTAGTTATCAGAAGAGTAGTGACAAGATGTGGAAGCAGACTGTAATTCCACAGAATAACCAATTTCACTGTGAGTCAGCTTGTTCCCTGAACAACCCTTCTTTCTCCCCCTTTATACCCCACAAACTTAAGAGCTTAGCACTTCTTTTTTTCTTTCCTGAGGTATGTGTAGGAAGCAATGAGGTATAATGGAAAAAGCATAGCAGTCCTTCCTCTGCTGTATGTGTGAAATTTGGAAGTCACTCAACCTTTCAGAGCCCCTGTGTCCGGGTTCCTATATGTAAAATGAGGATAATAATTATTGCCCCATAGAGATATTAAAACATGAAGATATTTGTAAAACCACTTTGCAAATGCTAAGTAACTATAGTCACTCAGATTCTATGGGACTCAGTTTCCCCATCTAGAAAAGTGAATGTGTTGGAAAAGGTGACTTCTAAATGTACTTACAACTCTAACATAATCATCCAAAATATCGTAAAACTTTCCTGCTCCATAAAAATATTTACTCAGATTGTCTTTCACTCAAAATTGAATACTCAAGGAGTGCTTCAGTGGCTCAGTTGGTTGAGCATCCAACTCTTGGTTTCAGCTCAGGTCATGATCTCAGGGTCATGAGATTGAGCCCCAGATTTGGCTCTGCACTCAGTGCAGAGTCTGGTTGAGAGAGTCTCTCTGTCCCTCCCTCTCTGCTCCTCCCCCACTCATGTTCTCTCTCTCTCTCAAATAAATAAATAAAATATTTAAGGTGGGAGAAATCATATGTAATTTGTCTTTCTCTGACTGACTAATTTTGCTTAGCATTATAATCTCTAGCTCCAACCATGTCATTGTAAATGGTGAGATTTCATTCTTTTTTATGGCTGAATAATATTCCAGTTTGTGTGTGTGTGTGTGTGTGTGTGTGTGTGTGTGTGTGTGTGTGTGTATGTGTGTGTATTCCATTGTATATATATACACCATATTTTTGCTATTGTAAATAATGCTGCTATAAACATAGGGGTACATGTATCCTTTTGAATTAGTGTCTTTTATTTCTTTGGGTAAATACCCAGTAGTGTGATTGCTAGATCTTAGGTATTTCTATTTTTGTTATTGTTTTTCCATCTTTATTGAGATTTAGTTGACATATAACACTGTGTGTGTTTAAAGTGTACATTGTAATGATTTGATACACATATATATTAGAAGATGATTAAGACAATAAGGTTAGTTAGCACCTCCATCATCTTGCATAATTACATTTCTCACTCATTCTTTTTTTAATCTTCCAAGATTTTATTTAAATTCAAGTTAGTTAAGCATAGAGTGTAGTTTTGATTTCATAAGAAACAAAAGGGGGGACAAAACAAGAAACAGACTCTTAAATATAGAGAACAAACTGATGGTTACCAGAGGGGAGGGGTAAGGGGATCAGTAAGATACATGATGGGGATCAAGGAGTGCAATTTTTGTGATGTACACAGGGTGATGTGGAAGTCCTGAATTACTGTATTGTATATCTGAAACTAATATAATGCTGTATGTTAACTAACTGGAATTAAAATAAAAACTTTAAAAATAATCCTTAATAAAAAGGAAAAAGAGTGATCAAATGCCAACCCCCTACCCCCTAAAACCTGTAAGTAGATGCAGACAACTGACTTACATATTTCAGCACTATAGGGATAGAGGTAATGAAACAGAGAGTAAAGAAGCAAACCAGAGAATTTCCTCTCTCCCAAGAACTTGCTGTAAAAACTAATCAGGCGCATCTCAGGGAGGAAGAAAAACTTGGCAATGCCAGGCAGATGATAGTTATTTATCAGCCCCTACTACAGCAGCAGAGGATCAAATAGGCTGGCAGGATATTGAATAGAAGTCAGTAGAGATGGATTCTGCCAAACCAAGGGACCCCTGAGGACAGATCTTTCAGCCACAGCCTGAGTAGCACAATAGCGCAGCTGTGTGATGGATGGCAACTCCAGTGGCATGGGAATTAGCTGTTTTAAGCCACCTTGGTGAGTGGCTGTGTTTTCCACACAGGCGACTGACACTGAAGGGGATGGCTTCTTACCTTGCCATTTGCTATGGGGATTTGTGGATAGTGGGAAAAAGTCTGCTTGGTTCTGGTTGAATGAATTTAAGAGAGCAATCATTCAAAATGCATCCATTTAACTTATATTTATTGTGAACCCACTATGTGCTTGTGCTTGGTACTAGGAGTATAGCACTGAACAAAAGTCCTGCTTTCATTCTAGTTTGTGGAACATAACAAAATAAGTAGTAAGTAATATATACATAGTGCATTAGTTGGTCATAAGTTATATAGAGGAAAATAAAGCAGAGAGGGTATAGAGTGTGTGGGGGGCACGTTGGGAGGATTTATAATTTTACATAGAATGATGAGGATTGGCTTAACTAAGAAGGCTGCATTTGAGTAAAGTCAAAGAGAAGGTGCTGATATTAACTGTTCTGATATCTTGGGAACAAAAATTTTAGGCAATGGGAATAGGAAGTACAAAGGGGCTTGCAGTAGGAGTATATCAGATAGGTTCAAGGAACAGTGAGGAGGTCGGGTGGTTGTAGAATGGCAAACAAGGCAGACCATAGTAGGAAAAAAGATCAAAGGTCAGATTAAGTAGTTTCAGAAGCCATTGTAAAGTTGTTGGCTTTTAATATGGGTGAGATGATAGGGTATTGGAAGTTTCTAAACAAAGGAGTTATATTATGTAATTCATATTTTCAGAGGATCACCCTATTGTGTGATGAACAGACTGGAGGGAAGTAAGAAAGAAAACTGAGAATAATTAGGAGACTGCTGCAATAATAAGCCATGATGATTTGGGGACTAAGGTAGCAATGATAGAGGTGGTAAGAAGTGATTGAATTCTGTATATGTTTTTAAGGTGGAGCCATCAGGATTTTCAGACAAATTTGACATGAGGATGTTAAAAAAAATGGGTCAGGGCACCTGGGTGGCTCAGTCAGTTAAGCTCCCAACTCATGATTTTGGCTCAGGTCATGATCTCAGGTCATGAGATCAAGCCCTGCATTGGGCTCTGTGCTGAGCATGAAGCCTGCTTGAGATTTTCTCTCGCTCTCCCTCTGTCCCTCACTCCTCTCTCTCCCTCTCTCTCTCTGTATCAAAAGAGGAGGAAAAAAAATAATGGGTCATGGTTAACTATATTGATTTTGGTTTTGTTTATAGAAAGATGTAATGGCCAATAACTGAGTTGGGAAAGAATATGAGGAACAAAGATTAAGGGTTGATGATCATGGGTTTAGTTCTGGACATATTAAATACTAAATTCAATTGGAGATGCTAGGTAAACCTGTTTATAAAGGTCTGATTTTATGGGAGAGGTCCAGCTTAGATATGTAAATTTGTGAATCACTAGTTTATATTAGATCATCCAAGGAGGTAAGAGGTACATGGATTAATGCCTGTAGCAATGTAACACTTAGGAGTCAGAAAAATAAAGCCCACATTTGTTAAATAAATATTAGTTATTCTAAAAAGCAATTGCTAAATGTTATTTTTTTAAAATAGCTTCCATGCCCAACATGGGGCTTGAACTCACTACCCTGAGATCAAGAGTCATATGCTTTACCAACTGAGTAAGCCAGGCACCCCTAATTTTTTTTAAACAGAAGTTTATAGCTTTCCTATGCAAATTCCAAAATGGATGCTAGTGATAGAGTGGGGGCTTTTGTCCAGTGACCTAACTTGTGTTTCTACTATCCTTAATTACTGCACTTCCCAGGTCACAATCACAATATTAAACTTCATCATAGTGCAGGCTGGTAGAAGAAGAATGAATTTGGAGGATTGTGAGTGGAAGTATTTTACCGGCTAGACTTGAAATATGAGCACATAACTCGTGCTCATTTTCCATTAGCAAAAACTTGTTTATGTGGGTACAGTGAACTGCAGGGAGGCTGGGAAATGTAGTTGAAGTGTATGCCAAGGAAGAGGAGGAAACAGATTTAGTGAACAGCTAGCCAGTCTTTGCTACAAAGAAAAACTAGCAAAGGAGATGAAGATGAGTAGCCTGTGAAACAGGAGAGTATGGTTTCAGGAATGAACTTTTAAAAACTATTTTTTTCCTTGAAGGGGAGAGTGATGGATTGAGTAACATGATACATAAAAATTGTTTACTGGATTTAATAAGGCATGGGTCAGGGAGAACCTTTCAAGAACAGTTTTGTCAGGGTAGGGATGGGGAAAGTCCAACTGGAATAGATTCTAGAGATAACACAAAGAGAGTGATTGGAGACTGTATGGACATTTATTTTGCAAAGTCTCTTAATTCTTTCAACTAGCAGTGCTATCCTATATCTTGGGATTGTACATAAACAGCTCTACAGAAGAAAATATGTTCCTGAGCTTTACATAGTGAAGATGTAGATTATGGACAATTTTACTGGCTTTACCTGGACAAGATGGTGTCCAGTTAGACCTTCAAATATGAAATAAAACTAATGCCAGGAAAGTGATGTTACCAATATGATGGAGTAGGACACCCTAGCTTCTATCCTTGGAGTTCCAGAAGGAGAAGAAAGGGGGGAAAGAGAAAACTTATTTAAAGAAATAATTGTTGAGGATTTCCAGGGAAAATGGCAGAGTAAGAGGATCCTAAACGCACCTCATCTTATGGATACAACTAGGTAACAATGTATCATCAATGTAAATAACCCAGAAAACAACACGAGGCCTGGCAAAACAGACACTCCACAACTAAATGTAGAGAAGAGGCCACATTGAAGAGGGTAGGAAAGTTAGAAATGCAACCAGGACCCAAATGGACCCAAGAGATTATCCATGGAAAGGAGGGATGACATGGGCACAGAGAAGAGAGAGGAGCAGGTCCCCATGCCAGGCACTTCAGGCATGAGGTACCCACATAGGGAAGATGAATCCACATAATGTTTGTCTTTGAAACCCAGAGGGGCCCTGAAATCAGTGGGGTTTAACAGCTAGATCTTTAAAAACTAGTAAGCTTGGTTCTGGGAGAGCTTGAGGGCGACTAGAAATTAAGACCCCCCACCCTCAAAGAGATAGCACAACAACCCTGTGGAGATATGACATAGAAGCGATAGTTTGAAAAAATGACTGGGGTATGTGGGAAGGAGATTTATTTACTAATCTCAGAGAGTGCTCGAGGAGGAGGGATCTGTGAGAGATCTCTCCAAGAACAAAAGAGCTGACGGGTGTCATTCTCCTCTTTTGCCCCAAGTCTAGATAAAGGGATACCTGTGAAACAAGTCAAGCATAACACTTTCTACCTAGCTTGCTAATAGTGGGCTTGCCCTGTGTCCTTCCATGGATCAGGCCCCCTTCAATATCTCCTTGGCCAGACACAAGGCTGGAAGTGGGAAACCAGTCCTAATAGGGGCCAGTACCACTCCAAAGTGATTCCTGACCCATGGAAAGGGGAAGATAACCACACATACCAGTCCAACTGTGGCCCCAGAGGTAATAGGTTTGTGGCAGACATCTGTTCTAATTGCAGGCCCTGCCCACCAATGAAAGCTTCTCAGGGGCAACACAGGAAAAGCCCTCTGCAGTTTGGTGCTACTGCATGTCTGGCAAATTCCTGGTCTGACTCAACTCAAGTCCCAGGTGGTCCCAGACTGGCCCCCTAACAACACAGGAATCAAACTCTGCCCACAATAGGCAAAGAGAGCCATTACAGACATTTGGACTGAAAGCAAGCTTGGCTCAGCCATAAATAGTAGGGCACATGCAATACGGATAGGACATACCCCTAAAGTGTCAGATTCTGGTGAATGGGAAACATTGTGCTACAGGGCACTACAGACCCACTTCTTCATAAGGCTATTACTTTCAAGAGTAGGAGATGTAGTTGACTTTCCTTACGCATAAAAATAGACACAGAGAGTTAGACAAACTGAGGAGACAGAGAAATGTGTCCCAAACGAAAGAATAGGAGAAAATCATAGCAAGAGACCTAAACAAAATGGAGATTAAGTTATATGTTTGATAGAGAATTTAAAGTAATGGTCATAAAGATACTCACTAGTCATGAGAAAAGAATGGAGAACCTCAGTGAGACTCTCAACAAAGAGATAGAAAACATGAGAAAGAACAAATTAGAGATAAAGAATTCAGTAACTGAAACTAAAAACATACCAGAAGGATAAATAGACTAGAGGAAGGAGAATAACAGATCAGTGACCTGGAAGACAGAGTAATGGAAAGCGACCAAGCTGAACAGAGAGAGGGAGGGAGAGAGAGAAATAAAAAATGAAAATAGGCATAGACTTAGGGAACTCAGTGACACCATGAAGGGTAATAACATTCATAATATAGGGATCCCAAAAGAAGAGAGAAAAAAAGCCAGAAAATGTATTTGAAGAAGTAATGTCTGAAAACAGTCTGGGGAGGGAAACAAAAATCCATATCCAGGAGAGAGCCCCCAACAAAATCAACCCAAGGAGGTCCACAACAAGACACATAGAGAGAATTTTAAAAGCAGCAATAGAAAAGAATACAATTACATACAAGGGAAACCCCATAAGCCCATCAGCTGATTTTTCAGGAAAACTTTGCAGGCCAGAAGGGAGTGGCATGATATATTCAAAATGCTGAAAGAAAAAACCTTGAAACAAAGAATATTCTATCCAGTAAGGCTATCATTCAAAACAGAAGGAAAGGTAGAGTTTCCTAGACAAACAAAAGGTAAAGGAATTCATCACCACTAAGCCATCCCTACGAGAAATGTTAATGGGGACTTTTTCAGTGAAAAGGAAAGACCATAAATAAGAGTAAGAAAAGTAGAAAGCACAAAAACAGTAAAATTAAGTATATCTATAAAAATTAGTTAAGGGATCCACAAAATAAAAGGATATAAATAAATTATTGTCATATACCTAAAATGTGGGAGATGAGAATAAAGAACGGGTTTAAAGTTAAGTGACCATCAACTTAATATAGACTGCTGTATGCATAAGATATCATATATAAACCCAATGACAACCACAAATCAAAAACCAGTAATAGAGGGGTGCCTGTGTGTCTCAGTTGGTTAAATGTCTGCTTTCAGCTCAGGTCATGATCTGAGGGTCCTGGAATCGAGCCCCATATCAGGCTCCCTGCTCAGTGAGGAGTCTGCTTCTCCCTCTCCTTTTGCCTCCTCCCCCCTGCTCATGCTCTGTCTCTATCTCTCTCTCAAATAAAGAAATAAAAATCTTTAAAACAAAAACAAAAACCAATAATAGATGTGCAAAAAATAAAGAGAAAGGAATCCAAGTATATCACTAAAGACAGCAAACTGCAAGAGAAGAGAGCAAGTGAAGAAAGCAACAGAGAAGAACTACAAAAACAACCATTAAAAAGTAACAAAATGGTAATAAGTATATACCTATCAATAATTACTTTGAATGTAAATGGACTAAATGCTCTAATCAAGAGAAATAGGGTGATAGAATAAATTTTAAAAAAGCAAGACCCATCTATAAGATGCCTATAAGAGACTCATTTCAGACCTAAAGACACATGCAGATTAAAAGTGAAGGTATGGAAAAGCATTTATTATGCAAGTGGAAATGAAAAGAAAGTCAGGGTAGCAATACTTATATCATACAAAATAGGCTTTAAAACAAAAATTGTAACAAGAAACAAAGAAGGATACTATATAATAATAATTAGAACAATCCAATCAAGAAGATAAGACAGTTGTAAATATTCATGCACCCAACATGGAAGCACCCAAATACATAAAGCAGCCAACAAACATAAAGGAAGCAGTCAGTAGTAATATCATAATAGTGGGGACTTTAACACTCTATTTACATTAATAGAGAGATCATCGGGAGCACCTGGGTGGCTCAGTGGGTTAAAGCCTCTGCCTTCGGCTCAGGTCATGATCTCAGGGTCCTGGGATTGAGTTCCGCATCGGGCTCTCTGCTCAGCAGGGAGCCTGCTTCCCCCTCTCTCTGCCTGCCTCTCTGCCTACTTGTGATCTCTCTCTCTCTCTCTCTCTCTCTGTTAAATAAATAAATAAATCTTTAAAAAAAGTAGAGAGATCATCTAATGAGAAAATCAACAAAGAAACAGAGGCTTTGAGTGACACATTGGGCCAGATGGATTTAAGAGATATATTCAGAACATTCCATCCTAAAATAGTAGAACACACATTCTTTTCTAGTGCACATGGAACATTCTCCAAATACGTCACATGTTAGGCCACAGAATAAGTCTCCACACATTGAAAAAGATTGAAGTCATACTATGCATCTTTTTCCAACACCATACTATGAAACTAGAAATCAACCACAAGAAAAAAATCTGGAAAGAACACAACCAAACAGAAGTTAAGTAATATGCTACCAAACAATGAATGGGTGAACCAAGAAGTCAAAGAGGAAATAAAAAAATCAAGGGAAATAAATGAAAATGAAAACACAACAGTGTAAAACCATTAAGATGCAGCAAAAGCTGTTCTAAGAGGGAAGTATATAGCAATACAAGACTACCTCATGAAGCAAAAAAAAAATCTCAAACAACCTAAACTTACACTTAGAGGAGCTAGAAAAAGAACAACAAACAAAACCCCAAACCAATAGAAGAAAATAATAAAGTTTACAGCAGAAATAAGCAAAACAGAAACTGAAAAACTAATAGAACAGATCAATGAAACCTAGAGCTGGTTCTTTGAAAAGATCAAATTGACAAACCTTTAGCCAGACTCATCAAAAAGAAAAAGAGAGAGTACTCAAATAAACAAAGTCACAAATGAAAGAAATAACAAGCAACATGACAGAAATACAAAAGATTGTAAGAGAATATTATGAAAAATTACATGCCAAGAAGAGATGGATAAATTCCTGAAAACATATAACCTCACAAACTGAATTAGGAAGAAACAGATAACTTGGACAGACCAATTACGGCAATGAAGTTGAATCAGCAATCAAAAAACTTCCAAAAAACAGAAGTCCAGGACCAGATGGCTTCACAGGTGAATTCTACCAGATAGTTAAAGAAGAGTGTTCTCAAAGAATTCCAAAAAATTAAAGGAAAGAAAGCTTCCAAACACATTCTATAAGACCAGCATTGCCCTGATACCAAAACCAGATAAAGACACTAAAAAAAAGAGAACTACAGGTCAAAATCTCTGATGAACATAGATGCAAAGATTCTCAACAAAATATTAGCAAACTGAATCCAACAGTATATTAAAACTTATTTTACCACCATCAAGTGAAACTTATTCCCAGGATAAAATGGTAGTTCAATACTTGCAAATCAATCATGATACATCACATCAACAAGAGAAAGGATAAAAAAAATAATCATTTCAATAGATGCAGAAAAAGCACTGGACAAAGTACAATATCCATTCATGATAAAAACCCTCAACAAAGGTTTAGAGGGAATATATCTCAACATAATAAAGGACGTATTTGAAAAACTCACAGGGAACATCATACTCAATGGTGGAAAAAACAGAGCTTCCCATCACCCCACCCCACCCCAAGATCAGAAATAAGACAAGATGTCCACTCTCACCATTTTTATTCAACATAGTACTGGAAGTCCTAGCCACAGTTTGTGGCGGTTATATGTTTTCAGGAATTTATCCATTTCTTCTATGTTGTCCAACTTGGTATGTAATTTTTCATAATTTTCTCTTACAACAAAAATAAATAAAAGGCATCTAAATTGGCAAGGAAGAAGTAAAACTTTCACTATTTGCCAGTGAAATGTTACCGTATATAAAAAAAACCCCTCAAGACTCCACCAAAAAGCTACTAGAACTGATAAGTGAATTCAGTAAGGTTATAGGATACAAAATCAATATACAGAAATCTGTTGCATTTCTATTCACTACTGCTGAAGTAGCAGAAAGAGAAATTAAATTCCATTGTATGTAAATTCCATTACAATGTAAATTCCATTTACAACTGCACCAAAACCAGTAAAATACCTAAGAACAAGCTTAACCAATGATGTAAAAAACCTTTAAACTAAGAACAATAAAACACTTATGAAAGAAATTAAAGACAACACAAACAAATGGGTAGATATTCTATGCCCATGGATTGGGAGAACGAATATTGCTAAAATGTCCATATTACCCAAAAATATCTACAGATTTAATGTAATCCCTATCAAAATACCAATAACATTTTTCATAGCATTGGAACAAATAATCTTGAAATTTGTATGGAACCACAAAAGACCTTGAATAGCTAATGCAGTCTTGAAAAAGAACAAAACTGTAGGTATCATAAGCTCAGATATCAAGTTACACTACAAAGCTGTAGAAATCAAAACAGTATGACACTGACACAAAAATAGACAAATAGGTCAATAGAACAAAACAAGAATCCCAGAAGTAAACCCACAATTATATGGTCAATCAATCTTCAACAAAAGAGGCAAGGATATGCAATAGGAAAGGTGGTCTCTTCAAAAAATAGTGTTAGGAAAACTGGATAGCTACATGGAAAATAATGAAACTGGACTGGTTTCTTAGAGTATACATAAAAATAAACTCAAAATGAATTAACAACCTGAATGTGACCTGAAACCATAAAAATTCTAGAAGAGAGCACAGGCAGTAATTTCTCTGACATCAGTCATAGCAACATTTTTCTAGATGTCTTTGAAGCAAGGGAAACAAAAGCAAAAATAAACTATTGGAACTACATCAAAATAGAAAGCTTCTGCACAGCAAAGAATCAATAAAACTAAAAGGCAACCTACAGAATGGGAGAAGATATTTGTAAATGGCATATCCAATAAAGGATTACTATCTAAGTTATACAAAGAACTGATACAACTCAATTCAAAAAAATCAAATAATCCACTTAAAAATGGACAGAAGACATGAACAGACTTTTTTTTAAAGATTTTATTTTTTATTTATTTGACAGAGAGGGACACAGCGAGAGAGGGAACATATGCAGGGGAAGTGGGGGAGGGAGAAACAAGCATCCTGCGGAGCAGGGAGCCTGATGCGGGGCTCGATCCCAGGACCCCGGGATCACAACCCAAGCTGAAGGCAGATGCTTAACAACTGAGCCACCCAGACACCCCTGAACAGACATTTTTTGGAATAACATATATAGATGGTCAACAAAGACATGCAAAGATCTTCAACATCACTCATCATCAGGAAAATGCAAATCAAAAGCATGATGAGATATATTAGCTCATACTTATCAGAATGGCTAAAATAAAAAACTCAAAAAACAAATGTTGGTAAAGATGTGGAGTAAAAGTAACACTTGTGAACTTTTGGTAGAAATGCAGACTGGTGCAGCCACTATGGAAAACAGTATGCAGACTCCTCAATAAAGTTAAAAATAGAATTACCATACAATCCAGTAATTCTACTACTGGGTATTTACCCAGAGAATATGAAAATAGTAATTCAAAAGATATATGCGCCCCTCTGTTTATTACAGCATTATTTACAATAGCCAAAGTAGAAGCAACCCAAGGATTCATTGATAGATGAATGGATAAAGAAGATGTGGTGTGTGTGTGTGTGTGTGTGTGTGTGTGTGTGTGTGTGTGTGTGTAATGGAATACTACTCAGCTATAAAAAATGAAATCTTGCCATTTGCAACAACATGGATAGATCTAGAGGGTATAATGCTACATGAAGTAAGTCAGTCAGAGAAAGACAAATACTATATGATTTCACTCAGGTTTAATTTAAGAAATAAAATGAACAAAGAAAAAGAGAGACAAAACTAGGCATGGGCTTTTTTTTATTTTAAGAAATTTTTAAAAAATCAGTTTATTATGACTAACAAACTGATGGTTACCAAAGGGATTACCAAAATGGTGGAAGGATGGGTGAAATAAGTGAAGGAGATCAAGTGTATACTTATCATAATAAGCAGTGAGCAATGTATAGAATTTTTGAATCACTATATTGTACACCCGAAACTAATATAATACTATATGTTGACTATACTAGAATTAAAAAAAATTAAATTTAAAGTGGAGAAATAAAGGCTGAGGCATTCCTAAAAGTAGGAGAAGATTTGAACATTTAAGTTTATGAAGCGATAGGTCGCCGCAAATTTCAATCCAAAACTATCTTCTTTAAGACACATCATAATAAGTCTTTAAAATCAAAGTCAAAGAGAAAATTTTAAAAGCATCAAGGGAGAACATATCTTATACAAGGAAGCCACCATAAAGTTATTGGTGGTTTTCTCAGCAGAGATCTGCAGTCCAGGAGAGAATGGGATGATCTATTCAAAGTGTTGAAAGCAAGAAACTGCCAACCAAGGATAATTTACCAAGCAAGGTTGTCCTTCATAAATGAGAGCAAGAAAAAGATTTTCTCAAACAAAAGAAAAGCAGAGGGAGTTTATCGCCAGTGGATTTGCCTTTAAAAAAGGCTGAAAGGAGTTCTTCAAGCTGAAACTAAAAAAGACTAACTAGTAACATGAAAAAAATATACTGTTAAAGTAAGTATACAGTCATATTAAGAGTAATCTAATACTGTAATATGGTGGTGTCTTAACGACCATTTAATTCTATTATAACCATTATTATTATAAAGGTCGAAGGAAAAATATCAAAAATAGCTATAGATATAATTTATTAATGGGTTCATAATATAAAAAGATGTAAATTGTGACATCAAAAATAAAATAAACTGTGGAGGTAGAGGCAACAGAGGGTAGAAGTTTTATATGAAATTGAAATTAAGTTATTGTGAGGTTAAAATAGACTTTTATATCTATAAGATGTTTCAAGTCAGATTTGGTCTGACTAAAAAACAAAAATCTTTAATAGATATGCACAAGATGAAGAAAACAAAATCAAAGTATACCACTACAGGTAATAATCAATTCACAAAGGAAGACAGCAGGAGAAAGAAAGGAAGAAAGAACATAGCCAAAAACAATGAACAAGATCACAATAGTAAGTCCTTGCCTATTAATAATTACTGTAAATGTAAATAGATTATATTTTCCATTTAAAAGCCACAGAGTGGCTGAATGGATAAAAACCAGGACCCTACTGCATGCTACTTACAAGAGATGCACTTCAGCTTCAAAGACATGTATAGGCTCA
The DNA here is from genome assembly GCA_028533885.1 of Nasua narica. Lineage (NCBI taxonomy): Eukaryota > Metazoa > Chordata > Mammalia > Carnivora > Procyonidae > Nasua > Nasua narica. The sequence continues at coordinate 79,175,568 of CM052801.1, read as the reverse complement.
AAGTAAAGGGACAGAAAAATATATTCCAGTGGAAAGAAAAAGAGGGCAGGAGTAGCTATACTTATGTCAGGAAACATAGACTGTCGGTCAAAAAGTATAACATGAGATAAAAATCTCATTATATTATGACAAAGGGGTTAACTCATCGAGAAGATGTACTAATTATAAATATATATGCACTTAACATTAGAGCACCTAAATATATCAAGAAAATACTAACAGTTTTGAAGGGAGTAATAGACAACAATACTAGTAGGGAATTTTAACAACTCACTTTCAACAATGGGTAGATTAAATAGAAAATTAATATGGAAACATTGGACTTTAACTATACTTTTGAACATATGGAGCTAATAGACATACAGAATGTTTCATCCAATAGCAACACAACACACATTCTTCTCAAGTGCACAGGGCCATTCTCCAGGACAGATCATATGTCAAGTAACAAAACAAGTCTCAGCAAATTTTTAAATATTGAAATCATACCAAGTATCTTTTCTGATCACAATAGTATGAAGCTAGAAATCAATAACAGAAAGAAGACTGGAAAATTTGTAAGTATGTGGAAATTAAGCAATACACTTCTGAACAACCAATGGGTCAAAGATGAAACCAAAAGGGAAAATTTTTTAAAATATAAAAACAGTAATAGAAGCAACATACCAAAACTTATGGAATACAGCAAAAGCAATGGTAAAAGGGAAGTTTATAGTCATAAATGCCTACATTAAAAAGAAAGATCTCAAATAATCAACCTAATTTTACACCTCAAGGAATTAGAAAAACAAGAACGAACTAGTCCAAAGTTAGCAGAAGGAAGAAGATAACAAAGATCAAAGCAGAAATAAATGAGAGAATAGAAAAAAGTAGAAGTCAATAAAAGTAAAAGTTGGTTTTTTGAATACATAAATCAACAACCTCTTTACTAGACAAAACAAGAAAAAAAAGAGACAGGACTCAAATAAATAAAATTAGATATGAAAAAGGTAACATCACAACTGACACTGCAGAAATAAAAAGATCATGAGAAACTGCTGTAAACAATGATACGCCAACAAAATAGTCAACCCAAAAAGAATGAATAAATTCCTACAAACATAAAACGTACCAATTCTGAATAATGAAGAAATAGAAAAGCAGAACAGACAAATAATGAGAAGATTTTAAATCAGTAATCAAAACCTCCCAACAAAGAAAATCCCAGGACCAGATGGCTTCACAGGTGAATTCTACCAAACATTTAAAGAAAAATTAATGACAATTCTCACACTCTTCCAAAAAAGTGAAGAGTACAGAATACCCCCAAACACATTTTACAAGGGCAGTATTGCCCTTATACCTAAGCCCAATAAGGATACTCCAAGAAAAGAAAACTATAGGCCAATATCCCTGATGAACGTCGATGCAAAACTTCTCAATAAAATACTAACAAACTGAATTCAAAAGCATATTAAAAGGACTATACACTATGATCAAGTGAGATTTATTCCTGGGATGCAAGGAAGTTTCAACATATGCAAATCAATATATGTAATACACCATGTTAATAAAATGAAAGACAAAAATTATATAATCATCTCAATAATTGGGAATAGAAGGAACACACTTCAACATAATAGAATATTTATTAAAAACCTACAACAAACATTATACTTAATAGTGAAAGATTAAAAGCTTTCCCACTAAGACCAAGAATAAGACAAGAGTGGCCACTCTCCCTACTTTTATTCAACATAGTACTTGAGGTCCTAGCCAGAGAAATTAGGAAGAAAAAGAAATAAGAGGCATTTAAATTGGAAAGCAGGACAGGCTCTGTTTTTGTTTGCTAGTGACATGATCTTGCATATAGAAAATCTTAAAAACTGCAAAAAAAAAAAAAACCTGCTAGACCTATAAACCAATTCAGTATAGTTTCAGGTTATAAAATCAACATACAAAAATCATGGAATTTTTATACACTCACACTGAACTATCTGAAAAAGAACTAAAGCAGTATCATTTATAAAAGCCTCAAGAATGATAAAATACTTAGAAGTAAATTTAACCATGAAAATGGAAGATCTATACAGTGAAAACTGTAAGACATTGAAGAAAGAAATTGAAAAGACACACATAGATGGAAATATATCCAGTGTTCATAGATCAGAAGAGTTAATATTGTTAAAATGTCCATACTACCCAAACCATCTATAGATGCAATATAATCCCTATCAAAGTCTCAACAGCATTTTGCACAGATTAGAAAAAACAATCATAAATTCTTATGAAAACACAAAAGACTTCAAACAGCCAAAGCAATTTTGAGAGCTAAAACTGGAGGTATCACACTTTCTGATTCAAAGATATTATATGACAAAACTATAGTAATCAGAACAATATATGGTACTAGCATAAAAAAATACATAGACCAATAGAACAGAATCAATAGCCCAGAAATAAACCCACATATATAGTCACCAATATTTGACAATGGAGTCAAGAATACTCATGGAGAGGGGTGCCTGGGTGGTTTATTCAGTTAAATGGCCAACTCTTGATTTTGGCTCAGGTAATGATCCAGAGGCATGAGACAGAGTTCCGCATTAGGCTCTGCTGAGCGTGGATCATGCTGAAGATTTTTTTCTCTCTCTCTCTCTGGCCCTTCTCTCTCTCTCTCTCAAAATAAAATAAAATAAAATTAAAATTAAATAAAAGAATACTCATGGGGAAAGGATAGTCTCTTTTGTAATTGGTGTTGAGAAAACTTGATATTCACATGCAAAAGAATGAAATTGGACCCTTATCTTACATCACTTACAAAAATTAACTCAGATTAAGAATTTAAATGTAAGACCCAAAATTGTAAAACTCTTAGAAGAAAACACAGGAGAAAATCTCCTTGACCTCAGTTTTGGCAATGCTTCATTTTTGAGTATGACACCAAAAGCACAAGCAACAATAGCACAATCAAGAAGTGAGACTATATCAAAGTAAAAAGATTCTGCACAGCAAAAGAAACTAACAAAATGAAAAGATAACCTATGTAATGGGAGAATATTTGCAAAACATATATCTGATAAGGAGTTAATGTCCAAAATATATGTTACTCATGTGACTCATTGCCAAAAAGCAAACTATTCAATTAAAAAATGGACCGAAGACTTGAATAGATATTTTTCAAAAGAAGACATACAAATGACCAACGAGTACATGAAAAGATGCTCAACATCACTAAACATTAGGGAAATACAAACTGAACTACAATTAGATATCATCACATCTGTTAGAATGGCTAGTATCAAAAAGACAAGAGATAACAAATGCTGGTAGGGATGTGGAGAAGAGAGAATACTGGTGTACTATTGGTAGGAATGTAAGCTGATACAGTCACTATGCAAAAACAGTATAGAGGAAGCTGATACAGTCACTATGCAAAAACAGTATAGAGGTTCCTCAAAAAATTAAAAATAAAAATATGATTCAGCAATTCCACATTGAGGTGTATATCTGAAAAAGATGAAATCACTATCTTGAAGAGATATCTGTATTCCCATGTTCACCGCAGTATTATTCACAATAGCCAAGATATGGAAACAACCTAAGTATCCATCGATGGATGAATGGATAAAGAAAATGTGATATATGTACATATATAATGAATATTATTAGGTGAATGAATTTAATAAATGAATATTACTCATTTAAAAAAAAAAGAAATCCTGCCACTTGTGACAACACGGATGAGACCTTGAGGACATTATGCTGAGTGAAATGAGTCAGACAAAGAAAGATAAATACTGTATGATCTCACTTATGTGTAGAATCTAAAAACACCAAATTCATAGAAACAGATAGTAGAATGGTGGTTGCCAGAGACTCAGGGTTAGGTAAATGGGCAGATGATAATGATATCATTAACAATGAAATGGTTAATGTACTTAAAACCTGTTCCTTCAACCATTAGAAATAATGAAAAATGGTCATTTTCCTTTAAGGAACAATTTTGCATTCATAGGAAGAAAGATTGCAAAAAGGAGTGTTTGTCTAGAAAAAGGATTTTCTTTGTAGATGAGATTTTTGTTAAACAGGACAGGAAAATAAAGAAATTCTGAGACTAGGTTTTTTGAAGAAGAATGGGTAGAAGGTAAACCATATCAGTAATTTAGTTATCTGGGTAACTATAACCATACTGGTGGGTGAAAGTGATAAGATCGCAAGAAGCTGGAAAAGAAAGAGAATCAGTGTGATGATTCCCCTTCTTTTTGTGTTTTCAGCCTAGAATAGGGCAGACTAAAGAATGGAGGAAATAGGGGAACACCTTTTAAGATTTTACCGGAAATTACTACAGTGAGAGGTAATTATCTAAGGACTGTGTGAGGAGTCAAGCAAGCCAGAGGGTACTCAGTTAATATCTGCAGTGGAAGACAGTGGATGTGGAGTTTTAGCAGCGAAGTTATAAATTGCTTGCTTTTACTCCACAAAAGTTACCAAACCCAGAAGCCTCTTTACAGAGCCTAGAAGCACATTAAGAGAAATTGCTTAGCATATTTTCTTAGTCCAAGCAAAAATTGAAGTTTAGTTAAGGATATCAAAGTAGCTTATTTTAATGAGACTAATGAATTGCCTTGTACATAGATTTTCTATTTCTTTGAGTCTTGTTCCAGTCATATTTTTCCTTAAGGATTATGAAACCTAGAGATCAAATTGTGTTAGTTTTTCATATAATGGACCAATAATTTATCCTACACACCTCTCATTTATATGCTCTGAGAAGAGTCAAAGGGTAGATTACATTAATTACTCCAACAGAAATTACCACTGCCCACTAGCAGAAGACACCCAAATTTTAGTCCTCAGGCTTAAGAGGATAAAAAATAATCTCTGGAGAAGAGATGGTGAACATTTGACACTCATAATTTCACTTCCCTTCTTCAGTCATGGACATGACAAAATTAATCATGGGATTCTTTTATGACTGAGCCTGGAAACAGCCTTAGAATTCTTTTTAGCTGTACCCCAGGCAGCCACCACTCAACAGTTGTAACTGGCATATGAAAAGAAATCTATATGACATCCCAGCTCTAGAAGATGTTCTTTGTGGAAAAACCATCAACCTTACCATATTAAGACTAACTTGACAGAAATGTTTTTCTGTTTGAAACTAACAAAAAATGTCTTTGAAAAGTTCCAATTTCAAAGACATTTGGGTGTGATGAATAAGTAGAAGAGGGTCTTGTGATTAGTGTGATTAATCACACCATTTTTCTGAACATACTCTCCTGATTCATTGGTAAATACATTTGATTTTACAATTGGGTTCTGAAGGTATCACAAGAACAGAGCTAAAAGATTATGCAGGAAAAATGTGTTATTCAAGATGTTCTAAAAATGTTTCTTTAAAGGAATATCAATGAACAGTTGTTTCCTTTTTACTTCACTTACAGTATTATTGACCGAATTATGGTTCCTACCATGGAACATTTAAAGAATTAAAGATGACAACTGCCTGAAATACTCTTTTTATGATTTGTAACTCTATAGGTTTTTAGTGCTTTCTCATAAACTCTTATTCTCATATATATATATATATATATATATATATATATATATATATGTATATATATCTTTTCAAAATAATTTAACCTAGCGATGGGATGAAAAAAATCAGCATGCAGCATAGTTTCCCATTAACATTCTTGATTGGCATTATTTGCAGTTTACACCGTCCATTTCATTGCTCAGTAGGTCCCTAGAAAACCAGTTCCATCTTCTCTGGGTAACATACTAGAGTACATTGGAAAGCTAAGAATTTTTTTGCTTCCCTTTTTTGTGGTATTTACAAACAATATTTTGTCTTTGCATATTCATTTGAATTTGTTTTGCATCAGATAGAACTTATTTTTTTCCATCAAAGCTAGCCCAAAGGAAAATCAGTCAGTCATGGTTTGAACTCCTAAATGCTTTTCCTTTCTGCTCCTCATGTTCTTCATTCTCCCTAGCCCTCATCCCACCACACATTGTGGCTTTCCTACTCTAGGAATTGTTCTTTTGGATACCTAGGCTATTTGACTGGGGTTCTTTATTCAAAGCTGTTCTGTATCTTCCCCTTTTTCCCATTGAAATATATTTAGCTAATGACCTGTTCTTTGAGATATTACTGGAATACCGAAGCCAACTGGCTATATTGATTTATAATATGGAGTTACTGTCTATTTCACGGGGTTCTCCTTCAATGACTTAACTGAAGAAGGAAACATAAGGTCTTAGGTCAGACTGGTGGAAGCAAAAATTTGGGGCCAGGGGCTCTGTAGTACTCTTATCGTTCCTGTTAACAGTGTACCTATGTTATTTCTGTTGAGCAAACTTTGGTAGCACTTTATGATCAACATACCTGAATATGCCGGAGCCAGTGTATAATTAACGCAAAGATTTTTTTTTTTAATTTTTATGCCAACTTGGGCTTGAATGCACAACTCTGAGATCAAGAGTCACATCCTCTACTGAACTCCAAAGATTTCCAGTTATTTTTTTTTTAAGTTTATTTATTATTTATTTTTAAGTGATCTCTACACCCAACGTAGGGCTTGAAAAAAAAAGAGGGCCTGGATGGCTCAGTCAGTAGAGCATGCAACTCTTGATCTCGGGGTTGTAAACTCGAGCCCCACATTGGGTGTAGAGATTCCTTAAAAACAAAATCTTTAAAAAAAATAATGAATGCAAGGATTCCACAGAGGAATTGCCAGGAATGTTGTATGATATGAAAAAGAAAACAGCAGACCAGAGCTGGAAGATCTGGGTCTTAGTTCAGGCTATGGCACTTACTAGTCATCACACTCAGGAACTTGGTTTCTTCATTTGCATTCCTCAAACAGCTGTTAAAGCTTAATTTGAGGTGATATAGATAAAAGCACTTTAAAAACTGTTAAGGCAGGAGTGATAAATATTAATTATTATTAATGTGTGTAACAGTCATGCTATGACTCCCAATGCTTTTGATAACTCTCTGGACACGAATAAGTTCACACCTTCTTTCTAGAGTCTATGGGTGGCTAGTCTGGATTAGATAATTTCTTGCCCGCTTTTTTCCTCAAGAAAATATTATTGTCAACAGGCACTGCTGGAAGTATTGTGTTCAGTGAGGTGACACGTTGACATGAGGATCTGAAATTTATGGCCCAAACTCAGTGCTTTCTGTGGCTGTTTGTGTTCCAATTCCCAGGACATGCAAAAGTTCTCGGGTATGGCGAGCTTCAGATAAGCACTGAAATCACATGGGGCTAGTTGGCTGGTCAGGCCCCCATGCACTGCACACTCCCAGCACTTGTGCCTTTTTCCAGGCTAACTTACCACCATTCCGGATCATTTGTTGAAACTGAAGGGTGTCCTGCTCGGAATCCCATCATTTACTGGACAAATATTCAGTAGGGAGGGGGAAGAGATTTTCCGGGAGAGTGACATATATACAAAGTCAACTATTCCCATAAAACAGGATGAGGAAAAAGAGAGAAAGGGCAAGTAAACTGAGGTTCAGATTGGAACTAAGAAGGCAGTATTTCATGGTAGCTAAGCACATGGGTTTTCGAGTTCAGCCATACCTAGATTTTAATGAATCCTAGGTGTGCTGCAACTAGCTCTGTGGTCTTGGACAAATTACTTAACCTCTCAAGTTTCTCACCCAGAAATAAGATAACTAACTGTAGCTTCCTAGTGCTATTTTTGAATGTGTAAGAATTAAGTGAGATAATGAATACAAAATACTTAGCACGGTGCCTGTCATGTAACATAGGTGGCATTTTTAAGGGTTTATTCCATCAAAATGTTCAACAAATATTTATTGCATGTCTACTATATGCCAGACCTTGTTGTAGGCATTAAGATACATGAAAGAAGGAAAACTAAATCAAAACAAAAACGCTGAAGTCCCTGACCTCGTGGCATTTACATTCTAGTAGAGGAGACAGAAAGATGGCAAAAGCGAAATAGAGACTGGTACAGCCAGGCGAAGAAGTGCTAGGGATGGGAAGGGGTGGATGGCTGTTCCTATCTTTATAGAGATCAAGAAAGACCTCGCTGAGTGACATGTGAATAGAAATCTTTGTGAAGGAAGCATATTATCTGGAGAAAGAGTGTTCCAGATACAGGAAACAACAAATGAAAAGGTCCTGAGGAGCCAGCACGATTTGGTGTAGTTCAAGCAACAGCACAGAAGCCAGCGAGACTGGAGCAGCGATTGAGGTGGAGAGTAGCAGGAGGAGAGGCAAAGAGCTAACAGGAAAGATGATGCAATGGGCCCTGACATCCACAGCCTCTGGATGAGTTTGGAGGGGTTGAAGTCAGAACATGACATAGTCTGACTCACATTTTAACAAAATCAATGAAGGAGAGAGTCAATTACCTTATGGTCTCACTTACGTGTGGAACATAAGGAAAAACATGGAGGGCATTGTGAGAAGGAAGGGAAGGGTGAATGGGGGGAAATCGGAGGGAGAGATGGACCATGAGAGACTGTGGACTCTGAGCAACAAACTGAGGGTTTTGGGGGGGCGTTGGGCGAGCCTGGTGGTGGGTATTGAGGGCACGTACTGCATGGAGCACTGGGTGTGGTGCATGAACAATTAATCTTGTAACACTGAAAAAATAAAATAAACGTATTTGGGATAAATAAATAAATAAACAAACAAACAATTAAATAAATAAATTGAGATGGGGAGAGAAAAAAAAATAGATGATTAGAAGGTGAGAGTGAAAGGAAAGAGATCAGTTAAGAGGCCACTGCAACCACTCCGGCGGGAGGTGGTAGTGGCTTTAACGAGGGTGGTCACTGTGGCGGTGTGAGGAAGTAACCACATTCTACAGAGCAGGACACATGGTCTGACTTAGTCAAAAGCTTAACTGTTGCATAAAAGGGAGCATTCTATGTGGTCTAGCCCAACCCATTAGAATTTTCTACAGTGGGATTTTTCGCCAGAGCCCCAGCAAATACTGCTTTGCTTTCCATTGACACGGTTCCCTGTCGCATGGTATGATTACAGGGAGGGGTTCAAAGTTCTGGCATTCTTAGGTTCCTTCACAGTAACATCATTAAGTAGCCCACTGAGTGCCAACATTATTTCTAATTGCTAGCACTGTTTTCCATCATCCGGGTTCAGAAATTCTGCCCTCCTTACCGCGCGTTTCTCCTGCCACATTGGTCTTACCTATTCCTTTTCTAAATAACATGAAGCAAAATGGTTAATGGGAGTGGGAATTGAATTGAGTGGGAGGTAGTTCTCAGTGGAAAATTGA
>CM052801.1:79149708-79165801 GCA_028533885.1 Nasua narica | reverse complement strand
AGGGAGCTGTACTTCACTCTGCCCAGAGGGAAGTGGTTGTTCCAACAACAGTGGGCAAATAGAGGTTGTTCAAAACAAGTGCATTCCATGGTCTTTTCCCTTAGGACTAATGTCGTATTGATTGGTTGCTTCAAATTCATCATTCAGTGAGTCAATAATATCGATTGATCTGTGGCTGGGTGCAACACATTATGCTAAGTAATGTGGGGACACATAAAGACATCAGGAATGCAAATTTGCTCTCCTGTGGCTGCTGATAAAGAGCATGAACTGGGGACAACACCTAGGTAGAAGAAAATAGAGCCCATACAAGGACATAAGAACATGACCAAAAGACATGGAGTATAAAGCAAAGATTCTCAAGGCCATGTATCAAGATGGCTCAGAAGCACCACCACCACCTACCTTGCAGTGAGTGGTTTTGAATTTTAGTCAATATTTTTAGGAGCAGGTTTGGGGGATGCCCTTTGAATGTTCACTGAGTGATATCTCTAAAGCAAAGGTTCTCAAATCTGACTGTGCCCCAGATTACTGTGCTGAAATATTGTCACACGCAAATGACCAGGATCCTCTCATCTACCGAATTGAAAATCTCCAGGTATTCAGGGCCTGGAAATCTCTGTTCTTAACAAGAGTCATTTAGAGAAAAATAATGCGAATATTGCTTATCTTAGTTCATTTGGGGTGCCATAACAAAACTACCATAGACTTGGTGGTTTGAACAACAAATAATTATTCCTCACAGGTCTAGAGGCTGGGAACGTCACGATCAAGTCATTAGAAGATTTGGTGTCTGGTGGGGGCCTACTTCTTGGTTCATAGACACCATTTTCTCACTGTGTCCTCACAGCAGAAGGAACCAGAAAGCTCTCTGGGGTCTCTTTTATATGGGCACTGATCCCATTCATAAGGACTCCACTTTCACAACCTATTCACCTCCCAAAGACCCTGCCTCCTACTAGTACCACACTGGGGAGTCAGGATTTCAAAGTTTAAATTTCTTGATGACACATTCAGTCCATAAACACTATTGATTTCCTTTACACCAGGGTGATGGCGTGAGGAATCAAATGAGATAAAAAATGTGAAATTGGGGCACCTGGGGGCTCAGTTGTTAGGCATCTGCCTTCGGCTCAGGTCATGATCCCAGGGCCCTGGGATCGAGCCCTACATTGGGCTCCTGCTCGGCAGGAAGCCTGCTTCTCCATCTCCAGCTCCCCCTACTTGTGTTCCCTCTCTTGCTGTGTCTCTCTGTCAAATAAATAAAAATCTTAAAAAAAAAATGGAAGAGAAATGAAACAAGATGGGATGGGGAAGGAGACAAACCAGAAGAGACTCCTAAACTCACGAAACAAACTAAAGGTGGCTGGGAGGTGGGGGGTAGGGATATGGACATGGGGGAGGGTATGTGCTATGGCCAATGCTGTGAAATGTGCAAGCTTGATGATTCACAGACACGTACCCTGGGGCAAATAATACATTCTATGTTAATAAAAACTTAAAAAAAAAAAGAAAAAAAATGTGAAACTGACAAACTATAGTTATATTTCTTTAAGGTCTTCTGTGTGCCAGGCATCATTCTAGGTGCTTTTTTTAGTTGAAGATTTTATTTATTTATTTGACAGAGAGAGACCCAGTGAGAAAAGGAACACAAGCAGGGAGAGTGGGGGAGGGAGAAGCAGACTCCCCACCAAGCAGGGAGCCTGATGTGGGGCTCCATCCCAGGACCTTGGGTTTGTGACCCGAGTTGAAGTTAAACGCTTAATGACTGAGCCACCCAGGTGCCTGTCGAGGTGTTTTAATTATATTATTCAGTTACTTAATTTCTGCTGTGCTCATGTAAGTTTCAGCCTGAGATTCTACATCCAAGCTATATGATTTTGAAGAATATCTCCAAAATGTTAACAGTAACTACCTTCAGGTGATGGGATATGAGTGATCCTTATTTTCTTCCTTATACTTTCTGCATTCTGCCATGCTTTTTCACTTGCAAAGATCATGTGTTACTTCTATAATCAGAAAAACTTCCAAGCCCATAAAAATTACTATAGATTTCTCAATTACACGTGGCCAGTCCACATTCACAGTACCAGCACATCTGTAAAACATTATTTGAGCCAAATGTTCTGAGATTAAGAAATAGTTGAAGATGACTTGGTTAGATATTAAACATCCTTATCAAAATGTTGCCATAGCAACATTCCTCCATTTTCTTGGAGAATCCCAAGAAAATGAAACCTAGATAGCAATGTTTGTCAAGGATGAGAGATATGAGGAAAATTCAGGAATGTGAGACATACTTAGTTCTGATATTGTATCACAGCAAGAAGTCCCAGTTATTCCGAGGCCTCAGCATACCACAAACGAAGATGGATATATGGAAGCAAAGAAGGTGGACTCTGCAATTACATGTTACTGATTTCACAATTTGCTCTAGACTGGCTGGATTTGGTCGGTCCCCAAACTCAAAATTATTAATATGAGATGGTCACTAGCTGGGTGTGTATTCTAAATGTGAAGATGCTCTAAAGCCTGCCAAAAGTCTATAATGCATCTACAATGCATCATACCATTTAGAGATTTAGAACTTGTTCTACGTATGCCACTGTACCTCTTCAGAGCAGAGTAATTCAATGGTGGCAACACTAGCAGAACGTTAAGTGGCAGCCAGCAAAGTACCCTGATGTCTGTCAATATAATGGGTCACATATCCTGAATGACATTTATGCATGTCTACTTTCCTGCTTTCTGTCCTCACCCTTACTGCTGCTTAAGATGACATTTCTGCTTCCTTTTAACTGCTTTTCTCAATCACCATGGAAATGAGTGAGTGGTCAAAACCAAATGCAAACTAAGATGGTTAATGATTCAGAAAAGGAATCTAAGAGGACACCAAGCCCTAGTTTACTTTTAAATTGTAATTTAAGAAAATAATTACAACCTGGAGGAGGAAAATATACTTAAAGGAAAGATTGTACCCCTAAAGAGGCCAAAGGAGTGGCCAAAATGAGCTTAGTATGTTTCATTTGTATTAAACAGTTCACCTCTTCAGATGAAAGCTGCAGTCTCTGTGTGATACCCAAAATATCCAGTGCCTGACATTCTGGTCCCCTTTTTCTTTCTTTTTTTTAATATTTTATTTATTTATTTGAGAGAGAGAGAGAGATTACAAGTAGGCAGAGAGGCAGACAGACTGAGAGGGGGAAGCAGGCTCCCTGACGAGCAGAGAGGCCCAGTGCGGGGCTCGATCCCAGGACCCTGAGATCATGACCTGAGCAGAAGGTAGAGGCTTTAACCCACTAAGCCACCCAGGCGCTCCTGATCCCCTTTTTCTTGAGAGCTCATGGAAATAGAGTCCACAATCGTCATGCCCCCCCGCCCCACTGGCCACTTCGTATTCATTCATTCTTTTTAATAACAATTCGTTTTCTACTTGGAAAATTACCTGCCTCACATTGTATGCAATATGGCTTAAGTAGTCAATGAAAGTGTTGTGGCCACCATAAGGATTCTAAGGAACACTAGGGAAAGCAATGTCTAAGAGAACAAAAGGACTGAGTGAAATTTGTGATATGAAATCCAGACTTATCTTACTTCGACTATCAGAAGAAATATGATCTTAGTTTGTACTCCAAGCCAGATGACACAGGGCGTGCTGGTAACCAAGAATAAAAAGAATGGAAGGAAATATACCAATGGTTAGCAGTGCTCATTTCTGGATCGTGAGACAACTAATGTTTAGTATAGTCGTCTTCTTCTTCTTCTTCTTCTTCTTCTTCTTCTTCTTCTTCTCCTTCTCACTATTACTTAGAGTGTTGTGCACCCATGAGGAAGGGGGGAGGGGCAGAGGGAGAGGGAAAGAGAACCTTAAGCAGGCTCCATGGAGACTGACGTGGGGCTTGATCCCAGGACCCTGAGATCATGACCTAAGCTGAAATCAAAGAGTCTGACACTTAATGGACTAAGCCACCTAGGTGCCCCTAGTATTTTCTTTTTTATAAAAGAAGAAAGGGTCATGTTTATTACATAATATTTAAAATCACATAAAACTGTCCAATATGTTTGTTTTAAAATACCTCAGTACGTGTGTTGTCCTACTTTGGGAAGCCAGACAATGCTTCGTCTGGTGAGATGGTGTACTTCCTCCCAAGGTCACCATCCCAAGCAGCCCGAGGCCTTGGAGAATAGGTCCTTTCTTGTTCCAGGATGACAAACTAATCCATTGCTCCTACCAGCTAGTATTTAAAGTTTTTGGCACACATAATCACACGAAGACACAGTCCAGCATAAATACCTCATGAGAAACTCGAATATATTTTGAGCCAAATTGTAAGAAAAATGTCTCATGTTACTCAACTTTCTTAATGTAAGTATGCAGCTTCTCCCATTGTCATTACCTCTGTCAGTCTGAGTTTGAGTCTAGGAATCTCTCTCTCTCATCTTTTCTTCCCTTGACTTGAGTCTTTGTTTCTGGCTGAGGCCAAAGGAGAGGGAAAAATGGGCTTAACATTTGTTTCCGTTGTATTAAACAGCTCAGCTCTTCAGATGAAAGCTGCAGCCTCTGTCTTATATGTCAAAAATACAATGCCTGACATTCAGAGTTCCTTTTTCTTGATCAGGAACAGTTTATTCTATTGCTTCTGTGGTCTTGCCTGATCAGATTTATAAAAAGTTCTCTTAGCTGTTTACAACTCTGTCTCCTGTTGTAAGCAGCCCACACAATCTAACTGATAACTCATTCCCTATGCATTTGCAGCATATGTCTTTTGCACAGACTGGTGCTAACCACATGACTGGTTTGCATGTTAATGACAACATCATTTTCTCCCTGAAAGTTTCATGGCCCTTTCTCACAAATTAGACTATACTTAAGATCCCATTTTAATTGTAACATATTGGAGACTCAAGTTATCCAGGGTCACTCCCTAGTTCACAGTCACTTCTAGGAGTCTGGGGGGAAGAAGAAAGTCTACATTTGAAGTGGCCCTTTTTGCAAATTGGTAAAGCTCAGAATACAGCACTTGAGTTGTGATTTTTTTTTTCCTGAAAACAGTATACACTGAGTAGAAACGTTATATGGCAAGAATCAAAATTTGGGAGGTTTTTAGTTGAGTTATTTTTTTAGAGTAAATTTTGTTCAGATACAGAATAATGGTTCTGTACACATATATTTCACTTTTAACATTTGCATCTGTCCTGACTCTCTGAGATGAAAGCACTTAATCCACCTTCTCTGTAATGTCTACCATTAAGACTCTTGGCTATATTAATCTTAGTCTTTTCTGACATTATTTATCACTTTCAGTACATTTTAAGCAATCAGTGCCTAACTGAGGACTGTACTGCATTACTTGTAATGTATTTCATGTCTCCCTAAATAGATTTTAAGCCTCCTGAAGGAGGGGCGCTTGGATGGCTCAGTCGGTTGGGCATCTAACTCTTGGTTTTAGCTCAGGTCATGATTTTGGGGTCGTGGGGTCAAGACCCATGTCAAGCCCTACATCAGGCTCCCAGGGCTTTGGGCTCAGTGTGGAGTGTGCTTATGCCTCTCCCTCAGCTCTTCCCCTTGTTTGCTCTCTTTCTCAAGTAAATAAATGAATAAAGTCTAAACAAAAACCAAAAAAACAAAAAAAAAACCCAAACTCCTGAAGGAAGAATTGAACTGAGTCTTTGGATCTAGGTTCTAATCCCAACTTTACTATAAAGAATACCACAGTGGGTATGACAGATAACATTCCTGCTTTCATGGACCATACAGCTAGTTGGGGCAAGGGGAAGAAATAAAATCGGCAGTTCAATAATTGAGATAATTTCAGTAGGTGATGAGTGCTATGAAGAAAATTAAAGGGATTATGATAGAGATTGATCTATGGAATGAAAAAGAAGAAAAAGCAGAAAGTGCAAAGGCCCTGCAGTAGTGTATATAATAAATCCATATGGAGCATAGTGTGCAAGGGGGTGGGGTGAGAAACAAAGAGAGGTCAACAAGGGTAGATCATAAGGGCTTGTCTCTTATACATTAAGAATTTGAATTTCATTCAAATTGTGATGGGAAGCCATTAGACAACTTTAAGCAAAGATGCAGTTTTATCTGTTTCAAGAATATCACTCTAACTGCTGTGTAAGAAAGAATGTAATGAAACAGGAGTAGAATTAGGAAAACGTGTTAGGGTATTGTGAGTGCCAGTATCCAAAGTGAGAGGGCTGGGATTAGAATTGTAGAAATTGAGACAGGGAGGAATGGTCAGATTTGGGATATATTTTGGAGGAAGAATTTTCAGGACTTTCTGATGGATTTGATATGGTACTGATTATGGCCTGAAAAGTTCGAAGGAAGACATGATTGGAGGATGTATTCATTTAAGTTTTTTTTTAAGTTTTTTTTTGTTTTTTGTTTTTTTATTTGACACAGAGATAGAGAGCACAAGTAGGCAGAGCAGCAGGCAGAGGGAGAGGGAGAAGCAGGCTCTCCGCTAAGCAGGGCGCCTGATGCGAGGCTCGATCCCAGGACCCAGGGATCATGACCTGAGCCGAAGGCAGAGGCTTAACCAACTGAGCCACTCAGGCGCCCCTTCATTTAAGTTTATACTATAAAATTATGAATGATAAATTTAACATGACCAGAAAACAAATTATTGCTTACATTTTTCTGCATACTCTGGGCAAGACTTGAGGTCATCAACAGAGCACAGTAATGACTTTAACAAGAATCACTAGAAGCCAGTATTCAGAAGAGGCAGGGTGGATGCCATAGTGTCATGAGTAATGGCATGACCAGCACTAAATAAATGGTACTAGGGAAGTGTAAGGCAAGAAGATCTACATTATTTCATAATAAACTGGTTGCAAAGAACCATCATGAATAATACCAGTTTTTGCTATGCCTTTCTTTTTTTCATGCTGAGAGATATGAAATTAGCCAGGAACGGCCCGTTTGACAATAAAATACACAAAGGGATTTTTTTCTAGACCTGAACAGAAAGAAATATTGCCTGGACATGACCAAAATTCTTCACATGTATTTTTTTAATTTTTTAAAATTTTTTAATTTATTCATTTGAAAGAGACAGAGAGAGAAATAGAGAGAGCACAAACAGAGGGAGAGGCAGAGGGAGAGTGAGAAACAGACTGCCCGCTGACTGGAAGCCTGACATAGGGCTTGATCCCAGGACCTGGAGATCATGACCTGAGCCAAAAGCAGATGCCTAACTGACTGAGCCACCTAGGTGCCCCTTCACATATATATTTTGTTTAACAAACAAATGTAAACTTATCTCTTCTCTATTATTCAAAATCTTCATCTATCTAGTATTCTAAATCTTCATCAGTAAATCACTATACTTCAAATGGGCCCACTGATTTTATAGTATGTTTTAAAACTAATTTGTTTATATAGTCAGAGGCCCTACAAAAAATACTTTACCCAGGCTCCTAGAAATGACCCTACTTCTGTTTATCAGGCACCCAAGTTCTATTTCTTTTTTTTTTTTCCTCACCATAGCACATACCCTCCCTACGTCCCTCACCCAGCCACTCTTTCTTTTTTTTTTAAGATTTTATTTATTTATTTGGCAGAGAGAGAGTGTGTGTGTGCACAAGCAGGGGGAGCTGCAGAAGAACAGGGAGAAACAGGGAGCCGGATGCAGGACTCAATCCCAGGACCCTGGGATCATGATCTGAGCAGAAGGCAGACATGTAACTGACTGAGCCTCCAAGGCACCCTCCAAGTTCTATTTCTCTCCCCGTACTATGAATTTACATTTCTCTCTCATACTCATGGTAATTTTCTTTTTTTAACTAGCATTATCTACTAGTATAACTACTAGTATTTTAACTAGTATTATCAATGGAGACATTCTAAAAATGTTAATTTTCAGAAAAAAAACAAACTTGCTTACTTAAGAACTGAAATGTTCAGAGAGGCAGCAAAAAATGGATTATATTTTATACAAATTCATATTTAAGATGATAAAATAGTCTAGGAGAATATAAAAATGTTTGCTTGATGATTGAAGAAACAGATCAATGTGACCATCAAGATCAGACCACGTAACACATTATCATGTCCTTGCTGTTTATTGAGATATGTCATCAATATTTTCAAATAGCACCAAATTTCAGTGCTAAAAGCACTGAAAAAACTTGCTAGAGTATTGTCTTAGAAGTTTTATTCTCGGGGCCCCTGGGTGGTGCAGTTGGTTGAGCGACTGCCTTTGGCTCAGGTCATGATCCCGGAGTCCCGGGATCGAGTCCCATATGGGGCTCCCAGCTCCATGGGGAGTCTGCTTCTCACTCTGACCTTCTCCCTTCTCATGTTCTCTCTCTCTTTCCTAATAAATAAATAAATAAAATCTTTAAAAAAAAAAAAGAAGTTTTATTCTCTAGCTTGATACAAGAATGTCTGTCAATTTTCACTGTGGTATGTCAGCCTGAAATGACAGCTTTCTTTATTTGCTTATAGCTTCTAATTTGCTGTTTCTAATATTCTATAGATTGGAGAATGAAATAAGTAAGTTTATTTTGCTTGTATACAAAGATATATAGATATCTATATATGGATATAGACACAGCGATATGTGAATCTGAGCAAGGGATGAAATACTTATAGGCAATAAAATACTAAAATACTTGGGCTTTAGTTCATGGGATTTGTGAAAACTATCTCAGGTTTAATTTTTGGACTGTCTATTTCTAGGATCCAGGTTGAAGTTGCTGGAAGTCTAATTAATATTCTTGTGTGTGTTTGTATTTGTGTGTGTTGAGATTAGATTTTATATTTTGTATACATCTATCTTATAAACACCAGATTTGACTTAATATCCTAAATCAGAAATAAATGATTATTAAATTAATTAATTAGGAGCATGTTCATATCTCCGATGTTGACATTCTTATGTTTATTTGAACTGGTGATCCCTTTAGTTCATTAGTCTTTAGTGTTTGTAAATAAAAGGAAAACAGTACTTGAATTTTGCCAATGTATATGAACTGCATAGCCTAACAGGGTCCCAATCCAAGCCAACAGTTTAGTTGAATAAAGGTTTTCTGGAAGATTCATGGTTTTATATAAGAGCAATAGAATTTTAAATTTATCTATCTAATGTATTTACTAATAGCAGTTACTTGTTTTACAATAAGCTCAGTCATCTTTTGTAGTGCAAATTTGTACCTTCACACTCCAGGGCTCCCTCCTTATTAAACCCTCAGAGTCACAAAGAGTGCCTATTCTTTTGGCTTTCTTAATCCACGGGTACTATGCAACAGTATCACAACAATCCTCTAATTTCCTTTAAAATAATAATGAAACTTCTCTTTTTTCTCTGAAAAATCTGAAGTCAGGATAGCTTCACTTTATCCTCTGGACTCTCACCTATGTCCCTTGTTCTATGAGTTATTCACTGTGACAGATACAAATGAACTACAAATCTTTGAGAAATGGCAGCAATTTTATCTTTCTTTAATTCCCTTTCCTTTATAAAAATGACCTTAGTTACCTTTCTAGTCTATAGGAGAATACCTATTAAAGGAAGCTCTAGGAGTCTTTTAAACTTTCAGGTCAGCATTATGCTTTTGAAGAAAAGAACTCTGCTAGGACTCAGAAGACCTAGATTATTCTTTGTGTCTCTGGTAATTTAGTTCTTGGCCTTGAATAAGTCACTGAAGGCTTTGCTAGGCCTCAAAATTCTTCACTTATAAAAATGGGTATATTTCCTGGTTAATGTATGCTGTCTAACTTTATCTCCCCAATAACATTGAAATTTATTCATGGGAAGAATTTCCATTGGCTCATGGCATATGTATTATGTGGTGATTAGGTCATGAGAGTGGAGCCGTCATGACTATCCCATTCACAAAGCTCTTATAAAAGAGACCCCAGAGAGCTCCCTCATTCTTTTTGCCACGCGAGAAAACAGTGAAGAGATGGACATCGATGAACCAGGAAGAGGGTTCTCACCAGACACAGAATCTACCAGTGCCCTGATCTTGGACTTCCCCAGACTCCACAACTATGAGAAATAAATTTCCGTGGTTCATAAGACACCTAGTCTATGGTATTTTTGTTATGGCAGCCCAGACAGAATAAGATACCATGGACGCATGTGTAGCAATCCCCTACCTCCCAAAGCTTTATGGATTCCCAGACATGATAAGCAGTGACTGCTGTTGAAAAGAAGTCCCTCAGTTTATGAAGATGATTGCTATCCTGCTAAAGCTAGTGCTCAATCTTTTTCTTTCTCTTTCTCTCTCAATCTTAATTTCTCTGTCTCCTTGGCAGGGGTAAATAACCCTTGAGTTCAGGAAAGGTTGGGGATGATGGGATATGGGTTGATTCTACATTTAAAACAGTGGGTTCCTTCTGGCTCTTCCTTAAAAGTCTGTCCCTAGCTAAGTTTTCATTATGGACTAAATGTTTGTGTGCCACCCCACCCCCCTAATCTGTATGTTGAAGCCCTAACTCCTGATGTGATGGTATTTAAAGATAGGGCATCTGGGAGGTAATTAGGTTTTAATGAAGTCTTGAGGGTGAAGCCCCCATAATGACATCAGTGTCCTTATAAGAGAAAGAGACACTAGAGCTCCCCCTCTCCAAATGCATGACCAAGGAAAGGCCAGGTGGGCACACAGTGAGAAGATAGCCATCTGCAAGTCAAGAAGAGGGCTCACGCTCACCAGAATCCAATCAATCTGGTACCCTGATTGCAGACTTCCAGCCTCCAGAACTGTGAGAAAATAAATGTCTGTCATTTAAGCTACCCAGTAACGGTATTTTGTTACAGCAGCCCAAACAAAGACGGTCTGAAACAAAAATTCAAAAAAAAAAAATGGGTAAAACTGCCTCAGTTGCCTTGTTTCACCGGTCACTGGAAATGTCCAGGTCTCACTATGTGATTTTTTTTTAATCCATTTTGGCCAGTCACATGTGCTTATGATCTGAAACCCCTAGCACTGCAGCCTTCAGCTGAGGAACACATAATGGCTTAAATCAGTTCCCGGGGTGGTCAGTAAGACAAAACTGGGGGAAATGCAATCATTTTCGAGAGGAAATGAAGGCCTGTGTACTCCTCTGTGGATGTGCCATGAACTTTTCAACCAAACTTCCCTTCCTTTTTGCATACTATTTAATCTTAATAAAATAACTCCCTTCTCTCAGGTGCCCCCCTCTCCACACATCGCCGCACTACCTCTCTCCCAAAGG
The DNA here is from genome assembly GCA_028533885.1 of Nasua narica. Taxonomy (NCBI): domain Eukaryota; kingdom Metazoa; phylum Chordata; class Mammalia; order Carnivora; family Procyonidae; genus Nasua; species Nasua narica. Next base: position 79,154,604 of record CM052801.1, on the reverse strand, counting down.
GTCCCCGCAATTTACAGAGGTGGTGCCATCTGCTTTAAAACATCTGAATAACTTGCTCTGCTGTTGAATAAATGTGTTCGCCATCCAGATCCCACAGCTCCCTACAACCTGAGTCATAGGGCTTACTTTGTTAGTAATCTTTATTAATATTACATCAGCTAGTTTCTTTCCAAAAGGATGAGGTTTGCACTTTTCCTGCCTTGCTGACAGGGAGTGATAGAAGCAAACAAGCTTACTGATTTACATAAAGATTGCAAACTATTATTCTCCTAGTAATTTTAAAGTGCACACACTGCATACCACTTTCTGATGGAATCACATCCCTGCCTATTGAGCCTGACATGCATGAAATCCATCATCGGAGTCGGCTTTCTAAAGAGGGAAATCACTTCTTACAGGAGAAGTAAGGAGAACTATCTTTTGAGACTTTTCAAGGACAGCCAATGGGAGTCAATAGAGTCATCCTTACAAAAAACTCTATTCAGATATCCATTCCACTAAAATAAGCAGAGATTCAGTTCAGGCATACTTCCTGAGGCTCCCTCTCACATCCAACTCACATCTACTTTCCACTTTTAATTACAGACTCCTTACAGCTTCCACCTCCCCTTTACCTTGATGGCTGTGTGCCTACTCAAAAGTTTTTCCTCTGTCCAAGTTGCCAATCTTACATTCTCGATTATTATAGTTCCTTTTCAGAACTCTTTTTTTTTTTTCCCCCCAACTCATGTCATCTGTTTGGTCATATGCCACTTTGTACACTGAGAATTTAAAAAAATTTTTTTTTTAGATTTTATTTATTTATTTTGGGGGGAAGAATGAGCAGGGGAAGGGACAGAGGGAGAGAGAGAAGCAGACTCCCTGCTGAGCAGGGACCCTGAAATGAGGCTCGATCCCAGGACCTTGGGATCATGACCAGAGTCGAAGGCAGCTGCTTAACCAACTAAGCCACCCAAGCACCCCTGTGCACTGAGAATTTTTGACTTGCTAACTCTATCAAGCTGCAGAGCATATTTTAATTTTAATTAACTGATTAATTTTGAGCAAGAGAAAGGGTATGCAAGTGGGGTTGGGGGGGAGCGCAGGTAGAGGGAGAGAGAGAATCCCAAGCCGGCTCCATGCCCATTGCAGAGCCTGACTCAGAGCTCAATCCCGTGACTCTGAGATCACAACCAAGCCGAAATCTAGAGTTGGCTACCCAACCAACTGAGCCACCCAGGTGCCTCCAGACCATATTTTAAAAATCTAGAATGCCCATACATCTCAGTTTTCTCAGGACAGCCCTTGTTTACTAGTTATTATTCCATTCTAACTTAATAGTGAGCCTCTTTTTTCTCAAAAGCATTCTGGTCTCAACAATAAATTATATAGTCCCTTTATCTAGATCCCTTTTATCGCTGTACCCCACAATCTATGCTAAGCAAGAAGCGAAGTGCTCAAGATGTATTTGCTAAAGGCAATCAACCTGCTTCTTGCCTTGTAATTATATTACTATTATTTATTGTCTATGTTATCTCTGTCAGCTATATGATATGTCAGCGATATGTCACAGCCTTTATATATATTATTTGTTCAATTCCAACATCTCTGGTGAGGAGCCTTATTGACATATGTCAAATGCAGAAATTGGTTTAAGCAAAAATTGACTACATGTGTGATAACTGACGTAAAGTTAGATTTCGGCCTTATTTTCATTCCTGGATCCACATATAGGCAGCTGTCAGCTACTTATATTCATTAAGGGTAACAAACATGGATAATATGACAAAGCACATTATTCAAAACCATACAGTAAATCATTTTGTTTGGCTGAAGATTTCACTTTCTGCCTATAATATTTAATCTGATGTTGCTGTTCTTTTCTTCTCCCTGAGCTCATACATAATATTTCACGCAATAATCATTTTACATAGCAACCTCAAGTAAAAGTAAAATGGGGTCTGGAGAGAAAAAACCAAACTAGATTTCTCCTCAGCACAGAGTTTTAGGTACACTTTCGTTAGCTCCTGAGCTCCCTCAAAAAAAACAAGGCTATACTTGGCTAGAAGCCACAGTCCAATCAGAAGGGCTTGGGAGCCGATGAAAGGGGAACATTTGCCCTTCCCCTCCCCCATCAGGCATAGAGTGAAGCCATTTTTGGGAGCTGACGCATCTTAGGGTCTCTAGGTGCCCAATTCCTAGAAGCTCTCAGTACCAAACAAGTTTGAATCTGTTTAGCAATATACTCTAGGTTCCCCTCCCCTAGAGTCTGCTCTCAGCTTATCTTTCCAGTCTTATCTCTCAGCACACTGCTTCCTGCCATTCACTTGAGGGTTACAGCACTACTCATGGTTACTAAATATGTTTTCTACTTCTTAGCAGTTTGTGTGTGTGTGTGTGCCATCACCCCTCTCCTAAAATATCTTCCTCTCTTGTTCTCCTATCTTTCCATGTCCAAATCCTAAATATCTTTTTTTAGGCTTAAGTCAAATACCATTTCCTCCATATTCCTCCTATCCCGAAACAGTATTTTTCTCCTCTGAATTCCCCAAACACCTTAATTTCCCCTTCTTTTATGGTATGTACTACCTTATACTCTGCATTACTTCTTTGTGCATAAATCTTATAAGGTTGATTAAAGGGTAAGGTATGTAATAGTAGTGATAACTTTGTACCATCTTAAGGTCTAGATAAGAAATATTAAGAACTTAGTTAATGATTAATGCATGAATTAGTGTGTCCAACTTAGCCCAGTCAGGACATCAGAACTCCTGTTTTCACAATGGGTGACCAGGCTATATTCAAATGTCCTGTGATTGCCCTGATATTCAGTGTTATTCAGTAGTGCTCATAGGTAGTTGAAGTGAAGTGACTCAACATGAATGTGTCGTCTGGACTATGCATCAACAAAACAGACAGTTCTGATCTGAACATAGAAGTTTTATGCCATATTGATAAATAACTCAAGTTCTCATTGGTCGAAACCTTGCTTTGCTTTGTATTCTTTAATGTCATTAGACTGAATGCCGTTCAAAAAGTATAAATACACATCTTTCATCATAATAAAAAAGGTTTGAGTGACATTTAATTCTTAAATCATAATGATATTTTCTATGAATTATGAAAGCAATGCGGCCTTTGATACCACAATGATGCTATTGTATTAGAATTTGTCTATAATTCATATTTTCTGTCATATATAAAGCATTATTAGTATCATGTGAATAGTATCACAATAAATATCTCTTATACTAATTGAAATACCATTATCTGAATGACTCTCCAGAGCTTTTCATTATTAAGTTTAAAAACATTTTCTAACGTGGGCGCCTGGGTGGCTCAGTTGGTTAAGCAACTGCCTTTGGCTCAGGTCATGATCCTTGAGTTCCGGGATCGAGTCCCACATCGGGCTCCCACCTCCACGGGGAGTCTGCTTCTCCCTCTGACCTTCTCTCGTGATCTCTCTTTCTCTCTCTCTCTCAAATAAATAAATAAAATCTTTAAAAAAATTTTTTCTAACTTAATTTTTTTTGCTTTATTTGGAAACTCTTTTGTAGTATCAGCATATACATTTTCATTATATGAACATTACAATTCTTAGCCTGTAAACACATTTAAGTGCTATATGAATAAGTAAGTCAAATTTGAATTTGTCATGTTCTGGATGATAGTAAATGGTATAGAAAAGTATATTTTCCCAAGCAAAGGTAATCAGATAATCTTAGAGTCAGAGAATCTCAAGGCTCAAAGAACTATTTTGGGTCATCTAATCTGCCTTGCCACTTAAAGCAGGCAGGAATCTTTCATAGCTGTCCTGACAGGTGACCACATAGTTTCTGCCTGAACTACTATGTGAAATTTTGATAGAAAACTGCCTCTTGTCAAAGGCGGTCTTCAAACATTTGAAAATAATGTTTATCTTTTTTTTTTTTTTTTAAAGTAGGCTCCACGCCCAGCATGGAGCTCAATGCTGGGCTTGAACTCACAACCTTGAGATCAAGACCTGAGCTGAAATCAACAGTCAAGACACTTAACCGACTGGGCAACCCAAGTGCCCCCAAACATTTGAAAATAAATTTCCTTCTTGGTCTTGTCCTAATTGGTGGCATCCTTGGTTCTTTTAATCATTTTCCATACCAAATAAATGAGTGAATGAATGAATAAATAAATAAATTGAATCCTAATTGCTCCAGTAAACCTTTTTTGAAATCTTTCCAGTTTGTCAGTACTCTTTAAAATACAAAACCTAGAACCAAATGCAGTATAATCTCTGTTGACTAACCATTAGGAAAATGTGTCAGACTATTGTTACCCAGGAATTGGACACTATATTTCTATTGATGTAGATGCCTGGAAAGCTAATGCACAGGGATAATTCCTTTATATTAATCTTGTGTCAGTTAAGACTCCAGGAATCTTTTTCACATGAATCTCTGCCCAGTTTGATTTCCTTTGGACTGTCATTAGAAAATTGATTTTTTGAAATGCTTAAAAACAATGTAAATAATGCATACTATTAAATGCAACTTGTAAAATGCATAACATATACAAAGGAAAATACATAGTCCAATATATTATGTATTAATATATACTACAATAATATATAATAATCATTGACATTTTGGTATATTTCCTTCCACTTTTGATATTTAGATAATAGAAGTTGTACTGTACTGCTACAGTCTGAATGCTTTTGTCTCCTCAAAATTCCTATGTTGATCAAAAAATGGGCAGAAAACATGAACAGACACTTCTCCAAAGAAGACATACAAATGGCTAACAGACACATGAAAAAATGTTCATCATCTTTAGCCATCAGAGAGATTCAAATCAAAACCACACTGAGATACCACCTTACACCAGTTAGAATGGCCAAAATCAACAAGACAGTAAACAACAAATGCTGGAGAGGATGTG
>CM052801.1:79116906-79149208 GCA_028533885.1 Nasua narica | reverse complement strand
GTATGAATATTTTTACATTCTGATGGTTTTACTTAACATTATGTCAATGAATGTTTCCATGCTCTTAAAATTCTTCAAAAGTGGTAAGCATATGTCCTTTATTTTGTAGTAATTTGTATTTGCCATTGGGTAGCATTTAGTAATTTCCCCCCTGAAAGATTTTATTTTCAATTTTACTGTTTTAAAAATGTTAACGCTGGCACTGAGACACTTAGGTAATGCACAGAGGTAATGGATTGTCTATTTGAAAAAGGTACAATTATACCTTTATCTCATAGGACACAATACAATAAATTTTATGTTAAAGGGTTATATGTAATAAGAAATGCCAATAACATCTAGAGGAAAATATGGGTAAGTTTTTACCTGATGGGATAGAACTTGTAATCATGTAAGAAAGCACAAAGGAAAAATCAATACATTTGGTTACACAAAAGTCAGAAATTCTAAATGTCAAAAAACATCATATTTGAAAAGAAACAGTGTATCACATTTTGTGAAAAAACATTTTAAATGATAATCTGTATTCATAATGTATAAAAAACATATAAATAAATATTAAAAACATTAAAATCCTAGTGGTATAACGTGTAAGAAACATTAAGAGTTAGTTTGCCAAAACAATACAGTTCACTAGTACTCATAATATAAACTGTCCTTTCTTACTAGTAATCATAAAGGCAATATACTCACATGAGGACCTGTGACTAGTCATGGAAGCTGAATTGTTTATGTCAATAAAAACGGGAGTATTTACCCTTGGAATGAAATATCATGAACAAAATTAACCAATTATGATCACCAAGCACCTACTTATTAAGGGTCCTATCACCTGATAAGTCTTGTAGTAGATAGAGGAGCCCTCATTACAGCACTTTAGGAACATAGAATCTAGCTATAGAGTTACAACTCGTGTCCAGGAATCATGGGGAGCAGTTTGTCCTAAACTTGGGTGATGATCCAAATCATGCAAACAAAAACTTAAAAATACAGACTTTCACTTTCTATGTCTAATGATCATTCTTTCTTTGGAGTAAACTATTTTTTCAATTAACATATAATGTATTATTTGTTTCAGGGGTACAGGTCTGTGAATCACCAGGCTTACACAATTCACAGCGCTCACCATAGCACATACCCTCCTCAGTGTCCATCACCCAGCCACCCTATCCCTAACCCCCCCACCCCCAGGAACCCTCAGTTTGTTTCATGAGATTAAGAGTCTAGACCTTCTGGCTTGTCTCTCTCCCCGGTCCCATCTTGTTTAATTTTTCCCACCCTTCCCCCCACAAACCCCCGCCCTGCCTCTCAAATTCCTTATATTAGAGAGATCATATGATAATTGTCTTTCTCTGATTGACTTATTTCGCTTAACATAATATCCTCTAGTTCCATCCACGTCATTGCAAATGGCAATAATGGGGTTTTTGATGGCTGCATAGTATTCCACTGTATATATATATACCACATCTTCTTGATCCATTCATCTGTTGGTGGACATCTAGGTTCTTTCCATAGTTTGGCTATTGTGGACTTTGCCAGTATAAACATTGGGGTGCATGTGCCCCTTCAGATCACTACATTTATATCTTTAGGGTAAATACCTAGTAGTGCAATTGCTGGGTTGTAGGGTAGCTCTATTTTCAACTTTTTGAGGAACCTCCATACTGTTTTCCAGATTGGCTGCACCAACATGCATTCCCACCAACAGTGTAGGAGGGTTCCCTTCTCCACATCCTTGTCAACATCTGCCATTTCCTGACATTAATTTTAGTCATTCTGACTGGCGTGAGGTGGTATCTCACTGTGGTTTTGATTTGTATTTCCCTGATGTCAAGTGACGTTGAGCACTTTTTCATGTGTCTGTTGGCCATCTGAATGTCTTGATTGCAGAAATGTCTATTCATATCTTCTGCCCATTTGTTGATTGGATTATTTGTTCTTTGGGTATTGAGTTTGAGAAGTTCTTTATAGATTTTGGATGCTAGCCATTTATCTGAGAGGTCATTTGCAAATATCTTCTCCCATTCTGTCAGTTGTCCTTTGGTTTTTTGGACTGTTTCCTTTGCTATGCAAAAGCTTTTGATCTTGATGAAGTCCCAATAGTTCATTTTTGCCCTTGCTTCCCTTGCCTTTGGCGATGTTTCTAGGAAGAAGTTGCTGTGGCTGAGGTCGAAGAGGTTGCTGCCTGTGTTTTCTTCAAGGATTTTGGTGGTTTCCTGTCTCACATTGAGGTCTTTGATCCATTTTGAGTCTATTCTTATGTGTGGTGAAAGGAAATGGTCCAGTTTCATTCTTCTGCATGTGGCTGTCCAATTTTCCCAACTCCATTTGTTGAAGAGATTATCTTTTTTCCATTGGACATTCTTTCCTGCTTTGTCCAAGATTAGTTGACCATAGAGTTGAGGTTCCATTTCTGGGCTCTCTATTCTGTTCCATTGATCTACGTGTCTGTTTTTGTGCCAATACCATACTGTCCTGATGATTATAGCTTTGTAATAGAGCTTGAAGTCTGGAATTGTGATGCTGCCAACTTTGGTTTTCTTCTTCAACATTCTTCTGGCTATTTTGGGTCTTTTCTGGTTCAATATAAATTTTAGGATTTTTTGTTCCATTTCTTTGAAAAACATTGATGGTATTTTGATAAGGATTGCATTAAACGTGTAGATTGCTCTAGGTAGCATAGACATTTTCACATTTGTTCTTCCAATCCATGAGCATGAAACGTTTTTCCATTTCTTTGTGTCTTCCTCAATTTATTTAATGAGTACTTTACAGTTTTCGGAGTACAGATTCTTTGCCTCTTTGGTTATGTTTATTCCTAGGTATCTTATGGTTTTGGGTGCAATTGTAAATGGGATTGACTCCGTAATTTCTCTTTCTTCCATCTTGTTGGTATGTAGAAATGCAACTAATTTCTGTGCATTGATTTTATATCCCGACACTTTACTGAATTCCTGTATGAGTTCTAGTAGTTTTAGAGTGGAGTCTTTTGTTTTGTTTTTTTTTTTTTTTGCATAAAGTATCATATCATCTGCAAAGAGTGAGAGTTTGATTTCTTCTTTGCCGGTTTGGATGCCTTTTATTTCTTTTTGTTGTCTGATTGCTGAGGTGGAGTGAACTATTTTTTTTTAAGTTTTTTCAGTGACCCTGATGGCCAGCCTGGTTTGACAGTCACTGAACTAGACAAATTAAGCTACTATGAGGAGGTATGGGCAAAAGCAGAATCAGGATGGAGTGAGAATAGTCAAGTAAGGCTTATTATAGGAGATAAAACAGAGACAAATTTGCCAAAGTGGTTTATTTACCATTTTCACTGTGTATTAGACCTAGAATTTTTCTCAAGAGGCATCTGTGTTTCCATATGTATATATAATCTCCAGCAGCCGTATACGTTACATGCTTTACTTACTTATCAGATAAAGCAAATTGCAATAGAAATTCCAGGCCATTAAAATGAGAAGGAAGCAATCATTCTCTTACAACTGGTACAATTATTCATTTTTATTTCTGTAACATTCATTCATTTAATAAATATCTCAGCCTGCTGTGCATGGAGCTCCCACTCTTTTATGTGCTTGGGATAAGCCACTAGACAAATCAGGCAAAGATCTCTACCTTTATGATGTTCACATTCTAGTGGGGGAAGACAGGAGAGAATAAACAAAATTAGTAAGTTATTGAATATGTTAGAAGATGTCAAGTGTCCGGAGACTGTGGAGAGGAGGAGTCTGTATTAAACTGGGTGATCAGGGTAGGCCTCCTTGAGAAGGTGAGATTTGAAGCTGAAGAGGGAATAAAACAACCAGGTGTCTTGGAAAAGAATGTTCTAGGCAGAGAATATAACCAGCACAAAAGCCCTAAAATGCCAGTGTGCTGAGTGTGTTTGAGGAAAAGCCAGGAGTTCAGCGTGGCTGAGTTGGAGTGAGTGACCAGAGAGGAATAGGAAATGAGGTCAAATGGGGAATGAGGGTGTCAAATTGCATAGGCCTTTGTGGGCCACTGGAAGGATACTGGCTTTTATTTTAAGTGAAACCAGAAACCCCACTCCCAGTCCCTGGCAAACACTGATCTGATTTCCATCTCAGCAATTTTGCCTTTTCCAGAATGGAATCATATATATAATTTTGTGTCTAGCTCCTTACAATTAGAATAATGTTTTTGAGCTTCTTCTATGCTCTTGTGTGTATTAGTAGTTCATTCTTTTTTATTGTTAAATAATTCTTATTGTAAAACTACATCTGTTTGTTTAGCCATTCACTAGTTAATGAGGATTTGGATTGTTTCCAGTTTAGGGCTATTATGAGGCTATGATGAAGCTGCTATGAACATTTGCGTAGAGGTCTTTGTGTGGACATATGTTTTCATTTCTCCTGGGTAAACTACTAGAATTGAAGCAGTGGGGTCATGTGATAAGTGTATGTTTAATTTTAGAAGAAAGTGCCAAGCAGTTTTCTAAAATGTCTGCATAATTTGCATTCTCACCATCAATTTATCAGAGTTTAATTTGTTCTTCATTCTTGCCAGCACTTGATATTTACAGTTTTTAAAAATTAGATAATCTAGTAAATGTGTAATAGTATCTCGTTGTGGTTTTAGTGTACATTTTCCTAATGGTTTATGATATTGACCATCTTTTCATGTGTTTATCTGCCATCTGAATCTCTTCTTTGATGAAGTATGTTTAAATCTTTGCTTATTTTAAATTGTGTTATTTGTCTTATTTTTATTACTGAATTGTAGGTATTCTTTTTCTATTCTGGACACAAGTGCTTTATCAGCTATGCATTTGGCAATTACTTTCTCCTCATCTGTGTCTGACTTTTTCATTTTTGTAGAGTTATCTTTTGAAGAGTAGGAGTGTTTAATTTTTATTATGCCTAATTTATCAATTTTGTATCAGAATGGTTTTTCCTAGAGTTTCGTTCAGGAGTTTTATAGTTTCATGTTTTATACTATATTTTTATTTTATTTAATTTTTGTAGATATTGTAGATACTGTGACATATAGGTCAAGATTCTTCAAGGTATATTATATATATGAATATATATATATATATATATATATATATATATATATATATATATTCCAGCACCATTTTTTGAAAAGACTATTTTTTCAAAGATTTTATATATATATTTTTTAAAGATTTTATTTATTTATTTGAGAGACAGAGAAAGTGAGAGAGAACATGAGCGGAGAGAAGGTTAGAGGAAGAAGCAGACTCCCTGCAGAGCTGGGAGCCTGATGTGGGATTCGATCCTGGAGCTCAAGGATCATGACCTGAGCCGAAGGCAGTTGCTCAACCAACTGAGCCACCCAGGCGCCCTGATATATATTTTTTATACACACACACACCAAACACACTTTCCATATATATGTCTCCAGTTACTTGGGTCTTTGTAAAGTTCTCACAAAAATGTTTTGTACCTTTTATCATACAAACATTGTGCTTTTTTTTTTAGAATATTTATGACTATTATGAGTATTTCATAGTTCGATGCTGTTTTAAGTGGTACTGTTTTCTTCATTTTAATTTGCAAGTTTTATTGCTTATATAGAGAATTTCAACTGATTTTGGTATGTTCATCCTGTGGGGTTCAAAAATCTTGCTTTTCAGCTATAATAGCTTTTTGGGGAAGACTTTGTAATTTTCCAAATAGACAATCATGTCATCTGAGAATAAAGACAGTTTAATTTCTTCTCTTCAAATCTAGATGCCTTTTATATAATTTTTTTCCTACCTGATTGCACTACTTAAGACCTGATATAATATTAAGTGTAACTGGTGAGAGTGAATATCTTTGTCTTATTCCTGAGCTGAAGTGGAAAATACTCAGTCTTTATGAAGGTCCATGTCATCTGTTCATGTTTCATACATGCCTTTCATGAGGTTGGGGAAGTTTCCTTATATTCCTAGTTTGCTGAGAATTTTTGAATAGATGTTGAATTTTGTCAAATTCTTTTTCTACAACTATAGTGATACTCATAATTTTTATTTTTTGCTTGTTGATATTGTGAATCACATTGATTGATTTTCCAATACTGCTTTGACCTCGTAGTCTTGTAATAAACTTCTTTGGTCATTTATATATAAATATGACCACTTGTGTAAGAAAGAATTATCTCTCTTATACATTGCTGGATTTGATTTGCTAATATACTGTCAAGGATTTTTGTGTCAAAGTTCATGGGGGATACTGCTCTTTTAGTTTCCTTTTCTTGTATATCTTTGTCCCATTTGGTCACAGAATAATTTTGGCTTCATAAAATCATTTAGGAAAGTCCCTCTTTTTTTATTTTCCAGAAGAGTTCTTGTAGCATCAGTGTTAGTTTTCCCTTAAATGTCTAGTAGATATTGCCAGTGAAGTCATTTAGCCCGGGACTTTCTTGTGTGCAAAAAATTTTAACTAAAAATTCTATTTTACTAAATCTGCTTTTTCAGGCTATCAATTCCTCCTTCAGTAACTTTTGGTAATTCGTGACTTTCAAGGATTTTGTCTATTTTATTTAAGTTATTAAATTCACTGGCATAGAATTTTTCTTAGTATTTACTGTTTATGATTTTAATTCCTGGGGCAGTATGTGTAGTGATGTCTGCTCTTTTATTTCTGATACTGGTAAATCATCTTTGCCCTTTCTTTTGTCTTCATCAATTTGATTAAAGGAACACCTTTTTTAAAATCATTTAGAATAATCATTTTGTTTCATCGATTTTATCCATTTTAAATTTTATTGATTTCTGCTCTTACATTTATTAGTTTCTTCACTCTACATGTGTTGTGTCTGAATTGCTCTTCTTTTCCTAATTTCTTTTTAAAAAATATTTATCTAAGTAATCTCCACACCCAATGTGGGGCTCAAACTCACGACCCTGAGATCAAGAGTCACATGCTCTTCCAACTGAGCCAGTCAGGTGCCCCTTCTTTTCCTAATTTCTTAATGGAGAATATTAACTTGTTCCTTTTATACTTTTCTTTTTTGCTAACATAAACATTTAATTTTATAAACTTCATTCTCAGCATTGCTTCGGATGTGTCCCACAAATTTTTATATGTTGTGATTTTGTTTTCATTTAATTTCAAATATATCCTAGTACCTCTTGTGTTTTCTCTTTGACCACGGGTTATTTTTTCTTTTTCATTCATGCTAGAGGTTTGTCAATTTTATTGATCTTTTCAAAGAACGAGCTCTTTGATCATTGATTTTCTCTATTGCCTTTCTCTTTTAAATTTCCTTGATTCTACTCTTTATCATTTCCTTCATTCTGATTGATTTAATATTATTTTGCTCTCCCTTTTATATTTCTTCAGGTGGGATTATATTACTACCTCTTTGATTTGAGATGTTTCCTCTTTCTATAAATTTTCCTCTTGGCCTTGTTCCAGCTGTTCCTCAGAAAATTTGCTGTGTGTATTTATTTTCATTCAGTTCAATTTTTTTTTCCTTTAACTTTCCTTGAGACTTCATTTTGGAAATAACCCTTAGGTTATTTGGAAGTGTGTCATTTAGTTTCCAAGTGTTTGGCAATTTTCCTGCCATCTTGCAAAATTTTTCATTCTCCCAAACAGGAAATCTGTACCCATGAAGCAATAACTTCTTCCCCCACCTCCTTCCTAGCTACTGGTAAATTCAAATCTACTTTCTGTATCTATGAATTTGCTGAAAGTAGACATTTCATTAGCACAAGGTTTTCAAGGTTCAACTATGAGATAGTCTGTATTAGAAGTTCATTCTTTTTTATGGCCAAATAATATTCCATTGTGTGTATGTACCATTGTATATGTATTTTTTGGTTTATCTATTCATCTGTTGCTGGACATTTGGATTCTTTCTACCTTTTTACTGTTGTGAATAATGCTGCAGTGCACGTTGGCATTCCAGACTCCCTGTTTGAATTCTTTGGGGTACAGACAAAGGAATGGAAAGTGCTGGGTCGTATGTTAATTCTATATTGAATTTTTGGAGGAAACACCTGTTTTCCACATTTTCTTTTTACATACAGTCCAGTAGTATACAAGGGTTGAATTTCTCTACCAATGCTTGTTATTTTCTGTTTTCTTTTTATTACAACCATCTGATTAGGTGTGTTGTGATATTTCATTATGGCTTTGATTTTAATTGACCAAATGACTAAGATGATGTGCAGCTTTTCACGTACTTATTGTTCACTTGGATGTCTTTTTTGTTGATGTCCCTTGACCAGTTTTGAAATTGGGTTGTTTGTCAATTTGTTGTTGACTTTTAGTAGCTCTTCATATACTCTGGATATTAAACACTTAACAATATAGGACTTGCAATATTTTCTCCTCTCTATAGGTTGCATTTTTACTTTCTTGACAATATCCCTTGGTGCACAAATGCTTTAAATTTTCATTAAATCTAATCTATCTCTTTTGTTACCTATGTTTTCAGTGTCATAGCTAAGAATCCAAAGTCATGAAGATTTACTCCTATGTTTTCTCTAAGAGTTTTTTTAGCTCTTATATTTATGAATTTTAGTTCATTTTCTAAAAATGCATTTTGAGTTAACTTTGGCAATTGAGGTAGAGTCCCAACTTTACTTTTTAGCTTGTGGAAATCCAGTTGGCTTGTGGAAATCCAGTTGTCCCTGCACAATTTGTTGAAGAGACTATTCTTTCCTCACTGAATAGACTTGGCATCCTTATCAAAAACCAATTGGCCAGAGGTATATGGATTTATTTATTGACTAACAACTCTATATCATATATATATATATATATATATATATACACACAAGTGTATGTCTATCCTTATGCCAATATGACACTATTTTGATTGCTGAAGCTTTGCAATAAATTTTTAAATTGGGAATTGTGAATCCTCCAATTTTGTTCTTTTTCCAGATTGTTCTGGCTATGAGGCCCCTTGCTACTCTTATGAATTTTAGGATTATATTTTCCTTTTCTACAAATATGTCTGTTAGAAAAATGATAGGAATAGTGTTCAGTCTATAGATCAGTTTGGATATTATTGAAATCTTATCAATATTAAGTTTGTCAATCCATGAACACAGGATGTCTTTCCATTTAACCTAGTTTGTTTCATTATACATGTTTTTCACCTTCTTAAATATGTCCCTAGGCATTTTCTTCATTTAGATGCTATGATCAATGTAATTGCTTTTTTAATTGCCTTGTAAGATTGTTAAATGATAGTGTATAGAAACAAAACTGATTTTGGGGTGCTGATTTTGGAAACTGCAATTTTGCACAATTAGTTTATCAGCTTTAATTTTTTTGTGTGGATTATCTGGGAATATAGATAGTTTTACTCCTTTCCACTCTGGAAGACTTCTATTATTTTTTTTTCCATGTTTCATTGCTTTGAAATTTCCAGTAAAAAGATGAATACCAGTAGTAAAAGTAGGCAACCATATCTTGTTCCTGATCTTAGGGAGAAAACTTTCAGTCTTTCACTATTGAGTATGTTGCTGGCTGTGGTTTTCCCATAAACGTCATTTATCATGTTGAGGGAGTTCCATTTTATTACTAGTTCTCTGAGTTCTATTACCATGAAACAATGTTGGATTTTGTCAAATGCCTTTGCTGTATCAACTGAGGTGGTAATTTTTTCCTTTTCAGTCAGTTATTTGGTTTATTATATTAATTGATTTCCTTGCTGAACCACACTTGTATTCCTGGAATAAATCCTACTTGTTTGTGGTTGGTTTGCTCATATTTTGTTGAGGATTTTTGCATCTATATTCATAAAGAGTATGAGTCTATAATTTTCTTTTCTTGTGATATCTTTATTTGTGTTTGATAACAGGACAACAATGGCCTCAGAGAATAAGTTAGGAGGCATTTTTTCCTCTTCTATTTTCTTAAAGAATTTGAGTAGGATTAGGGTTAATTCCTTCAGAAGTCTGGTAGAATTCACCAGTGAAGCCATCTGGTCCAGGGCTTTCTTTCTTGGTAGATTTTTGATTACTGATCCAACTATTATTGTAGGTCTATTGATATTTTTGATTTCTTCTTGAGTTAGTTTAGATAATTTGAGTGTTTCTAAAAATTTATCCCTTTCATCTATATTATATAATTTGCTGATAAACAATTGTTCTTAGTATTCTCTTATAACTTGTTTATTTCTATAAGGTTGGTAGTAATATCCCCAATTTCATTTTTTATTTTACCTATAGTTGAACTTTGAACAACATGGGTTTAAACTATGCAAGTCCACTTATGTACAATTTTTAAAAATAATTATGGTACAGTATTGAAAATGTATTTTCCCTTCCTTATGATTTTCTTAATAACATTTTCTCTTTGGATGATTTTATTGTGAGAATACAGTGTATAATACATATACAAAATATGTGTTAATCAACTGTTTTGTTTTCATTTAGGCTTCTGGAGAAGAGCAAACTATTAGTAGTAAAGTTTTTAGGAAATCAAAAGTTGTATGTGCATTTTTTACTGTGTAGGGAGCTGGCACCTCTAATCCCTGTGTTGTTCAAAGGTCACCTGTATATGTCTGCTCTGATTGGTTTGTAGTATTGTTCAAGTTCTTTATTTTTTTGAAAATGGGGTGTTGAGTTCTCCAGCTGTCATTGTAGAACTGTGTATTTATCTCCCTCTGATTCTGTTAGTTTTTGGTATCATTTTTTAAATCCCTTGTTCTTTGATGCATAAGTGTTTATAATTGTCATATTTTCTTGGTGAATTGAACCTTTATCAATATATTTTTGTCTCCTGTAACAGTTTGATTTAAAATCTATTTTCAAAAAATCAAATCAAATCAAATCTATTTTGTCTGATATTAGTAAAGCCGCTTTGGCTCTCTTTTGATTATAATTTGTATGGTGTATCTTTTTTCCCTCCTTTTACTTTCAGCCTTCTTTTGTCTTCAGGTCTAAAGTGAATCTCTTATGGACAGCATATGGTTGGATCATGTCTTTGAACCATTCTGCCAATCTCTGCCTCGTAAGTGGACTATTTCATCCTTTTGCATTTAAAGTAATTACTGATAAGAAAAGACGTCTGCAATTTAACTATTTCTTTTCTAGGTGTCATACATCTTTTTTTGTTGTTGTTCTTCAGTTCCTTCATTACTGACTTACTTTGTAACTCATTTTTTTAGTGTACTCTCTTGATTTCATCTAGTTTCTTTTTCTGTAATTGGTTTTTAGTTTTTTTCTTTAGCAGTTACCTTGTGTATTACAATTAGCATCTTAACTTTATAATAGTCACTTGAATTGATACCAACATTGATTCAACAGTATATAATATCTGTTGTGTTACACCTCCTTACCTCTTTTTATATTATTGTCACAAATTACATCTTTATACATTGCACGCTTATTAGCATAGCTTTATAATTACTGTTTTATGCATTTGCCTTTTAAATCATGTAGGAAAATATAAAGAGTAATTACCAACTAAGTATGTAATATTACTGGCTTTTATACTTAACTGCACAACAACCTTTACCATTGTTCTTCTTTTTTTTTCATGTGTCTTTGTATTAATGTCTAGAGTCCTTTCATATAAGCCTT
The DNA here is from genome assembly GCA_028533885.1 of Nasua narica. NCBI lineage: Eukaryota > Metazoa > Chordata > Mammalia > Carnivora > Procyonidae > Nasua > Nasua narica. Next base: position 79,137,690 of record CM052801.1, on the reverse strand, counting down.
GAGGTCTCCTTTTTTTGAGGGCAGGTGTACTAGTGACAAACTCCTCACCTTCTGTTTATCTGAGAGTGTCTTAATTTCTGCTTCATTTAGGAATGATAGTTTTCTAAAAATAAAATGCCCCGATGGTTCCAATTTTTGTGTCTGAATCACATTCTTTTGTTTGTATTATCTCAACAATGGGTTAAATTTTTTCCTTGATTTTTAATGTATCATAATTTTTAATTTAATTCCGGACATTGTAGTTAGAAACAGCAAAGAATGATATAAATAGTATTTATGCCCAGAAATGAATATGTTTCTCTTTCTGTTAAGCTGTTAGGGTGGGGTATATAGGAGCTTTGTGTTACTGCCCCGATGACCTTGTGTTTATTCAAACAGGCCATATAGCAGCGTTACTTCCCTCACTTCCTGTGTTAGTCAAACTCTCTTATATTTGTAGAAGGTTTGGAGTGGAAAAGAGTTTCTTCCCTATATTGGTATAGGATCCTGAACCCAAAAGCATACCCTGTCCCTTCCCTCAGAAGCATAGAGTTTTTGTTTCTTCCATCTCCTTAAAATAGCATACATTTTGTGTTCTTTACTTAGGGGTGTATCCCTTCCTCAGAGAAAGAATGGTTAGCCCCTGCCCTTCTTCCAGTGCAAATGATCCTTGCTTAAATCCTGGGAACAGGACTATTTTCTGCCCCTTCCAAATGGCTTAGGGACTTTGCTTCATGTGAGAGAAAGTCCAAGAAAGGAGATGCTGTTTTATCTGTCTCCAGATGGAATCCAATCATCTCTATATTCTTATACCACAGAGGTGGTATTCTCTCAAGTTTCCTGCATTGAGAGCTCAACTTTCTGATGGACCCAAGAAATACTATTTTGTAATTATTCGGCCTTTACTCAGTATTAGGTAAGATTAACATTCTCTTGAGGGTGTTTTGCACACTAAGCTCACAGAGGAGTGATGTGATCTGAGTGACATTTTTAAAAGAGCTCTGGTTGCTGTGTTGAGTATAAGTTAAAGTGCATCAAGATTGGAAGCAGGGAACCCTGTTAAGATGCTATACAATTACTCTTATTTGGCTTAGATCTCCTTAATAGTCACCATACAAAGAGAAATATGCTGAATGACATAGTTCATATTACGAGATAGGAGATTATACAGTAATCCTTCAAGAAAGATATGCATTATTTTGCTGTTAAATTCTAAAAGAACCTTCTTCTATGAGATCTAATATAAAGAAGACTGAACATAAAATAAATATTATCTTTGAGGGACATTTTTATAGCAAATGTAGAAGAATCTTCATATTATAATTTAAAGAATAAAAACCCTTGATAAAAGTTGTGCTCATTGATTGATTAAAATCAGTCTCAGTGAAGCTGACCATGAAGGAGCAAAGCTTGTGTGGTTAAATGCTTCTGTTTAAAGTTTTTTCTATAATTCACCTTAGAGTACTGTTTCAATTAATTTACTTTCAGTTGAAGGTAACAAGAACAGCAGAGTTCCCATTGATTTAAAAATAAAGATACATTATTGGCACACATAACTTACATTCTAGAGGTAGGTTATGCTTCAGGCAAGGATTGATCTAGTAGGTCAACAACAAAGGAATATCTCTTTTATTTCTGACTCTCTACTTTTCTTTCCATAATGTCAACTTCATTCTAAAGCTGACTCATTCTAAATCTAAAGATGGCTGCCTGTATCTTTTGGGTTTATAAACTTCTTTGTTCATATTTAGTGTGTGAGAGAGAACATCTTTTTATGTATCTTCCATTGAAGTGAGAGGAAATTTTCTTCTTGAGAAACTCTCAGCAAGTGTTTCTTCAAATATAAATAGTTCAATTTTTTCATATATTCATCTCTGGGCCAAAAATATTATCTCCATAGGAAAAAGATACGCCAATTAGCTTAAGCCAATTAAGGTCCTCTTGGAGCTGTCACTGGAAGTGAGTAGAGTCAATCCCACCCAAATCTCATGATTGAGAAATTCAGTCCTATTAGGATGGGGGAAAGGAAGCAGGGGAGCAAATAAGAAATGACTATTATGAGTATCTAGAAGAGAAAAGAGAATGAATAGCATTTCTCTGTAATTTTCCTGAAAATTACTCCTCTCACATAATTTGGAGGTCATACTGTCTTTTTTAAAAAACAAAGGCAAGCAGACTAGGGGTGCCTGGGTGGTACAGTCAGTTGGGTGTCCGACTCTTGGTTTTGGCTCAGGTCATGATCTTGGGGTCATGGGATTGAGACCCAAGTGGGCTCTGCATTCAATGTGGAATCTGCTTTAGTTTCTCTCCTTCACCTTCTACCCCTCCCCACCTTTCTCTCTCTCTCTCAAATAAATAAATAAATAAATAAATAAATAAATATTTTTTTAAAAATAAAAAAACAAGGATTGGTAGGCTATTATTCTATATTGGTGATTGGAAATAGATCTATTTACTTTAGAGACAAAGGAGCAGGTAAGAGTACTTTGTATTACAACATATAAAAGCCTGTATGGAAATTTTCCCTTCCAGATAGAAGAGCATCAGATCTCTCTATAGAGAAATTATCCTCAATAGCCATCCTCTATCTAGGCTATCAGCTCTGTTTAGACAAAAAAATTCCAAATATATTGTGCACTGCTTGCAAGGTGTGGGTCAAGATGAGAAGCAGCAATGGGCAGATGATAGCTATACTTGTGGTGAATAGTATCACGCATAAATTTGTCAAATCACTAAGTTTTACACCTGAAACTAATGTAACATTGTGTGTCAACTACACTTAAAAAATGTCCCCTAAAAGATATAAGAAGAAGCAGTTAAGTATATATGAGGAGGAGGGGTAAAGAGCATAGTGGAAAAGAAAAGAAAATGATTGTTGACATATTTGGGAAACCTGGAAAAATGATGACTTCAAAACAGGTTCACAACTGTGAACTTTCCTTTTTAGTATTAATATTCTACTCCATCTTGTCATATCTTTTTTAAGTGGCAGATCCCCAAGATAGATAAATGGAAAGCATCAACTATGCTTAACTCCAACAACTGAACAGATGACATATCCTCACTACTTACACTAAGATTATTATGCTAGTGTTTTAGGTCAGAGAGAAATTGACTTTTAAAATTATATACATAATGCACATATAAATGGATTTGTTTTTCCTAGAAAGTACAGCTAGAGAGTATTATGCTAAGCGAAATAAGTCAGTCAGAGAAAGACAATTATCACATGATCGCTCTGATATGAAGAATTTGAGAGGCAGGGCAGGGGGTTGTGGGGGGGGTGGGGAAGAGAAATGAAACAAGATGGAATGGGGAAGGAGACAAACCATAAGAGACTCCTAAACTCACAAAACAAACTAAGGGTTGCTGGGAGGTTGGGGGGGGATAGGGATATGGACATTGGGGAGGGTATGTGCTATGGCAAATGCTGTGAAATGTGTAAGCCTGATGATTCACAGACCTGTACCCTGAGGTAAATAATACATTATATGTTAATAAAAAATTTAAAAAAATTATATACATAATGCACATATAAATGGATTTGTTTTTCCTAGAAAGTACAGCTACATTCTTTCTTTTTCTTCTTATGTTTTTCTTTTTTCCTCTTTTATTTCTGGGAGGGGTTGAAGTTAAAAACTTCTGGAACCTATATCCTAGAGCCATTTGTTGGTGTCTAGGAATCAAAATAGAAAATTGAATAAGAGGAAAAGCAAAAGCATCTGGGATCCCTCCATTTTATAAACTCTGGAAAAGAAATCAGGGAGAAATAGTGTATGTAGTGGAAAATCAATCAAAGGCTTAGTCCCATTATATAACCCAGTCCACACTCTATAATTCAGCTTGGCAAATAGAATTTATCATGGACTTGTCATTTTCAGAAACTATTTGGCCTGCAACAAAGCTGCTATCACATATAGGCAGAATAAGAACTGAATATGAAGAGTGGCAGGAAGTCTTTCCCCAAACCCTCCCAAGGCCCCCAATCCACACATCACTATATGATTGATATACCACCTCTATACCACCCTTAGAGATATACAAATGCACAATTTACATTGCAAATTCAGGCATAATATAGTTATTTCAGATTAGTAAAGTGATACCAGGTCCTTTTCCTTTTTTGTAGCTGAAACAAGAGCCTAGTTGAAAGTAAATTTTTATTTGGAGAGAGGAATGTATATATGGTTAGTGTCAGGGCTCGAGGAGAGAAGAATGGAAGGAAAAAGCAATCTGAGTGTTTGAAGCAGCATCCCATGGGACCTGTCATGTGCAGTGTAAGGCATTGTGTGCCAATGAACAGACCAAGAAAAGGTATGCTAGGAAGGGAAGGGGTTAGTGCTTTGGGAATCTCAAATACCAACATTCAAGCTGGCCAGAGAAAGAACCTGAAGACCCAGATATGTTTTCCTATAACCTCATTACATGGAAACCTAAGACTTGTCCTAATAGGAACTCCTTTGCTGCATTTAAGTTTACAAAACCTTAACTGCTTGAGGTTGGGGCACAGAACAGCACGGAGATCCTTCCAAATGATAAGATTATCAGAATAAGTTGACAGGAGAAGAAAATTATCCACCTAGCTTCTCAACATAAAAATATTCACTCATCAGTAGAGAGTCTAATGGAATCTGACCCCGAAATAACCTGGAAAGAAAGCAAAAAAAGAAATCTCTCCTTTTTCTAGCCTGTTGCCTTTTCCAGCCAGATTGCTTTCTAGGTTGTAGTCATTGCTACCCACAAATCCCTTCACCCCCATCTTAATCCCAAAGGCCCCAAACTAAGATTTATTTTGTAAATGAGCCTCTCATCTATGGTCTCCTGAATAGTATATGCTCTTTAACACATGTATCTATTAAAAAGACATCAATTTGTGGCCAAACACACCAAAGTTAAGCAGTTGGCTGCTTCCTGTAATTATGAGCTAGAGAGAATTTCATATCCGTTTCAAAGTACACGGTATGTGAGACAAGTGCAAATCCTCAAGAAGAGCTGCCTGGGGGATTCTTTCAAGGGCTCAGGCAAATGATTAGCATGTATCTGAAGTCCCTTCCCCATCAGAGCTATAGGTTTTCATCTGAATATAGCAGGTCAATTTCATACTAATAAATGTACACCTACAAGCGGTAGTTTTGATAATCTTCCTTCCTGCCTAGACTCAAATAATGTCATTTTGCGTTTTGGTCGATTTTCTATAGACCAGAAGAAAATTGAAATGCTCTGCCTCTTATTTTCAGAGCACTTCCATTTCATAGTGCAGTTTAAATCTTCCCTTTTTTTCTCTCCCTCCAACAACCTTTCTTTGTGAAAGAACTCTCTTTGAGTGCTCCCTTCACCCCATCCCCCCTTCTTAATAGAAAGGTAAATGAAGATATTTAAAAATGCTTGCTAAAGAGGCAGGAAATGGGTTATCGCTGAATGAATTAATCCAGAGTAGAGCGGCCGACGGCCGAGCATTCGAAATCCATGCTGTAGTCCCCAGCGTGCAATATTATTTAAATCAAATTGTTACCTAAAATAACATGGAGGAATACAATGCAAAAAAGAATGGACTCTGAAAAATATTTGAAATTGACTTTCCCAAAACAGAAGAACACTTTGTTTTCTGTAACATAACACTGATTGGCTACCATAGCAGCTCTGGAAGCTAAGCAATTAGAAGACTCTGGGCTAATGTTCCAGAGGCTGGGTAACTGAAGTAGAGGAGAAACAATGTAGCACTGTTTTCAAACAGCTGAAATCTCTGAGATTCCTGAAATGTCAAAAGATTATTGACTTCCTAAAAACCTCTTAAGATATATACTATTAATATTTAGGCATTCTCCGACCAACTAATTGAATGCATATGGTCACTGTTAGAGCTATTCCTGAAAAAAACAATGTTCAAAAGCTACATATAATATTTTGAAAGCAGGCATTGAAAAAGATCGATGTTTTGGAGTGCCAAAGTGAACCCGAATGCTGTCATTTTAATTCAAGGCAAATTGTCCCAGCCTCCTTATGAAGCGACTTTCTATTTCAAAAGCTAAAAGTACTGGAGAGCAAAGCACTTTAAACCAGTAGATTTTTTAAATAGCTCTTGAAGAAGTCTGGCCACCAAGGCTCCCATCTTCATTTATAGACAAGTTTCTACTTGTGTCTTCCTTTTGAAAGAGTCCCTTAGAAAACAGCGCTCATGTGGCCCCACAAACCACTTTGCTGAACAGGGATACTACGGAAATACGCTCAATCAGACAGAAGTAATAGGTCTGGCAATCAGCCAGACCAGACAACCTTGATGGGGAGGGGGTAGGCTGGGGCAGGAGTGCAGGATACGGTTTTACTTTCAACTGCCATCCTCCTAACAGGAAGTGAAAAGTTAAGTCAACAGATGTAGGCATCTGCCTCAGCATAGGATTAGGAATAGAGTCTGGGATACTTCCAGGAGGAACACAGACCATCATTTCCAGTCTCAAAATTTTTCAGGCGGGAAAACGGAGATCCAGAGAGATAAGGTAACTTGTCCAAGGTTGTCCAGCCAATTAGCATCAGAGCCAGGGCTAGGATTTAAGTTTCCCCCTCACCCCCAAGGCTTATAATTTTTAGTGTCTATTAAATGGGACTCAATCCTTCCTTGGTAAAGATGCAGTTCCTGGGTGTGAAACATTGCCCAACCATTCCAAAATAGATACTGCCTTCCTTCTAGTGCGGTTTGCATTCTTTGCAGTCTTGCATGGGGTCACCAAAGCCATCTCTTGGGTCTCAAAGTTCAAGCCATTCAAATAAACCTGTTTTTCTGTGGAAAGGCTACCTCCAGTGTCAGGAACACTGGGATGGCTGTAGGCATGAATCCTTTTGCCTGTTCAGACCACGAAACGGGCATCTGCCCTTAGAAAGGATGCACGGTAAAGTGGCAAGTGGAAAGTTTTTCCTTAAGTCGCTGTCACAGTCCCTGCATACCCCAAACGAGTAGTTTAAATACAGCAACAATATGGCACCATTGTACGGTAAAAATCATCTTAGTAGGAGATGCAAGCCCTATTTTAAAATACACCCTAAATAGTCCATTTACTCCAACAAATGGCAGCTGATTGGGCTGTACTGTAATTGGGTACAGCATTGAAGAGCCGCTTTGCCTATTATTTAAATTTCCAGTGAAGAAATAGCTAGTTCCTTCATCTTTACTCGACTCATTTTTCTTTTAGGGCCACAGATGTGCCTTGGCCGTCGCGCGCCCGTTCCAGAGAAGGAAACAAGGGAGGGAGTCGGGGAGAGGCAGCTCTGCCACAGCACAACACGCAGTCATGACAACCGAGCCGCCTCTGCAAAGGGTACAGGCCCACCTTCTCCCCAGGCATCTGCTGAGCAGCCCCAGGAATTTCGCTGACAGCAGGGATAATTTGCAGACTCCAGCCCTGCTCTGTCAGGCTGGATGAACACCCCCTTCCTTCCCGATCTTCCTGCCCAGGTGGCTGTGGCGGGTGGCCGAGGTTCGGTGTATGCAAATCAAATCAACAGCTCTACTGAAGCACCTGCTCAGTGTCTGCCTGGTAGGAGACCCTAATCCTATAATTCCACAGGGGAAAGTTAGAAGGGAAGAGCTGTAATTCAATCCAAATAGCATGTCACTTTTTTTCTCTCTTCTCTTTCACAAGCATCAGGTTCCATAGACCCCAAAGGATCTTCTTATCTGAACCTGCTCCTCCTCCTGTGGCCTTCAAGTGTGGAGAAATGGCCCTGCCATCCACCTACTCTCCAGACAAGAAACCTACAGAGGACCTTTGACTTTTCCCCTTTTCTCATCTCCCACACCCAACCTTCTTACATGGAGTTTCAGTTATTTCTACATCCTAAATCTGTCCCCTCTTCTCCATTCCTAATAGCACAGTTTTAAGTAGGAATCATTTTTCTTTTTTTTTTTAATATTTTATTTATTTATTTGACAGAGAGAGAGAGAGAGATCACAAGTAGGCAGAGAGGCAGGCAGAGAGAGAGGGGGAAGTAGGCTCCCTGCTGAGTAGAGAGCCCAACACGGGGCTCGATCCCAGGACCCCGAGACCATGACCCGAGCCAAAGGCAGAGGCTTAACCCACTGAGCCACCCAGGCGCCACAAGTAATCATTTTTCTCATAAGAATATGAGAGCAGCCTCCTAATTATAAACACTGCTATTTGTTCTTTCCTCTCCAATCCACCCTTCTCACTGTTCCTGAACTGAGCTTTATATAAAACAGCTCTAAAGTTTGATCTCATTTCTCTACTAAAAATCTTTCAGTGAGGGCCTGTAATCTTCAGAAAAGGTATAAGCTTTGTATGGCATACAAGTCAAACTGAGATCTGGGTCCTGCCTACCTCGTCCAAATAACAATCATGTTTGAGGTACTATTATAAATAGTTCCTATCTTTCAAAAAGCACATCTAATCAAGTTATTGTAGACCCTAAAAGTGACAAAGTATACATTTGAAAATAGTCTGGACCTGGGGCACTTTCATGATACAGATAGGCCTTCCTTTCTGAATTACCAAATTCTGTTTTTATCTCCTGAATTTGGGTAAACAGTGGCCAGGGTTGATTCAGTACTTAATGCTCACCAAGGAATTCACTGCCCTGTGTTCCAGGACCCTTTAGGCTGTCGAAATCTCATTGTATAGAACCAGGCCTATATCCTCAGCTGTGTCTGTGCTTTAGACCTGCTGTTTCTTGAGCTTTTGTTCTTGCTGAGAGTCACTGTGTCTGAGAAGAATAAGAGAGTTGGAGGATAAATAAATGTCTTAAGAAAAGATAAATTAGATACATTTTAATCATATTTTCTCATAAAGATTCAGTTGTGTATCCTCAGCTTGAGTTACCTCAAAGTAACAGAGTCTAGCAGGCTCAAAAGATTATTGGCACTAAAGGAAGTTGATGAGTAAGATGTGTCCTTCTGGAGAATTCTCAGATGGGTGATTTCACAGAGATTACTTGTCTGGACCTTCCATTCCCCCTCTATGTTGCCTCTAGCCTCACCAAGGTACATTTTTTCTATGGTAGAATGAGTATACAGGCAATGTATTTACTTCAAAAAATATTTATTAAAGACCTACCATGTTCTAAGCTCTAGGATAAAAAACTGTGGATATAATGGTGAACCAGAGACTCATGGCAGTTACAGTCTAGTATGTGTGGAGGTGAGGGGAGGGTGATCAAATTATCACATAAGTAAATGTGAATTTTTAATAGTGATAAGTGACATGTACTTCAAAGGAAATTATCAATGGCAGAGAATGCTAAATAATCAAGGAAATCTGTGAGAAGATGATATATGAATTGAGACCAGATAGATTAAATGGAGCCAATAATGCCAAGAGTTGAGAGATGAATATGCCAGTCAGGTAGAAGAGAATTACAAGTCCCTAAAGCACAAAGGATGCTAGTTCTAAGAACAGCAGGGATATTAATGTGAATGGAGCATAGCAAGTGTTTCATGAGAAAACAAAGATGTAAGTTCAAAAAATATCACTGACTACTACAGATTGTGGGGAGTGGTGCAAATGGAACAATGAGACCAGTTAGGAGGTTATCACAGAGGATAGTGATCCCGTTTAGGATGATAGTGGTGGAAGTGGAGAGAAATGGTTGCATTCTGGGTATATTTTAGAGTGAAATCTTGACTTACTAATGGATTTGATGTTGGGTGATCGTCTGCAACACCCAGATTTCTGGTATCAGCAATTGTACAATAGTGGCATTATCTGTAATGGGGAAGACTGGGAAAGGATTGGGTTGGAGGGAGGTAAAAATCAAGAGTGCTGAGGGTGCCTAGCTAGCTCAGTCCATAGAGCATATGACTCTTGATCTCATGGTTGTGAGTTTGAAACCCACATTGAGGGTATAGTTTACTTAAAAAAATTTTTTGAGAATGCTGCTTTGAACTTGTTTCTATTAGACATCCAGAAAGATGCCAAAACTGTGGTTAATGCTGTGGGAAGAATGGTCTGGAGGGACCAAGAAAATAACAGCGAGTTCAAGTAGGAAGTTGTGACAGTAGCTTCAGTGAGAAGGAATGTTTGTCTTGCATTAGCGTAGTAGCAGCAGCGGTAGATTTGAAAATATCTTAAATTTGAAAGTAAAGTTTGAAAGTGACTTTAATTTCCTATGTCTTTTTTTTTTTGTTGCTATAATCCCCAGTGGCAATCAGATATTTGACTTGAAGCTTTTGTGTTCCTGGGCCTTTTCTTCCCCTTTTGTACCTGGACAGGAAGCCTTGTTATTTGACTTGGTCATGGGAAACTGTCAAAGGTCCTTACTATGTGTCCACAATAGTATCACAGTGTTGAGAAGTCCTTGGCCCATTACCTAGTCAAACCTTGCATCAAATACCATCTTTTAGGCATCCCTGAATTCCTAGCTGAAAACAAAATAATGGATATATCTAGATAAAGATAATTTTCAAGATGAATCAAGGTGGGAAAAGAAAAGAAGTATCCAGGTGGGAAAAGAAGTATCCAGGAAAAACAACAACAGCAAAACCTACACTTATGGCAAGTTCTAAGGAGGTAGTTAAGTCAGAAATGTTTCTGGGGCACCTGGGTGGCTCAGTCAGTTAAGCTTCTGTCTTGGGCTCAGGTCATGATCCCAGGGTCCTGGGATTGAGCCCTGCATCAGGTTCCCAGGGAACCTTGTTTCTCCTTCTCCTTCTGTCCCTACCCCCACTCATTCTTTCTCTCTTTCTCTCTCTCTCAAAAATAAATAAATAATAAACAAACGAAATTTAAAAATAACTGTTTCTGCATTGACATTTGTGAGGCTTAAGTGAAAAATACTTATTGAGTGTTACTGTAGGACTTGATATCCCCTTCTTGAAGACTAGGTTGGAATCTGTCTCCCAGAACCAGGGAAATCAGGACTTTCGTAAGTTATCATTCTTCCTTCAGACCCTTAGCTATAATCAGAAAGCCAGAACCATCTAAAGAATTGGAGGAAATGTTTAGAAGATCATAAATTTAAGCTCCAAGCAACTTGAAGAAATCATCAGACCCAGTTTACTTCTGTTAAATAGGCAGACAGCCCCAGAAGCAGCTTCTGGTGATGTGAAAGGGATGAGGACTTAGAGGTCAAACACATTCAGGTGGAATCCTGAATCCATCACTTATTAGCTATGTATCCTTAGGCAAGTTATTTAATGTTTTTAAGCCTTGATTTCTTTGTCTGTGAAACTGGTGTTATAAACTTGACCCATAAATTGGTTATATCTGTCACATTAGAAGACTCAACCTATGCAAAGCACTTAGTATATGATGAATACTCCATAAATAGTGGCCATAATGTTTACAGAATAGATTTTTAAATAACACCTTTATTGAGAAAATAATCCATATATCATATAATTCACCTATTGGAAGTGTAGAGCTCAGCGGTTTCTAATATCATAGAATAGATTCAGGATAGATTTTAAAACAAAATTTGGTAGTAATTAGACCAGGAAAAAAATGGACTAGATGAATGCTTCTGAATGACCGAATGATAATCTCTTCATCGGGTACACAAAGTAGGCAGTCAAATACTAGTGGATAAAATTATGTTGACCTGAACATTTCTGTGACCATGCAAGCATATATCTATTTTTTTAAAGATTTTATTTATTTATTTGACAGAGAGAGAGAGAGATCACAAGTAGGCAGAGAGGAAGGCAGAGAGAGAGAGGGAAGCAGGCTCCCGCTAGCAGAAAGCCCGATGCGGGGCTCAATCCCAAGACCCTTAGATCATGACCTAAGCTGAAGGCAGAGGCCCTAACCCACTGAGCTACCCAGGCACCCCGCGTTTATCTATGTTTTGTGGGGTTTTTTTTAATCGAAAGTGTCATCTGTATCTGTTCACACAAAAGTAATATATTCAAAAAGAATATAGGGAAGTAAATGACATTGTAGACTCAGTAGGTGGTTTTATGGCATTGTTTCTCTGAATTTATGCATATATATATAGGATCCTGTGGCCCCCTTTACACACACACACACACACACACACATACACACACACACTCCACCCCATATATAAAAGTCTGGCTTTCTCCTTATGTTGTATATTTTTTCTTGTTCTTACAATGACTTTCAGGCTTACTCAGGGCATGACCTGAAGAACAATAATACTGGATAATCTTTTCCCTAAATCCATATGCAAACTATCACTTTTGAATAAAATAAAAGCAGCATGAGGGGGAGAAAATGAAGGTGAAGGGAGAGAAAGAGAAATAGAGTACTAACATATATGACCAGTTATACTGTCTAAGAAAAATATGGCCCAGTGATTTTCCAAGAGAAACTAGACTATGTAGAGAGAGGAGCCATATATGAAAATCCTCCAGGTCAAAGTTCTTAATCTCAAGGCAGATTTTTTAGATCATCATATGAGACTTATTATTAGATTATTTTAGGTGAACTGAGCATGTTCATGCATGTATATATATGTTTTATGAAAGACATCTTGCCTGATATTTTTGCCAAGTCACTTTTCTAGACCACATATGAGCTATTTTGTCACCAGCTAGACTGTACTTTGATGGTAAGTATCTTAGAAAGACAAGCGAATTCATTTCAAGTTGATAATGTTGCCTTTCCACAATTTTCTCATTAGTTCAAATGCCAATTGTGAATCATCTCATCAAGCTTTTGGACTTTTAACAACCCAATCTTAGTGCTTCTTCACACTTCAGTACCCAAGTGCCACCAGTTACATTATTATACTGAGTGTTTATTAAATTATCTTTTAGATCATATTGAATAATTCTCTTATGGATACTTCCTCTGAATATTTTTAACTCTTTTATTTGAGATTCAGAATTTTTATGAGTAGATGAACAATCTCAGTCGATGAATCAATATATGATCTGTATTCATCAATAAATAAATAATTTCTCTTTTCTGCTCAGAAAAGTGTAAATTTTTTAAAAAAATTAAATTTTAGAAATGGCAGGATACATCAGTAAGCAGTAGCCTCTATTCAAAATGACCATTTTATACATAATCTTCACACGTGTTTTCATTATAAATATATCATATCTGTTTCATTACATAGCACATGTATACCTTATTTCCGAAGGAAATTTGTCAGCTGTGTTCTTCATTCAGATAAATAATGGAAAATGTTCAGTTAGAAAGCCAGAAAAACAAACAAACTGGGGGTTTTAGAAGCGGGGGGCTGGAGGTTGGGTGAGCCTGATGATACATTAAGGAGGGCATGTATTGCATGGAGCACTGGGTGTTATAGGCAAACAATGAATAATGGAACACTACTCCAAAAACTAATGATGTACTGTATGGTGACTAACATCACACACACACACACACAATTATATATATATATATATATATATATATATATATATATATATATATATATATATATATATCAGGCTATAGGAAAACCTCAGTTAGACTACATAAAAAGAGTGGGACTGGTTAACTGAATATTCTAGCGACCTGAGGGTTAAAAATAGCAACAAAAACATGTTTGTTTTACTCTTTGGTTAGTGGCTATTTTTCTAACTGGTCGAAGTATTTTATCCCCTTAGTAAAGTCTAGTAACCACTAAATCTTCATTGGCTAAGAATCTTGCAGGACAAGAGGCCATTTTCTAGAAGTTTTTGTTTAAACAAAGCCTGTGACATGGGCTTTAATATTACCATGTGCTTCTTTCTCATAAAAGAGGCATTTACCTAAGGGTTAGGGTTAGCTTTAGTTAGTAGAGTTCTGATTTATTGAATTCTTACTATAATTAAATGTATTGGTCAACTATAGGGGTTAAGAGCACAGATTTTTTTTTTTAAGATTTATTTATTTATTTGACAGAGGAAGAGAGATCACAAGCAGGCAGAGAGGCAGGCAGAGAGAGGGCAGAAGCAGGCTCCCCACTGAGCAGAGAACCTGATTCAGGGCTCGATCCCAGGACCCTGAGATCAAGCCCAATTTGGGGCTCAATCCCAGGACCCTGAGATCATGACCTGAGCCGAAGGCAGAGGCTTTAACCCACTGAGCCACCCAAGCGCCCCGAGCACAGATTCTTAACTAGGCTCAATCCCTTGTTCTGCTTCATCTTAGTACTGAGTTGTGATGGATACCTGTCTTAACCCTTGTGATCCTCAGTTACTATTTTCTCTTCCGTTAAATGGGAATGATAACGTTACCTAATGCAGCAAGTTGTTGGGATCAAGTTACATGTAAAGTGCTTAGGACATTGGGAAATAGTAAATGGTCAAATAATTTTAGTTGTTATTACTGTTCCAGCTGTTTGCCGTGGTGTAGGTTTGAACATAATTCTGTGGTTGGAAGAATGGTTAAAGGATCTTTTTATCTACTCCTTTTTTCCTAATTTTTTGAAAGAAGTCACTTCAAACTTTTCGTATATACTCCAAATAATATCTCTTGAACTTGTGGTGAACAGGAAAAAAATTCCTTCTTCCCTCCCTTCTTTCCTTCCTTCCTTCCTTCCTTCCTTCCTTCCTTCCTTCCTTCCTTCCTTCCTTCCTTCCTTTCTTCCTTCTTCCAGATAAAGTGAATGATAAACTCTTGAGGACAAGAACACTTGTATGTGTCAGGAAACCCAACGTTAGGCTTTGGAAAAGTCATTTTTTTTGCAGTGGAAATAGTATAGCAAATATGTTTCTATTCAAGCATAATGATATTCAGGCTTGGGCTGTATTGGACTATGACACATTATTCTTTTAAAATATTATTTGATGTAATTTACTAAAAATTTCTTAAGAATTATTTTTGCATTGGGGTACCTGGATGGGTCAGTTTCTTAAGCATCTGATTCTTTTTTTTTTTTTAAAGATTTTATTTATTTATTCGACAGAGAGAGAGATCACAAGTAGGCAGAGAGGCAGGCAGAGAGAGAAGGGGGAAGCATGCTCACCGCCGAGCAGAGAGCCTGATGTGGGGCTTAATCCCAGGATCCTGAGATCGTGACCCAAGCTGAAGGCAGAGGCTTTAACCCACTGAGCCACCCAGGTGCCCCAGCATCTGACTCTTGATTTCAGCTCAGGTCATGATCTTCGGGTAGTGAGATCAAGCACTGGATCAGGCTCCATGTGGAGCCTGCTCAAAATTCTCTCTCCCTCTCCCTCTGCCCCTGCCACCCCTGCTTTCTCACATGCTCTCTCTCTTAAAAAAATATATTATTTTTGCATCTATAATCATGAAGATTATTGGGCCGTAGTTTTCTTGTAATGTTTTCACCTGGTTTTGGTCTTAGGGTAATGCTGGTCTCACAGAATGGATTGAGAGATAATTTATCTTCTTTGATTTCCTCAAGAGTTTTTAGAGAATTGGTATCATAACTTTTTTTTTTAAAGATTTTAGAAATTTATTTATTTGACAGAAAGAGAGAGAGCACACACACAAGCAGAGCAGAGGAGGAAAGGGAAATGATGAAGGAGAAACAGACTCGCCACTGAGCAGGGAGCTCAATGTGGGGACCCAGGACCCCAGGGGATTCCAGGACCCTGGGATCATGACCTGAGCTGAAGGCAGACACTTAACCGACTGAACCACCCAGGTGTCCCTGATCTCATCCTTTTTTTAAATCACTGTGATATATATATATATCACACACACATACATACCACAGAGAAAGCACAAGCTGAGGGGAGTGTCAGGCAAAGGGAGAAGCAGACTCCCTGCCAAGCAGGGAGCCCAATGCAGGACTGAGCCACCTGGTATTATATCTTTTTAAAATATTTGGTAGAATTCACCAATGAAACCATATGGGGCTTGGGATTTTTTTTTTTTTGTCAGAAGATCTTTAACTATAAATTCAATTTCGTTAATAGATATGAGGCTATTCAGGTTTTCTATTTTTCCATGAGTCATCTTTGCTAGCTTGTGTCTTTCAAGGAATTCATCTATTTCATCTAAGTTTTAAAATTTATTGTCATAAAGTCCTTCATATTTTCTTATTTTAATACCTGTAATATCTATAGTCATGCCACCTTCCTCATTACTGATATTGATAAATTGTGTTCTTTTTTTCCTGAATATTTTGGTTAAATGTTTATCAATTTTATTGATTTCAAAAAAAAACCCAGTTCAAATTATCATATGATCTCTCATATGAGGAATATGAGAGGCAGGGCGGGGGGTAATGGGGGTGTAGGAGGGAAAAAAATGAAACAAGATGGGACCAGGGAGAGAAACAAACCATAAGAGACTCTTATCTCAGGAAACAAACTGAGGGCTGCTGGGGGTGGGGCGAGAGAGACAGAGTGGCTGGGTTATGGACATTGGGGAGGGTATGTGCTATGCTGAGTGCTGTGAATTGTCCTAAGACTGATGATTCACAGACCTGTACCCTGGGGCAAATAATACATTATATATTAATAAAAAATAAATAAAACAAAATAAACAACAAAACAAAACAAAAACCCAGTTCAGTTTCATTGATTTTCTCCATTTCTGTTTTCTATTTTATTGATTTCTTCTCTAATATTTATTATTTGTTTTCTTCTGTTTACGTCGGGTTTAATTTGCCCTTCTCTTTTTTTAGTTTTTCTTGGAAGCTGATGTCATTGATTTGAAATCTTTTGTTTCTAGTACATGTGTTTAATCCTATAAATTTTCTTCTCAGTATTGTGTTGTCTTTTATAGACTATTCCTAGTTTATAACAAATATTGTTTTGTCATTGGTTGAGGATCTAAAAAGGTACTCCTCAAAATGAATGTATATGATAATTTTAAAAAGGGAACACAAAACCACAGGCTGAATATTAGAAATACTTTTAAGCTTCAATTTCATTAATGACAAATTTAAATAACATTATAAATTATAATAAACTGATATATAATGGTATAGTATAAAACATTTGTACATATTTTTATAAGAAAAAACACTAGATTTTCAGAAGTTTCATCCCAGGGTGGAGCCACCTTGTTCTAATTCATCCAGACTCTTGGGAAGTTCGCATTTATACGTATTTACTGACAAAAACATTGTATTAGAAATTTGTGATAAGCACTGAACTATGTAATATAATAGAGTTATATACAGTAGTTTTAGAGCCCAGCAGAGGAAGTATGCGTGGAACAACCAGGGAAGACTTCACAGGGTGATAATACAGTAAGTGTATTGGAGGATTAATAGGAGTTTACTGAGGCTAAGTAGGGGAGGTGGCAGTAATATAAAGATGAGCTTTGCTGGAAAGGCTTTCGGGAAGTTTTTATCACATTGGGACCTCACTGAAACCTGTGGGAGAATTTAGTTTTATAGGGTTAATGTAGATTAAGACCAATGAGGCAGAACAACCTTTGCTCTTAGCATACGAATATGGACTATATAATAGAACCCACAGGAGGAAATGTGGCAAGATTCTGCTTAATAAGTCACTGTTGAAATCCTTGGCTTAAACTTTGTGCCTCAGGACTTATGCATGGCTCCTTATTTGTGAAATATCGCACTGTGCCTGATGTTTTTGGATAGTGCTGAAGTTGACTGAGATGGTCCTGACTGTAAAATATCAGGAATAGAAAAGATGATAAAAATAGTTGTAAAATGCTATGTCTACACTTTAACAAAAAACACTGATGTCCACTCAAATAGTTAGGGTATGTTGTACATTTCTTAAAAGATTGTCTGAATTCAAGCTTGGTTTAATGCATATCTTTAAAAGATTGTCTAAATTTTCCCCACACAGGGGCACCTGGGTGGCTCAGTGGGTTAAAGCCTCTGCCTTCGGCTCAGGTCATGACCCCAGGGTCCTGGGATCAAGCCCTGCATCCGGCTCTCTGCTCAGCAGGGAGCCTGCTTCCCGCCCCCCACCCCGGCTGCCTCTCTGCTTACTTGTGATCTCTCTCTCTTTGACAAATAAATATATAAGATCTTTAAAAATAATAAATAAATAAATAAATAAATTTTCCCCACACAGAATTCAGAAAAACAGCACTAATATATAGTAAAACAGCACTAATATATAGTAACACACAATTGCATTTGAAAAGGTGGGTGGGTGACAAAATTTGGGCTTACAGAACCATTTTCTTTAACCTTGAACTGGACTAAAAATAACAATGAAAGTAAAATAATATACAATGATTTCTTCGAAAGAGAGAAGGACTTGAGCTAACCTTTTTAATCAGTTACAGAGGTAAGGCTAAGAATTTAAAAGAACACAGATCAGGAATAGTGAGTGATCCACCAGATTGTCTCATGAATTCTTTTCTTTTCAGTTTTACAAATCAGCTTTATGGAAAAATGGAAGAGATCCAATCCTTTCACCCCAGGGTTTTAATAGCAAGTTGGGCAATTTGAACTTGATGTAAAAGGTGCTGTTTTAATGGATTATGGTCTATGAAGTTTCTAAAGTTTGAGCAACTATATAAAGAGATTCAGCAGTGAAGCTTTTCTTTTTTTTCTTTTTTCCTAGTGGCTGAATTTGGAAAAAGCTTTTGGGTTTTTCAAAGTGCCTCGGTCCCTGCCCTGCTAGCATTAGCTACTGCTTTGTCAGAATAGCTTTGAGCTTCCTTCACGAGGTCTGAGGTCTCCGTTGGGACTTATATTAAAATCATCTCTATGCATTGTAAATTACTCAGCAATGTCAGGAAGTGACACTGTTGTGATTCCTATTCTAGAATACACACCATCTAAATTTATTGTGACAGAGAATTCTATGTGAAAGATATATTTTGATAGGTGATGGCTGTGAGATACTCAATAATAAACATCACTGTTCCCCAAATGACCTCCAACCGGCTTGGTAATAACAACTTGCTTCCTATGTTGCTAGATCCTGAGGTCTTTAGGTAAACAGTCCTATATTCTCACTGAGGAGAAGTCAAATAAAAAAAGTAAAATAGAAAGAGACAATTAAACCACAATTTTCTGAGGTAAGTTGGAAAGTTAACATAATAGTCAATGTAGAAGACTTTTCTGGTTCTAGATAGAATACTGTCCATCTGAGTATGTCCCTCTGGGTTTTCTCAAGCTTTGTATGCAGGACTGTGAGGAAAGAGGAGAACACAGGTTGATGACAAATGATTTGTCTATAGATGTCAAGCCATTCTGAGGAACTCTTTTTAAGTAAGTCATTTCTGGAGTTCAGTTTCAAAGATAACTGAATTCCTTTTTTTGTTAATACACTTTGGCTTACCTTGAGTTCTGCTTTGTTATTTTGAAGGGAAAATATCCTACTGGTGTAGAATTCCTTTTACTGTGCTAGCTTCTGAAGTTTGAAGAAGGGTTTATTGCTTTTTCTAGAGCACAGTAAAATTCTACTATCTTGTTTCTACCTGCAAAAGAGCAGAAAAAAATCACTACACATACACATTCAGGCTATGAAAGTCAGCCAGCCCTTAACAAGAAATATATGTCTATCAGGACAACCCATTGCTTTTTCAAGACAAGGAGATTCACTCACTTTCAACCTCTTTTGAAGTAGAAAAAGAAAATAATTCATTTGGTCAGTTTTGCACACGAAGGAGAAAACTTTCCGCCAACCCAATCACTTCAGCATGAGAAATGACTCTTGTTATCTATGGATGACAAATGTCAAATTCAGAAGAAAGTGAAGAGAACACTAAGGTTCCTGGGATTGGCATTTTAGGGGAATGCACAGGTCTAGGAGTAGAAGGAAGAGGAAAAAAAGAAGAGATTATGCGGAGTGAAATAAGTCAAGCGGAGAAAGGCAATTATCTTATGGTTTCACTTACGTGTGGAGTATAAAGAAAATCATGGAGGGCATCGTGAGAAGGAAAGGAAGGGCGAATGGGGGGAAATCGGAGGGGGTGTTGAACCAGGAGAGACTGTGGACTCTGAGCAACAAACTGAGGGTTTTGGAGGGGAGGGGGTGGGGGGGTGAGCCTGGTGGTGGGTATCGAGAGGGGCACATACTGCACGGAGCACTGGGTGTGGTGCATGAACAATCAATCTTATAACACTGAAAAATTAAAATAAACAAATTTGGAAAAAAAAAAGAAAAATACAGAAGAAACAATTGGAGAATGTACATGAAAGTTCATGGAGAAGAATCTATTAAAAATAGAAGGACACAGCATAGAGTAATGGCTGTTATGGGGGCAAGTTAGAGATTTGGGAACCTTCTATTACTATGGATGCATGGAAATTAGTATAGTGATCTCTTGAAAATGGATCTGTGATTTAAGAAGTGGCCTTACCCCAACTCTATGGTCAACTAATCTTCGACAAAGCAGGAAAGAATATTCAATGGAAAAAAGACAGTCTCTTCAACAAATGGTGTTGGGAAAACTGGACAGCCACATGCAGAAGAATGAAACTGGACCATTTCCTTACACCACACACAAAAATAGACTCAAAATGGATGAAAGACCTCAGTGTGAGACAGGAATTCATCAAACTCCTTGCGGAGAACACAGGCAGCAACCTCTTTGACCTCAGCCACAGCAACTTCTTCCTAGAAACATCTCCAAAGGCAAGGGAAGCAAGGGCAAAAATGAACTATTGGGACTTCATCAAGATTAAAAACTTTTGCACAGCAAAGGAAACAGTCAACAAAATCAAAAGACAACTGACAGAATGGGAGAAGATATTTGTAAATGACATATCAGATAAAGGGCTAGTATTCAAAATCTATAAAGAACTTCTCAAACTCAACACCCAAAGAACCAATAATCCGATCAAGAAATGGACAGAAGATATGAACAGACATTTCTGCAAAGAGGACATCCAAATGGCCAACAGACACATGAAAAAGTGCTCAACATCACTCAGCATCAGAGAAATACAAATCAAAACCACAGTGAGATACCACCTCACACCAGTCAGAATGGCTAAAATTAGCAAGTCAGGGAATGACAGATGTTGGCGAGAATGCAGAGAAAGGGG
>CM052801.1:79099670-79116406 GCA_028533885.1 Nasua narica | reverse complement strand
TCTTTCTTTCTTTCTTTCTTTCTTTCTTTCTTTCTTTCTTTGTGGGAGGAGGAACAGAGGGAGAGAGAGAGAGAATCCCAAACAGGCCCCACGCCCAGCATGTGAGCTGGATGAGGGGCTGGATCTCATATCCCTGAGATCATGATATGAGTCAAAATCAAGAGTTGGACACTAACTCACTGAGCTGCCCAGGTGCCCCTACACGGCCTGAATTTGAATCCTGCCTGCCACATATTAGCTGTGTGACCTAGGGTCAAGTCTAACCTCTGTGCCTTGGTTTTCTCATCTATAATAACAGTTAACTACATGATAGAGTTATGAAGATTAAATGAGTTAATATATTTTAAGTGTTTATAATAGTTTCTGGCATAGTATATTAATATATTTTTATATATTAAAATAAAGGTTAGTTCTTAGTGTTATTAATTTAACGCTGTGTTAAGCATTGAGGAATAAGAATAGGTAAGAGATCAATTCTGCCTTCAAGTTATTTGGAGACCATGGGAAGAAGTCAAAAAAGCAAAGAAAAAAAGATGGTACTAAACCTACCTGAAGGTTCACAAAAGGCTTCACAGAGGAGATAACCTTTTTAAATAAGCCCTAAAGGGTTAGGCTTTTACCAGTATGGGAGGAGATTAAAAGATGTTCCAAGTTGAGGGGACAGAATGAAAAGAGGCACACAAGAATGCTGGTGAATGATTAGAAGTGCTAAGATATATGGCTCATATTCAAGTTACCCAAGAGAGTATTTGATTATCTTTTTTTTTTTTTAAGATTTTTATTTATTTATTTATTAGAGAGCGAGAGACTGAGAATGAGAGGGGAGAAGGTCAGAGGGAGAAGCAGACTTCCCGCAGAGCCGGGAGTCGGACATGGGACTGGATCCCGGGACTCCGGGATCACGACCTGAGCCGAAGGCAGTTGCTTAACCAACTGAGCCACCCAGGCGCCCAGTATTTGATTATCTTACTGATTCATTGGTCACTGTCCATTTTAGACTGCCTCTATCGAACAGTTCTTCTGCCCAATAAGGTCTAGTAACTCTCCCTTTTGTCCAGAGACAAATTGATTTCTGATCTGTACTAAACAGTTGGTTCAGTGTGGTTAAGGTCAGTAGGACAAAAAGCCTGAAACCCTCTATGCAAAGTATTACTTTTTATACTGTACCACTTTTTTTTTTAAAGATTATTTATTTATTTATTTATTTTTTAGAGAGAGAGAGACTGAGAATGAGAGGGGAGAAGGTCAGAGGGAGAAGCAGACTTCCCGCAGAGCCGGGAGTCCGATACGGGACTTGATCCCGGGACTCCGGGATCATGACCTAAGCCGAAGGCAGTCGCCCAACCAACTGAGCCACCCAGGCGCCCTATACTGTACCACTTTTTATACTGTACCATATAGCAAGTACTTAGAGTAGCATGGCCTATCCATTTATACAGACCCCTGTAGCTAGAGCCCCTGACATCCTCTCCCATACCATGTACCTTGTTTAGTCCAAGCTACATAGCTCTGACTATGGTGAGAAGTACCTTGATCTTAATAGTCTCAACCCACCAGCTGCTGGGGGCCAGAATTTGTCTGAAATCTATATGACTTACTTTCCTTGTTTAGTACTACATTTCCCTGGGGGTAGTCATATGTATTCCATGTCCTCTCGTAACTAACTAGATACTGAGGATGAAATAACACACCAGAATCATGACACTGCTGTCTGTCATCTTTGTCATATTTGTAATCTAGCTACTATGACTTACTGTTGATATTAGACCTCCTCTAATACCAAATCTTGACTAAATCACAGCCAGTTCTCCCATATTCTTATGTCTAATGTGCACTTTTATGAACCAAGTTCTTTTCCCACAGGTCCTATACCTTTAGGCTGCAGATGCCCCCACCTTCTCCAAGGACAAGATGCTAAAATTCCCACTAGCTATGTGGCTTAGGTCATGTGAATTATGATCACAGAGGAGCTAAAGAGAGATCAGTCTATTTTCCTATGAAATGTTAAAGAAACAGACCTAAGTCATATCTAAAAAGATGTGTAGATCAGTAATCACTAGAAAGAAGAAAATGAAATAATTATTACTTGCATCAACAAATCCCAGAAGTTTTTCAATGCTTTGCTCTATAGTATCTTTTAATAAGACGTATACAAAAGACATAGGGTAAAACAAACAAACAAACAAACAAACAAAACCCCAAAACAAACAAATAAAAAAACAAAAGACAGGGTAAAATATAGCATAGAGTGATCCAAGGGTCATATGCTTGAATTATGATACTTATTCTTGCTAACCCAGGTGATTTTGGAACTTCTAATTTTTGGTGCCTTTGCAGCAGTTTCCAGCTTAAAAATGGAATTGTTTCTCAAATCGGGTCCATTATTGATTCAACCATTTATCCTGTGAGAAATAACTCAGGCCTCAGTATTCTTGCTTACCTGTCTCAGAAGCAAATAAATCCGTAAAACCTCTGCTACAAACATCCTATCTCTCCCGTTACCACCAATTTTTTTTTTTAGCACATAGTGAGGTCTATAGAATTTAGCTATATCTCCTCAAAGTGATTAAAAATGTTAACGAAGTCAAGTGTGCTCCTGAAATGTCTTTTGTCAAGTGTACATGATGATGTCAGCATGTGTAGGTATTTACAGCTTAGTTTTCTTGTCTTGGCGAAATGGTCTCCAAAGATGAATGATGGAATGCATTACACTCTGGATGTCAAAAACACTGCCATTTTATTCATTCAATTTTTACATTGTTTTACGTGACTGTATTTGCACACTGGACCTAAAAATTTGGAAATGTTAGAATTTGAAATAATAGTACTAATATATTGACAAAACAATCTTGAAGACCCTAAAACACTTAACTTTCAGAACAGATCGAAATCATGTGAAAATTGAAGCAGCTAAAAATCTAGAGATTAGTTAATGTCAGTAATTCTTTCTTTGATGGATCTTTCAAATTTCTCAAATTTCTTTGATGAATCACAGATGGATCTAGTTTCTCTTGCATAAATAACTTATTAGAATAAAACAGGAGGAAGCAAAAAATCTTGATATCTGCATTTAAATTCTAGGTTATTGAATAAGAAAAGATCCTTTTAATTCCATTTAATCCCATTTTGTAGATTTAATTTTCACTTTAAGATGCTATGTTAAATCCCACATCCTCTTGTCACTTTAATTCATGTGTCTCTCTAGTCTCATTTTTTTTTTCTATTTCTTCCTCAAACTCTTTGCTCCAAACTGACTGGTTTTCTGTCAGTTCCTTGGACACATTATGCTCACTTGTGCCTCAGGGCCTTCACTTCTTCAGGGAGGCCTTCCCAGGTTTCAAAACTGGGTTTGAACCACCATAGAACCTATACTTCCTATTTGTAATATTCTTCACACCTATTTTATTTATTTAGCATCTGTCTTCTTCACTAGATTAAGGTCTGCGAAGTCAGAACTTAAGTTCAGTATGGTCACTACTATTTCCTGAGTGCTTAGCATACAGGTATGAAGTTTCTGGTTGGGCTTCCATGAAGCCCTTCTAGAATAACCTCTTCAGACATTTAGCATCTGGAGCAATGCTTTCTCTAGGAGTTATATATAGTGGGCATTATATGAATTTGTTTTTGCTTATATCCTGTAGACATCAGAGTTTTGCCATAGGAATTCTTTTATCTTTCCAAATAGACTGGAGTATCATCGATAGGTAGAATAAAGTCTACTTCTATGATGTCACCCATCTTGGCTGGCATCCTGCTCTGACTCAGTTGAAAATACGTGCTGTTATGTAAAGGTATCCATAAACAAGGGTACTCCCAAATATAGAGAGCGTCATCTTCTTTTCTTGTCCTAGCTGTGTTGAGTCTTATTTTGGACTAAAATAGTCTTGATTGTTTTTCTTGCACCATGTACATCAAGCATTCAAATGATAATGGAGAGTAAATATGTTTAATTTCCAGAAGCTAACTATAATTTCACTCATAACAGATATATGTAGGCACAAGTTAACTTCTTTCAAAATTATTTCTACTCATAAACATTTGAAATGATAATCGGTAAATTGGTTTTACATCTGTTGCTTCACATCCATATTGTAAGCATTGGATTTATTTGCTTCTGAAGTATCAAATATCAGACTTATGCAAACCCTGTAGAGTTATGTTTAAAAATTAATCAGATTTGGTATCTTAAGATTCATAGATCTGTTACCTTTACTTTGCTACACACACACACACACACACACACACACACACACACACACACACAAACACACACACTCAGGTATTCATCTTATCTGCCCTGGCCTTGTTGGAGTCACAGTTCCTGAAAGAATTGGGAGATTGGGAGAGTTTAGTGATAATAGATAAAAATTTAGGTTGATGATATTCTATTTTAGGGTAAATATTAAGTATAAAACATGAACCTTTTTCTCACCAACACCTCCATAGGACCCACTACTCAGCCCAGAACTATAGTGCCAAACTGTGTACTTTTTATATAGTGGGTACCCGTAATATTTTATTTAATTTATGAAGTTAGTAATGCTGATGAAAAATTACTATTATACGATAGGATTCTGGATCTGGAATTTTTACAGTCATTTCTGTAGCAATAAATTGGATTAACTGTATAGAGACGTTATGTGCTTATTTTAGCTGAAAATGTTTGGCTCTGCCAAAATTTCTTTCACTCTCTCCTAGTTATTTGGTTACTGTTGTAAATTAATTTAACTTTGAAAATAAGATAACTATGAGTCATGGTCAGATGACTATAACTTCTCAGGTATCTAAGGAATTATACTTTTCTATTGTCCTTTTCATTTGCCCTAGATCTAGAAGATTGCTCAGTGAAGAGTAGGCTTTCCTTAAAGCAGTGGCTCTCAAACTTCACTGTGCATGAGAATCACCTGGAGCATGGCTCAGAAATGTGCCTTCTACAAAGACCTTCCCTCAGGTGATTTTGATGTGGTTGTCCCATGGGACCATGTTTTAAGAACTACTGCAATAAAATTTGTAGCCTGAGGGCGCCTGGGTGGCTCAGTTGTTTAAGCGACTGCCTTTAGCTCAGGTCATGATCTTGGAGTCCCGCATCGGGCTCCCTGCTCTGCGGGGAGCCTGCTTCTCTCTCTGACCCTCTGACCTCTCTCTCTCTCTCAAAAAAAAAAGAAAAAAAATTTGTAGCCTGGTTAATGAAAGAGGAATCCAATCTGACAACAGCATGGCAAATACCCTAAATTTAGGGATTTTATAAATACCAAATTAAAGGTGTGTTAAAAGGTACCACAATTTATTCTAGTGAAGACAAATGGAATCAGAAAAGAAAGGAGATGTTTGAGAATTGACTCTGTTGTCAACAAATTTACCCAATGACAGCACAATTATTTGGTACTAATGCTACAGCAATGGTGACACACATAAAGAGAGGAAAAAACAATCCTTTAAAGCATTCAGTGATTCTTTCTTTGTGCCAGAACAAAGCACTATGCGGTAAATCAAGACCCATTAAAGAGACTCTTTCCTTCAAATTTTCCGTATGGGCTGGATTTGTTTGTTTCAGACCACTTAACCAAGTTTATGGGCTAAAGAAGATGCCTGAGAGCTTCTGGAAGTGTTGCAACTGTGTTCAACTTGGTTTGAAAAAATGGTAGCGGTGGTGAGGAGGAAGGGGAACTCTGGTTGATGCCAAGCCCATATGTGCTTAATGTATTGATTTCTGATGTACTTTGCATTGGTTAGCCATAGAAATATGCACTCTTTCGGCCTGAACTGTATCTGAGCAGAAGAGAAACAATCCAGACAAAAAACATCTGTTTGAGAACTTGGTCAACCACTTTAACAAGGGGCTACGGGATCTGTGATATGCTGGGTGACATTTCTGAGCGAATTTTAAACACATGGGATGTACAAGGTTACTTTTAATTGCAATGCATGATTTAATTGCAAATCTGGTGAAGAGTTTAGGAGGCTTGTGTTCTTGCCCAGGCTCTACTAATTTTAGATCAATTTGACCTGCCACTTCACTTTCTAGGCTTCAGCTTTCTCATCTATCAAATGCAGATAATCTCTGCTATACTGGTTCACAGCATTTTATTTAAAAATTTTCTATTTTTATATGGGTGTGCCTAGGTGACTCGGTTAAGTGCTTGCCTTCAGCTCAGGTCATGACCCTGGGGTCCTGGGATCGAGCCCCGCATCGGTCTCCCTGTTCAGCAGGGAGCCTGCTTCTCCTTCTCCCTCTGTCTCCCAGCTTGTGCTCTCACTCTCTGTGTCCGATAAATACATAAAATCTTGAAAAATAAATAAATAAAATAAAATTATTCTATATCAATTACTGCTATAGATGCTCACAACAGTTCTGTGAGATAGATCAGATAGAATCTACACAATAGAAAAGAGATTGCAAGGAAAGGTAGAATAGGCTTAATCCAAGTCTTGCATTCAGATGTACCTACCATGCAACTTATACTACACTTTGGCATGGGGATGGGTGAACTATTCTGAGAGAGGAAAAGATCGTGTTTAAGATATTATGATAACTCAGTGGTAACATTTGGACTTTTTGTCACCATAAAATGCATCAGGAAACAATGTGTTCCTTCTTCAGAAAAATTTTTTGACATAAGACATGGAGAGCTAACTGGTCTGAATAAAAAAGTTGTTGCTATTAGGCTCTAGGGCTAATAGACAGGGCTGCTCTGTCCAGTATGGTAGCCACTAGCCACATGTGGCTATTTAAATTTAATTAATTAAAATTAAATACAATTAAAAACTTAGTCCTCAATAACCACATGTAGCTAGTGACCACTGTATTAGACAACACAGAAATAGAACATTCCTCTAATCACAGAAAGTTTTAGTGAATAGCACTGCTCTGTAGTAATAGCTAACCAAGAAAACTGATTGGAAGAAAATATTTATCCTAATAATTGTTGTTTTTCTTTGGGAAACATGAACTCTCAAAGTTTATGCCTTTATATATCTATCTGCTGAGCAGGGAGCCTGACGCAGGGTTTGATCCCAGGACTCCTGAGATCACAACCCCAGCCAAAGGCAGACACTGAAC
Source organism: Nasua narica (assembly GCA_028533885.1). Taxonomy (NCBI): domain Eukaryota; kingdom Metazoa; phylum Chordata; class Mammalia; order Carnivora; family Procyonidae; genus Nasua; species Nasua narica. The sequence goes on along the minus strand of CM052801.1, from coordinate 79,109,346 downwards.
CGAGACACCCAGGCACCCCCAGAGGTCACGTTCTTAAGCACTACATTGGCTTTCCCAACTAATATGTGTCGGTAATATAAATTCCCGTATATATTGAATCCATAAGGAAAATGCTGTTTGTTTGTATATTATCCTCCTTTAGGGAGTCTCTCCAAAACCTTTAGAACTTCCAAGAATCTTTGATATAATAATTACTATTTACTAATTGCTATCTTTGTTGAAGGCACTCTCAGACAGCCCTAAAATTGGGACTATTATCCCTCTTCTATAGATGAAAAAAATGGAGGCACCACATTTGGTAATCTAATTGAGGTCACAAAGATGAGAAGTGGTAGGTAAATTTAAACCCAGCTTTGCCTGACTTCAAACAAAACCCCTTTCTACTACTTTCAGATTCTATATTCTTAGACTTGAATGTAGGGATTGATAGAAGAGAATTTTTCCAAGACACACATGCATGCATGCATGCACATACACAAATGCACACGCACGCACACGCACCAGCATATGCCTTAATTACTCATGCAGCTATTTGGAGGATGTCAAGATGCTTGAAATCCCAAAACATCTGGCACTGAAGCCAACAGGAAATGAGGATGGATGGGAACAACCACATTTTGGATCACTGAGTGGGTTTATGTTGCCCCCACAGCACTGTGTACTCTTTAATTTGGTCGACTGTTTTTCTATTTACAAAGCTATAGAACAGTTGGTGCACATTTGCCTACCTTTGGTTTCTCATGAAGAATTAATAATTTCTGCCAGTGTCTGTCAGTCGAAATCAAGTCTTTTTCCCACCTAATGGAAGAACCTAGCACATCAAACACTTAGGGAACAGACAAAAAAGGACAGGGAAATATTAAATACTTTTATGTTATCCTGGGAAAAAAATAGAATCCTGGTAAGAGATGAGGCACATTAGTCCTCAGAAGTGGACTAATAAGTCCTAGTAAGAACAGAATCTTGAAAATAGTCTTAGTAAGAAATGAGAGACTCTGACAACTTCCCCATGAGGGAACTACATATTCTTAAAAGACATTTCTTTGAGATAACCTTATCTACTTCAGACAGAATAGAGGCATGCTGATAATGAAGGTGGCATTAAATGACTTTGTTAATAGAATCCAGTTTTTCTCACAAATATCTATATAAAACTAATTATTTGTCAATAGACTGAATAAAAGTAAATCTTAGTTTACAGAAGCAATAAAGTTTTTCATCAAGATTTTGGTACTCTAGTGATTTTGTACTGCATTTTATCACTTATAATATTTGATCAACCCAAGTACCCTCACCTGCTTTTCCCCAGACCGTTGGAATTGCTCCACCGACTTCAAATGTAGTTTGCAGAGGCTGCCCTCATCTAGAGCTTTTCACAATGTCTCCTAAAGTCCAATGACTGCATTCACTTTCACAAGTAGTGACTTTTCACCTCTCTTAAGATCTCTGTCCTGCCATAGAGTCCATAATCATGTTTAATAACCAAATGAAAAGGGTGAAGGATGAGATTCCCCAAAATGTGCCACTTGGCATAAAGATTATTTTGACTTAAAAGTAATTAAAACTCAGCAGATGCAGGAAAAGATCTCTGCCTCCCCCACAACTGCTTAGATTTACATTGGAAAAGAGAGCCTGTACTAGGAAGAACACCCCCTTTATCTACATAGTAGGGTAACCTTGTTTTTCCAAATATCTTGCTAATGAGCAAGATTTTGTATCCTCAGACCCCTCCCCTCTCCTGAGCTCATATAAGCTTCATATTGCCTCACTGTCTTTGGAATTACATGTCTATCAAGTTTGATTTTCTCCTGTTAATCTGTCTCATGTCAGTTTGATTCTAAGTCCAGCTAGAAGGACCACAGGACAGAGGAAGTTCTTCCTTCCCAATAAAAGAATAATCCTTTATCACGGTCACAAGCCCAAATGAAAACTATGCTTTCTTTCAAAAAAGGATCTCACACTTTCCAGATTTAAGAATTAGGTTGCATTAAGGTAAAATTAGCATAAGACAAAGAAATGCAAACATGAGGTGCTCTGGAGGTTTGATCCACTGTAGAAGGCCTTTGTATGACCTAAGAGCATATTGTGCTATGAAGACAGATATATACTCCTTGGATATGTAAAGCTAGCCCTTCCTTACAGATCAGTAGCTAAATCCTTTTGTAAATTGTGTTTGATAGTTGAAAGTAGGTCGGGGGAGGTGGGGTAGGCATTTAAAACCATGTCTAAATCCTACTGGATAACTTTTATATAGTGAAAAATTAGTTGGAATCATAGAATTGTAGAGCTGCAAGGGCCATTTAAAACCAGTTTAATTTTTTTCATTTATAGGTGAAGAAAATTAAGGCTGTAAAAGAAAAATGACTCTACCAAGGTCACACAGCTAATTAATGGTGGAACGTCAACTTAAATGAGGTTGGCATTATGCAGACCAGAAACTCACTGACAGACTAAATCACTGACAGACTAAATTTCAAACTACAGTTGAAATATCAAGTACACTTGCTGATTGGGAAGATGTTCCAATCACAGAAACTTCACATTGTTGGCTCTATTTTAAGAAAAATTCCATGGGCCAGAGGGCACTAAGACTTATTCTGTACTATGTTCAGGGAGAACGAATCAGGTTGCAGTAGAAGTGATTTAAGTGGTAGGTTTTCATTTCACAGTCGATCACAGCAAAGACAGAGACCATTTGGTGCCTTTTTCAATGTCTGCCAAAAAGTTACTTCGTGTCTCAAATACTGATTCTTTCATTGAGGTGCAGAAAGAACTTAGCCCCCAAGGAAGCCTGTGGAATTGGTTGAATGCCAGAGCTCGTTTATTTCTTTGGTGAAATTGAGCTTTTCTTACACTTTTAAATATCATTTTATTTCATATTTTTTCCAAAACCAGTTTGTTCCTAATGGATGAACAGATAAAGCTTGAGTTTTATTTAATTTTGTTCCTATTTTCTATATAGTCCCTTAAAACATTATTTTGCATATAAATACTTAATTCCTAAATGCCAATTTAGAAAATCGATTTTAAATTGCCTAAAATTAGTGAATTGAGAAGATTTTTCGATGGGATGGAATAGAAGAAAAATAGTGTTAATGGGAAGAGTTGCCCTTTGATTTCCCTCTTTTCTAATCTCAAGCATGAAGAAAACATCAGTAAAAAGTCAGCGTGGAGAAAATCTCCATTAAAACCTTGGACCTCACTCGGCTTTCTCTTCTCTGATCCTCTCCAAAACACTGTAAATAGGTACAATTGAAAGTACACTGGTGTGGAGAGGAGGAACTACGGAGACATGACAAATAGGGACATAAAAAGAAACAGGTTATTCATCGTGAGAGTATGACCATTCAGGTGCATTTTAGACATTGAATTTTAGAGACCCCTTTGGAGAAATGCCTTTTGAAGTCTGGATAATTCCCTGAAGTCATTTTTCATTCTTCTCACAATTAAAATCTTGAATCAAATGAAATGGCAGTTCACTTTAGGAAATCCATATATAGTTTGGTCTCATTTTGGTTCATGGAATGTCAATGATATATAGGCCTCTGCTCTAATTCAAACAGCTTCATCAGTTTTAAAATAAAGTAACTCACAATTTCATACTTCATTAAAAAAATAGATCAGGCTAGGAATACAGCAAATCATCTACATAGTTCATACTAGGTTGGGCTTTAGACTTCAAAATCCCATATTCTCATCAATTAGCTTGCTTTGTTATGTAACGTAGGGTTCTAGAATAGTACAGTGCTAAAATACATAAGGTAGATTTAGAATCCTTACCATCCCTGTGCAATGGTTTAATAGTTTGTTCCCATTCTCAAAATGTCAATGGGTAGCCCAGAAACTATTAAGTCTGTACATCAGTAAATCACAAAAATGGCTTATGCAAAAACACAGAGACTGACTCCACATCAAAGAAACCTGACTTACTCAGACTAAAGGGAAAAATTAAGTTAAACAAAACCAAATAAGATTGCCTTAAACTTAAAAACCTAAAAACAGTGCTATCCATTGCTGTTATTCTTGCTAATCCTTCTGTCTCATATTGTAGCATTTTGCTAAATATAGAACAGTAGACTACTTGTGAATATAGCCTTGAGAACACTTTTGCTCTGTCCAGCTTTGTAAAGAGAACTCAGCCAATCATCTAGATTATTTATGACATAAAATAGACCTTCTCACCTTAAATATTGAAATAGTCAAGGTCAATGCCATTCACCTGATTTTTTTTAAAGAAGTTGCTAGTATAGAAATATAGCCTTGTAGAGGGTTTATAAAATGATCAGTTTTAATCAAAAGCTTTTATGATCTATTCAAGTCAGTTTTAAAGAATATCCTTCCTATAAAAACACCTGCAATGTACTTTGGAGATTTTTAATATTAGAGAGCAGAGATTTCAGAAAATCTCAGCTGCAGTATGAGGTGATTCAATATGCTTCAGCAAAACAAAATAGAAAATCTAGAAAAATTTAAAACAGGTATTGATGACTACATTCAAGGCAAGAATGCACTTACAGCATCCATTCATTTAAAGCTAATTTCAATTCAAATGTTTCCCCCAAAATTGCCCACACACTGTCTCTCTCACTCTCTCTCTCTCTTTCTCGATTCCATTTATGAGCTTCAGACTCATTGAATTTCAGACCCATTTGCCTTTTATTTCATAGCATACAATAAGCATTCAAGAAATATCTGTTGACCTGAAGTGCAGTTTAAGGAAATTTTCACACAATTTTGTATGTGAAACAAATGAGACTTTCAGAGTTTAGCTGTGTATAAGTCAAATATGTTGATGCATTTGTATCTGCATAGCAATTGCAAATAACTAGTCAATCCAACAAATAAAAATTAACCAGCAAGACCTTGACAGCTCTAAGGATGTGGACATCAATAATATATTTCAGAATATTGGCAACACTAACCCATTTTTAAGCCAGTCCAATATAAATTGGAGGAAAACCAATTTAGGGTGTTGATAGTTACTGTAGAAGGGATAACTTCTGACTTCAGATAAGCAAAAACAAAGACAGCATTTCATGTAGAGTGTATAGCTAAATATGACTGAAATAACCCACAGAAGTATATTTGCACCACTAAGATATGAGTAATTGTTCTCAGAAAAGGTTTTGACAGGAAATAGGCATACATAAGGGCATTCAGTGCCTGTAGGTTGAAATGGTTGAATGAGTGAGAAATAGTGCATAATCCTTACTGTATAAGTATAGATTAAGTCTGGCTACAGATAGTAGAAATCTAAAACAAAGTAGCTTAACTATGACAGGAAGTTATTTCTCTTTCATGTAAAATAAGCTCTGAGGTTGGCAGTGAAGGGTTGCTATAGCAGCTCTACGGTTATCAGACAGAGACTTGTCCAGCTATTTACTGTTTGATTCCTAGAAATATGCTTTTCGTTGTTATGGGTCAAAATGCCTACTGGTGTTCGGGTCATTAACTTTGGGTTTCAAGCAGCAGGATGGAAGAAGGAAGGAAGAAGGTCAGGTGCTCTTTCACTTATAAAAAGACCTCTAGAAGTCCCACATAACACTTCCACTTCCACTTCCATAGTCAGAACTTAGTCATATGCCACCCTCAAGTGCTGGGAAGGCAGGGAAATATAATCTTTTAAGTAGAGGTGTGGCTCTCTAAAAATAAAGATTATGTTGCTTTCAATGGAAGGGGACAATGCATAAAGAACTGATGGCTAATTAGCAATCTCTATGATGCCTACTTTGGGGACAATAAATAATTTAAAGAACAATGAACAAGTTGAAGTTCTCAAGTGGAAAGCAATTTATTATTATTATTATTATTATTATTATTATTATTATTATTTTGGTATCCCTCAGAGCAGCAAAGTTTGCTTAGTTGCATAGTTTGTCACCCCTTACTGATCACAAGTACCGTATAAATCCTATTGACAACACATCTGTGTTTTCCTATTTTCAAGAGAACGAAACATCGCATTGCTTAGAGAGAGTTGTATGTCAATATTTCTTGTAGGGAAGAGTTCTGAATAAGGTGAGCTGGTATCTTGATTCCTGATATCATCATAAGTCTTTGCTATACAATATTATATATCTGGCTACCCTGCAGCATGGTTCTTGAGGACAATTATGGTTTATTTCCAGAATCGTTTCTACTAGATTGTTTTATATATATAAATTACTGGAAAAATAAGCATCTTCTTTGAGTGAGAGAAATGATAATCCCAGTTAGAGAAAGGGAAAGTTGAGAAAATACTGAGCACATAACATGGAGCCCTTTGTCAAATAGCTGCCTTCTAGCTCTCTTTCCATTACTCCTTATCTGCTTTCTTCTCTGTCACAGCCACTTTTTCCAAGCTTCCATAGGGCTTGGTTTTTTCTATTTTAGTGTTAAAAGAAACAAGAGCAGTGGAGTGCAATACATGGCATATTCGGAAACGTGGTAAATATTTAATAGATAATATATTAAATAATGTATATAATTTAGCAAGAAACAATGTAAATATTTCATGGACTGCAGTGCAGCTGTTAGGTTGGAATTAAACCTGTGAGTCTGGAGAAAAGCTGCAGTTCAAAATGTCCTCTTCTGAGAAGAGTACTCATTGCTCAGATCTCTAGTCCACAACCTGGAAGGAGTGCTTGGCACTTATGGTATAGCCACATCTTTGATACCCCCTCATAGTCACATGGGAGGGTTGATGTGGATAATTCAAAGGTGAAGAATCCAAATGCCGATTAGACTTTGGAATGAAAATTTGGGTTTTTGAAAAGTGGCTTCACTTCTTAATTACACTATTCTTAGAATGATGTTAAAAAGAAGTTTTTATTCTCTTATGTACTCCTGGACTAAAGAAAGCTGTCCCAGGATGAAAGATTTGCTATAGGTAATCCATGGTAAGAAAACACAAGAGTGACTGTACAGCCCTTTCTTCTCTCTGAGAAGAACCTTGGGAATCAACCAATTCCTATAAGGAAATACATGGAATTCTCTGATCTGCTTGGAAAATGATGGAAGAACTGAGCAAAATCCAGGAGTAGGGATAACATAAGGTCCAAGTTGAAAATATAGTTGCTTACATGTTTTCAGTCTTCAGCTGGATATGCGTGATAGAAAATATAAATTCTATATAAGAAATTTATTCTTGTCTAAGAAAGTTACAACTGGAGAGACAAAGTTAATACATAAGAAAAAAATCGATAAAGACTCCGCCAAAAAAAATTGCTACTAATAATGGATTCCATAAAGTTGCAGGATATAAAATCAGTATCTAGAAATCTATTGTGTTTCTATACATTAACAGTAAAGAGAAATTAGGAAAACAATCCCATTTACAATTGCGTTGAAAAGAATAAAATATCTAGACATAAATTTAACCACGGAAGTAAAAGATATATATGCAGAAAACTATAAGACATTGATGAAAGAAACTGAGGAAGACACAAACAAATGGAAAGACATTCTGTGCTCACAGATTGGGAGAATTAATATTGTTAAAGTGTCCATACTATGAAAGCAGTCTATACATATAATCCAATCCTTATCAAAATTCCAATGGCATTTTTCACAGAAGTAGAACAAATAACTATAAAATTCGTATGGAACCACAAAAAACCCTGAATAACCAAAGCAATCTTTGTTTTTAAAGATTTTATTTATTTTCAGAAAAAGAAAGAGAGAGATAGAGAGAGAGAGAGAGTACAAGCAGGAGGACTGGAAGGCAGAAGGAGAAGCAGGCTCCCCACTGAGCAAGGAGCCCAATGCAGGACTGGATCCCAGGACCCGGAGATCATGACCTGAGCTGAAATCAAGAGTCTGACATTTAATCAACTAAACCACTCATATATCCCTAACCAAAGAAAGCACTCTTGAGAAAGAAGAACAAAGGGGAGACATCATGCTTCGTGACTTGAAAGTATATTACAAAGCTGTAGTAATCAAAACAGTATGATATTGGCATAAAAGCAATGCCAACTTGGATCAATAGAACAGAATAGAGAGCCCTGAAATAAACCCATGCCTATGGTCAATGAATTTGCAACAAAGGAGCCAAGACTGTACAGTGGGCAAAGGACAACCTCTGCAATAAATTGTGTTGGGAAACTGGACAGCCACATGCAAAAGGATGAAACTGGACTACTATTTTACACCATACACAAGCATTAACTCAAAAATGGGTTAAAGACTGTAATACCAAAAATCATAAAACTCTGAGAAGAAAACATCGGTCAATGGTAAGCTTCCTGAAATCAATCTTGGTGATGACTTCTTTAGAATTTGACACCAAAAGCAAAGGGAGCAAAGCAGAAATAAATGAGTGGGACTACATTAAACTAAAAAGCTTCTACACAGCAAAGAAAACCATCAACAAAATGAAAAGGCAACCTACTTAACAGGAGAAAATATTTGCAAATCATGTATCTCATAAGGGGTTAATATTCAAAATATATAAACAATTTATGCAACGCAATAGCAGAAAACCCCAGGCCAATTAAAAACTGGGCAGGGGGTCTGAATAGACACTCTTCCAAAGAAAACATGCAAATGGCCAACAGGTACATGAAAAGATGCTCAACATGACTCACTGATGATCATGGAAATGCAAATCAAAGCCACAATGAGATATACCTCACACCTGTCAGAATGGCATTATCAGAAAGATAAGAAATAACAAGTGTTGGTGAGGTCGTGGAGAAAAGGGAAGCCCTGGGCACTGTTGGTGGGAATGTAAATTAGGTGCAGCTGCTACAGAAAACCCCATGAAGTTTCCTCAAAAAATGAAAAATTGAACTACCATATGATCCAATAATTCCACTTCTGGGTATTTATCTAAAAAAATGATTCAAGCTATATTACAAAGCTGTGATCACCAAGACGGCATGATATTTGCACAAAAACAGACAAATAGATCAACAGAACAGAATAGAGAGCCCAGATATGAATCCTCAACTCTATGGTCAACTAATCTTTGGCAAAGCAGGAAAAAATATCCAATAGAAAAAAGTCTCTTTGATAAATAGGGCTGGGAAAATTGGACAGCTATGTACAGAAGAATAAAACTTGACCATTCTCTTACACCATACACAAAGATAAACTCAAAATGGATGTAAGACCTCAATGTGAGGAAGGAATCCATCAAAATCCTAGAGGAAAACATAGGCAATAATCTCTTTGACATCAGCCATAGCAACTTCTTTCAAGACACGTCTCCAAAGGCAAAGGAAACAAAGGCGAAAATGAACTTTTGGGACTTCATCAAGATAAAAAGCTTCTGCACAGCAAAGGAAACAGGCAAGAAAACAAAGATGCAACCCATGGAATGGGAGAAGATATTTGCAAATGACACTACAGATAAAGAGCTGGTATCCAAGATCTATAAAGAACTTCTCAAACTCAACACCCACAAAACTAATAATCAAGTCAAAAAATAGGCAGAGACATAAACAGACACTTCTCCAAAGAAGACATACAAATGGCTAACAATTAGAAACATGAAAAAAATGTTCAGCATCACTAGTCATCCGGGAAATTCAAATCAAAACCATGTTGAGATGCCACCTTACACCAGTTAGAATGGCAAACATTGACAAGGCAAGAAATAACAAATGTTGGAGAGGTTGTGGAAAAAGGGGAACCCTCTTATACTATTGGTGGGAATGCAAGTTGGCACAGCCATTTTGGAAAACAGTGTGGA
>CM052801.1:79080968-79099170 GCA_028533885.1 Nasua narica | reverse complement strand
CCAACATTTGTTATTTCTTGCCTTGTCAATGTTTGCCATTCTAACTGGTGTAAGGTGGCATCTCAACATGGTTTTGATTTGAATTTCCCGGATGACTAGTGATGCTGAACATTTTTTCATGTTTCTAACTGTTAGCCATTTGTATGTCTTCTTTGGAGAAGTGTCTGTTTATGTCTCTGCCCATTTTTTGACTTGATTATTAGTTTTGTGGGTGTTGAGTTTGAGAAGTTCTTTATAGATCTTGGATACCAGCTCTTTATCTGTAGTGTCATTTGCAAATATGTTCTCCCATATACAGTAACAATGTAACTGTAGAAAGAGAAATTAGGGAATTGATTCCATTTACAATAGCACAAAAAAACATAAGATACCTTGGAATTACTTGGAATTCTTCTGCACATGAGATTTCTCTATTTTCCCCCATTTATTTACTTATTTACTCTATATAATGGCACAGACTCATATTTATTTTGTGCTTAAGTTTAAAATACTACTTACTATACTATGGAGTACATATACTAGTATATGATACTATATTGTAGTTGCTCCGATATTATTTTATTTTATTGCTTAAAATTTTCCAGTTCTGGCCATAGAGAACTCTTTTAGTTGGCTTCTATGTCTTTTTGGCATAGTGTCATCATTGTAAAGTATGTATGTATTTATTAATTTTTAGCATTTCCTTACTTTCTCGTACTTCTTTTCCATATTCTCCTATTAGACTCACTGCCCAAGTTCTAGAATCAACCATTTCTCCCAGAACCCATGCTTCTTTTTATTGGAGAATGGTATTAGAAACCACTATCTGGCTTCTGGGTGTGCTCCTTGATACTAGACTCTCTTAGTGGACAGAGCTAGAAAATATATGTGTGGATACAAATAGACATACATCTATTTATTCATCTGTATTTATATTAAGCTTAACATGAGTTCACACTGATAGTGCCAACATTTTTTAAAAAATATTTGAGTATAGTTGACATACAATATTATATTAATTTCAGGTACACAACATAGTGATTCAGCATCTCTTTGCATAAGGCAACCATCAGTTTGTTCTCTGTATTTATAGGTCTGATTACGGTTTTTGTGTGTTTGTTTATTAATTTGTTTTGTTTTCCAGATTCTACATATAAGTGAAATCATATGGTATCTGTCTTTCTCAGTCTGACTTATTTCACTTACCATAGTACCCTCTATGTCCATCCATGTTGTTACAAATGGCAAGATCTCATCCCTTTTATGGCTGTATAATATTCCACTGTGTGTATATACCTCATCTCCTTTATCCATTTATGTTTGTTTGTTTTTTTTTAAAAGTAAGCAAGCTGTATGCCCAACGTGGGGCTTGAACTCATGACTTCAAAATCGAGTCACATGCTTTACTGACTGAACCAGCTAGGCACTCTATTCATCTACTGATGAACACCGTGTTGTTTCCATATCTTGGCTATTGTAAATAATGCTGCAATAAACACAAGGGTGCATATATCTTTTTGATCTATTGTGTTCATTTACTCTGGATAAATACCCAGTAAAGAATTATCGGATCATATGATATATTTCTATTTTTAATTATGTGAGGAAGCTCCATACTGTTTTCCACAGTGGCAGTACCAATTTACCTTCCCATCAACAGTGCGTGATGGTTCTTTTTTTCTCCACATCCTTGCCAAAATTTGTTATTTCTTGTGTTTTTGATTTTAGCCATTCTGACAAGTGTGAGGTGATATCTCATTGTGGTTTTGATTTAATGCACATTCCTTTTTGGCTTTCCTATTTCTGTTTGCAGCACTATCATCATCCCATTGATCATTGACTCATTCCATTTTTTTCCATGTCATTAAACATTACTCTTCCTTTCCAATAAATTTTGTTCTGTTTCTTTAACATTCACTCTCACCATTTTAGTTCAAAACATGATATAATACAATAGTTTTCCAAATAAATTCATCATATTTGCTTCTTGTTTAATTTAGTCTTATGTTGTACAAAAGATGCACTAATTTCCTTAAAGCTTAGGGATTATAGTGTACGATCATTAAGAGCTCCAGTTTTGGCAGATTGAGACCCATAAATACAGAGAATAAACTGGTGGTTTGTCAGAGTGGAAAGGGTTGGGGTGATGGACACAATGGGTGAAGGGAAGTGGTAGATACAGACTTCCACTTATTGAATGACTAAATAACCAGAATAAAAGGCACAGCATAGAGAATATAATCAATGATATTGTAATAATGATGTATTGGGACAGATGGGGATAGATGCTCACTTGTGGAGAGCATAGCATAATGTATAGATTTGTCAAAGAACTGTGTTGTACACCTGAAACTAATGTAACATTGTGTGTCAACTATACTTGAATTTTAAAAACTAAAAAAAATAAAGATTGAGCTTTGGAGGCAGACAGCTGTGTTCTGAGCTCAACCTTTGCTTGTCATTGCTACGTGATGCTGTAGAAGTCATTTTATCTCTCTTAGCTTTCATGTCTTTTATTATAAGTGGTAATAACAATATTTATGGACAGATTGTTTCATTGATTAACAAAGGTGTTGTAATCAGCATAGTTAGTGCAATGCTGACCCTATACTAATCCTTTACTTCAAGAATATTCAATAAATAATATCCAAACTCTTTATCTTGGTATTTCAGATTCTTTTTCTTCATCATCTCTCATATAACCACATTATGTTCTGGTTAAATTGAACCACTTGCCATTTCCTAAAGGCCTGTGCTTTTCCATCTTTACAGTACTTCCATCTTTTATCTTTTGTTCCACCTTGGATATCCTCTACCTTTAATCTCCTGACATTGAAATTTTATCCATTTTTCAAAAACTGGGTCAAATGCCACATTCCCCATTAATACTATTCTGATTGGACTGTTTGGAAATCATATGTTACCATTAGACATCTATAGCACATCTCTCTTTTTCCTGCTTTTGATGAAATATGAAGGAACCTGATAGATGACATAAGAAACTAAATGCTTCATTTTTAAATGTATAGTTACATGTAAGTAGCAAAGGCTCAATAAACATCTGTCCTATGAATAGAATCAATGTCACCTAAAGATCTAATTACACCTCTTTGAATAGTCTGTAGGGATCTAAAATTGTTGCCTTTATTCATTCTTTCAGCTTAGGGTACAGAATGCTAATGAACATCAAATTTTTCTCAGAAGAGCTCTAGGTAGTAGTGAATGTAGCATAGGAAAGGAACACTTTTATAGGAAACATGAAAAATCTAAAACATAAGAAACTGTGAGAGAAGGCTTTGAAAGATGGATTGTGACGTCCTAGACAGCCATGAGTTACCAGGCACCAAAAGGAAAGACTTGAGTGCTCAGCAAAAAATAAGAATTAAACTGAAATTTAAGTCTTGAAACTTCTGTTAAGGATCGCTACCAGACAGAACAAAGGGGTTATAAGCTTTGTTTTTAGTGAGAAGAGTGATATACCAGTGAAATTCCAAGTGCCATTAAGTCACAGAGATGACCCATATATATGACATTCTCAGAAAATTTAAATATTCTTCTGGTCAGAGATGGCTGGAAACTTCTATTGAGTGAGCACTGATTTCTTTCCTTCAATGAGTTAGGGAGGTCCTGTGAGCTCTGGTCACATTCAGGATCAGTCACAGCTTCCATGTATAGATTTTTAATTTCCTAGTTCTTTCCCCCTATTGTACGTGGCAAATGCTGGCTTTTGGTCACAGGAAGGATCATTAGAGGGAATATATGTGACTCAGTTAAGTTCATCTCTTCAACTGGGAAACTGAGCACATTAGTACCATTATTTTTAGCTACATGGAAACTTATCTTAAGTAGCTTGTTTCAAGCAGAAAAATGAGAGAAAAGAATTCATGAATAACATTGCTTTCAAATCACAGGCAGTTTGAAAATCTTATTATTCATATTTTGCCCTTACAGAATACACTAGTTTTAAAAGAACCCAACCTGATTTAGACCAGCTTGAAAACAAAATTCAGCAGCAGTTACGTATCATACATTCTCAAGAGACCCCAGTGTTACGTTGATTATAAACAGCTGCAAAATTCAATTGCCATTGAAATGTTATTCAAAAGACTATTAAACACAAAGTGTCCATATGTAGATCTTTGCTCTATATTCCTTGCACAGTTTATAAGCTGATATTGACTGACTTTAAACCCCTGTGTGCCAGGTACTTTCATCACAGTAATTGAAATGTTAGAAAGTCACTAACTATGTTGAACACCATTAAGTTTTTGTTAGGACTTACTAGATGGAGAAGAGGAATTTGAGTTACTTCTTAGAAATATCAAGTGTGTGTGTGTGTGTGTGTGTGTGTGTGTGTGACAATAGCAGTTATATAAGCATAGACTTGAGTCCAAATGACATTTCCTCACCCAAAATTAGTAGATAATGTCAAATCCATGCATGCTATATCTGTTAATGCAGACACTAATGTTCAATGTTTTGAAAATGTTTAATGAGAAGAGTCTTCTCTGTAGAACGTAGTCCTTGAAAACAAGAATGTAAAGGGGATATTCTCTTTTGTCTATGTGCAAGGATACTCTCAGTTTTCTGGAAAATCTCCCAAGAAATACAACCCAGGGAAGTGGAGATATCTCTCCTCTGAGAATCTGAACATGGGCTTGAAAGGTCCCATAGTGCTTGCACATTGACTTCTCTTTTTGCATCTATCTGAATAATATGTGGCAGGTCACTAACCACTTTGCTTTTGAACTAGAAGAGGTGTTACATATTTTACTGATCAGTATGAATCCAGTAATAACTAAGAAAAAGCTTGCAATATTTTTTAAAGCTTTAATAGCTTTATAAAAAAAGCTTGTAATAAATAAATATACAATTCAATAGTAGTGCTAGAAAGGAAACAGAGTCTTTATGACATTGAAAAATGTGGGGACATTACTTAAAATGATTATGAAGGGGCTCTGTGTAAAGGTGGGATATAAACTGAGACCTAAATGACAAAATTTTAGTGTTAACATCTCCTGTTGGAAATATCTGTGAACACATAAAATATGTTAAAATAAGGTATTTGATGTAAGTGTCTTGAACCTAGGAAAAATGTCTAGGCTGGAGATATATATTTATGAACTGATCTCCATATAATTAGTAATTGATACTGTCGAAATTATTGAAAACTAGAGAGACTGTAGATGGGGAAGAAAAGAAAACCCAGAATTTTCTTAAGGAATTCCAACATGATGGATGCCTGTCAGAGGAGGAGCCAAAAACAGATAGAGTAGTAGAGAGTGATATAGTAGAAAATCAGGTGTGTATGTGGCGGAAACTAACAGGAAAATATTGTGAGAAGGAAAGAATGGCAAAATCGGTTGAATACTGCTGAGAAGTTGAGTAAGATGAAGACAGAACAATATTGCTTTGAGCAACGTAACAGCTTTCAGTTACCTTGCTGAGGGCATTCTCAGTGAAATGATGAGGATTAAAATCAGCTGGAAAAAAGTTGAAGAGTAAATAAGGAAAGAACATCTGGTTTAAAAGTTTCCACAAGTTTATTCTGTGATAAAGTCCTTCTTCATCAAAAAAATAGCAAATATAAAATGTAAAACTGAATTTTGAAAAAATATCTGAGCTTGGCAGTAAAATAAATATCCTTATAGCTAGAAATGGAATAGAGACATAGAGAGTGAAACTAAATTTGCACAGACCTATGAGAGCCTCAGCTCTTACAAGGTAATGAAAAAATGAAGTCCTGAAAATGAGAAATGGGTACCATAGCCAGTCATACTACCTGTATGACTACTAGCCAAGAGCTGAAGTGAGTCCTCTCACACTGAGAAGATGCTGAGAAGCCTATTGTTGACATTCAGCCTGGGGGTACTGCTTTATAAGAAGCTGTGGGTCTAAGATGCTTCTCCAAAGAAGACATACAAATGGCTAACAGACACATGAAAAAATGTTCAGCATCATTAGTCATCAGGGAAATTCAAATCAAAACCATGTTGAGATGCCACCTTACACCAGTTAGAATGGCAAACATTGACAAGGCAAGAAACAACAAATGTTGGAGAGGTGGTGGAGAAAGGGGAATCTTCTTACACTGTTGGTGAGAATGCAAATTGGTACAGCCACTTTGGAAAACAGTGTGGAGATTCCTCAAAAAGTTAAAAATAGAGCTACCCTATGACCCAGCAATTGCACGACTGGGTATTTACCCCAAAGATACAGATGTAATGAAAAGAAGGGCCACATGTACCCCAGTGTTCATAGCAGCAATGTCCACAATAGCCAAACTGTGGAAAGAGCTGAGATGCTCTTTAACAGACAAAGGGATGAAGAAGATGTGGTCCATATATACAATGGAATATTACTCAGCCATCAGAAAAGATGAATACCCAATATTTGCATTGACATGGATGGAACTGGAGGGGATTATGCTAAGTGAAATAAGTCAAGCAGAGAAAGACAATTATCATATGGTTTCACTTATTTGTGGACCATAGGAATAGCATGGAGGACATTAGGAGAAGGAAGGGAAAAATGAAGGGGGAGAGATCAGAGGGGGAGATGAACCATGAGACACTAAGGACTCTGGGAAAAAAAATGAGGGTTTTGGAGTGGAGGAGGTTGGCAGGATGGGTGAGCCCAGTGATGGGTATTAAGGACAGCATGTATTACATGGAGCACTGAGTGTTATATACAAACAATGAATCATGGAATACTACATCAAAAATTAATGATGTACTGTATGATGACCAACATAATATAATAATAAAAAAAAGAAGCTGTGGGTCTAGAGAGGGGAAAGAAACCCAGGAAGTGACCAAGCTCTCCACTGGTATATTTATGGAATTTGAAATGTCTTCAATATCTCCACAAGATGGGGAATTTCTGAAAATGATTATAAGAGTGGTTCTGCATTGAGGGTCTGGTGGTCATGTGGAGGCAAGAGAGAGAAGAATATATAAAGGGAAAAACATAAATAACCACTCATTCAAAATGACTATGTAAACAGAAATCATAAATCATGTGAAATAAGCTAATGAAATCAATTTTATTAAATATTAGGAAAAAAACAATAGATTGTATTGGTTGCATGCTCAAAGAGGTAAATATAGCCATGTCATTTGAAAAGGAAAAAGGAACTGAAAATCAAAAGTTAGAAATGAAACTAGGACAGGTAGTAATGAAAAATAGAAATATTGGTAATAAAGAATACAATCCCTGAGGCAAAGCAAATCTAATTAGGTAGGTTAAACTATAGAGTGGATACAGTGACTTGGTAGAGAATACTGAGGTATTCATTCATAATGCAGAAGGAAAAAATACAAGAAATGTAGTTAAAAGACATGTGCATTTGATTGAGAGATTTCAAAATATGTGTAAGAGAAGTTCAGAAAAAATTAAGTGGAAAGTAGTATTTGAAAAGATAATAATAAAAATTTTCCCAGAATTGAAGAAAGATATAAATTCTCAATTGCTGTTCAAGTATTAAGCATCATAATTAAGGATGAATTTGATACCTTAGAAGTACTACAGTGAAACAGAAGACCATCAAATGAAGTCTTAAAGGCTAACAGAAAGAAAATATTGATTACTTACAAAGATGGTAATTACTTACTGAAGACTGACTATAGATCTCTCATCACAGCAACACATTGAAATAACTTGCGATGAAGAATTCCATACTCAACTAAACTAATATGCAAACATGAAGGCAAAATAAAGACATTTTAAAATATTCAACTCGATATCACTTAAAATGGCATACTGAAAACCACTTACAAAACATGAATATTGGGGCATCTGGATGGTGCAGTCGGTTGGGCTGACTCTTGGTTTTGGCTCAGGTCATGATCACAGGGTGGTGGGATCAAACCCCATCACCGGCTCTGAACTCAGCACAGAGTCTGCTTGAGATTCTCTCTCCCTCTCCTTCTGCCTTTGTCCCTCCTGCTCATGCTCTCTCTCTCTAAAATAAGAGATTAATCTTTTTTTAAAAAGGTGACTATTAATTCATGGATGAAAAGTATAGCTAGTGAATACTAACTAAAATAAAGCTTATGAAGCAAAATGCCCATCAGAAAAAATAGAATGCAAGGAAATAAGTATGAATAGAAGAGACACCATTTATATTAAAAGGAACAATCAACATTATATATCTTCATGACCTTAGATTTAGCAATGGCTTTTTAGATATAACACCAAAGGCACCAGCAAAAAAGGTTTAAAAAAAAGATAAACTTTATCAAAATTTAAAACTCCTGTGCATCAAAGGGCATTATAAAGAAGGTGAAAAGGCAACATATACAGTTGGAAAAAATTTTTGCAAATCATTTATCAGTTAAGAATCTAGTCTCCAGGGTGCCTGAGTGGCTCAGTTGGTTGAGCAACTGCCTTCGGCTCAGGTCATGATCCCGGAGTCCCGGGATCGAGTCCCGCATCGGGCTCCCAGCTCCATGGGGAGTCTGCTTCTCACTCTGACCTTCTCCCTTCTCATGCTCTCTCTCACTCTCTCTCTTTAAAAAAAAAAAAAAAAAAGAATCTAGTCTCCAGAATATATAATCTTTATTATAAGCTTCCTTATAAAATTAAAATTGATTTCATTAGCTTATTTCATATGATTTATGATTTCTGTTTACATAGTCATTTTGAATGAGTGGCTATTTATGTTTTTCCCTTTATATATTCTTCTCTCTCTTGCCTCCATATGACCACCAGACCCTCAATGCAGAGCCACTCTTATAATTAACAACAAAAGTAAAACAACTGCAATTTTAAAATGGCCAAAGGACTTGAATAGATATTTTTCTAAAGAAGATATACAAAGTTCAATAACCACATTAAAAGATGCCTAACATTAGAGAAATGCAAATCAAAACTAAATGAGATTCTATTTCACACTCCTAGAATGGTCATAACTAAAAAATGGAAAATAGCAAGTATTGGTGAAGATGTCAAGCAATTGGAACATTCACACATTGTTGATGGGAATGTGAAATGGTTCTTAGCCACTGCAGAAATCATTTTGACAGTTCTTCCAGCAGTTAAACACAGAGCTATGATCTGAACTGGGATGTCCATTTCCAGATGTATACACAAAAGACTTGAAAACAGGTATTCAAACAAAAACTTGTACATGAATGTATATAGCATCAGTCATCACAACATTCAAAATGTGGAAATAACCCAAATGTTCATTAGTGGATGAATGGATAAACTAAGCTGTATATATGCATGCAAAGGACAACTATTCAGTCATAAAAAGGATTGGATAGAGAAGATGTGGTATGTATATACAATAGAATATTTCTCAGCCATCAAAAAGAATGAAATCTTGTCATTTGCAATAACATGGATGAATTAAAGAGTATTATGCTAAGCAAAATAAGTCAGAGAAAGACAAATACCATATGATTCCCCTCATATGTGAAATTTAAGAAACAAAACAAATGAGTGAAGGGGAAAAAAGAGAGAGAAAGGTAAACTAAGAAACAGACTTTATTTTTGGTGTTTGTCCTTTTTTTAATTTAATTTTATTTTGGTGTTTGTCTATTTTTTAATTTAATTTTATTTTTTCAGTGTTCCAAGATTCATTGTTTATGCACCACACCCAGTGCTCCTTGCAATACGTGCCCTCCTTAAGGGCCACCACCAGGCTCACCCATCCCCCCACGCCAAGAAACAGACTCTTCACTATAGAGAACAAACTGATAGTTACCAGACAGGAAGTGTGTGAGGGGAATGGAGGAAATAGGTGATGGGGGTTAAGGAGAGCATCTGTCTTGAAGAGTGCTGTGTGTTGTATGGAAGTGTTGAATTACTATATTGTACACCTGAAACTAATATTACACACTGTATGTTGGTTAACTGGAATTTAAATAAAAGCTTAAAATAAAAAGAAATAGAGTATTTAGAAGATCACCCAAAAGAAAGTAGACTATGTATTAATGTATCCTTGAAATAACATGTTTCATTAAGATATAAGTGTAAAGTTATTTGTAGGAGGGTATGTGAATTGTCACATGCTTAATTCATTGGAATTAAACTGTGTATAATGCTCCTTCAACTAACATCTCTCATTAAAATGTTAAATGTAGATCCCTCGCCCCAAAAAAGGACTGAAGTACTGGTATATATGTTACCATATGGATGAACCTCTAAAACTTTATGCTAAGTGAAAGAAGCCAGACACAAAAGACCACATGTTGTATGATTCCATTTACATGAAATATCAAGAATATGTAAATCCATAGATTGAGAAAGACTAGTGTTTACCAATGGCTTAAGGGAGAGGAGTGACTGCTTAGGAGGTTTCCTTTGGGTAATGAAAATGTTTTGGAACTAGATAGTGGTGATAGTTGTATAACACTGAAATGCATTACACACTACTGACTTATATACTTTAAAATGATCAATTTTATACTATGGAATTTTTTTTAAGATTTCACTTATTTATTTGACAGAGAGAGAGAGATCACAAGTAGGCAGAGAGGCAGGCAGAGAGACAGGGGAAGCAGGCTCCCTGCTGAGCAGAGAGCTCGATGCGGGGCTCAATCCCAGGACCCTGGGATCATGACCTGAGCCGAAGACAGAGGCTTAACCCAATGAGCCACCCAGGCGCCCCTATATTATGGAATTTTATCTCATTACCAAAAAAAGAAATCAGAGAGAACTTCCAAGGAGAAATTGACAAACCCACAATCAAAGTAAGATATTTTAATAATATTTTACCCTAAAACTGATAGATCAAAGACCAAAATATTATTAAGAATATGGAATATTTGAACAATAAAATTAGATTTGAATTAATGAATATTTATAGAATCATTTGCCGAACAAAGGCAGGATATGCATTTTTTTTTTAAAGATTTTTTGTTTATTTGAGAGAGAGAGAGACAAAGTGAGAGAGAGCATCAGAGGGAGAAGCAGACTCCCCACAGAGCCAGGAGCCCAATGCAGGACTCAATCCCAGGTCTCCAGGACCATGACCTGAGCTGAAAGCAGCTGCTTAACGAACTGAGCCACTCAGGCGCCCCAGGATATGCATTTTTTAAAGGTACAATATCTTATTTATTTATTTGCTTTATTTATTTTATTAACATATAATGTATTATTTGTTTCAGGGGTACAGGACTGTGAATCATCAGGCTTAAACAATTCACAGCGCTCACCAGAGCACAGACCTGCCCCAATGTCCATCACCAGCCACCCTATCCCTCCCACTCGCCCTCAGCAACCCTCAGTTCGTTTCCTGAGATTAAGAGTCTCTTATGGTTTGTTTCCCTCTCTGGTTTCCTCTTGTTTCATTTTCCCCTCCCTTCCCCTATGATCCTCTGCCTTGTTTCTCAAATTCCACCTGTCAGTGAGATCATATGATAATTGTCTTTCTCTAATTGACTTTCTCTCATTCTCTCATTGCTCTGGGTTGAACTAGAGAGGGAATATTCAAAGTGTGGATTTTCCAGGGCTATCTTGATTATAACATAATCCATTTTTACATATATAAAATACAAAATAAATGAACAATGACAAAGAGTTCTGTTTGTCTCTTTGCAAGCAGGGATACAGACAGGTAAAGCAACTACAAAAGCTCCACTATCATATCTCCATTCATATATGCAATATATATTTACTGAGCCCTTACTATGCCTCAAATACAACATTAGATATTATAGGAAGCAGAGATATATAACTGACATGACTCTGTCTTAAAAGAATTTACAGTAGGGGCACCTGGGTGGCTCAGTAGGTTAAAGCCTCTGCCTTCGGCTCGGGTCATGATCTCAGGGTCCTGGGGTCGAGCCCTGCATCAGGCTCTCTGCTAAGCAGGGAGCCTGCTTCTCTCTCTCTGCCTGCCTCTCTGCCTATTTGTGATCTCTTTCTCTCTCTCTGTCAAATAAATAAATAAAATCTTTTTTTTAAAAAAAGAATTTACAGTTGAACAAAGGCTAAGACAAAAATAAATCTGTCACAATTTCTACCCTCTTGGTTACAAAGCTTACGGTTATTCTCCTAAGATTGTCCAAGGAAGAAGGAACCTAATGCATCTCCTTCATATCATACAGCTGTAAAAAAGAAAAAAAAAATAAAAAGGAAAAAAAAAAGTCCTCCTGGCAATTGCCCCTCTGAAGATCTGATCTGAAAATAAGTAATTTTAATTATTTAAATATTACTTACTTGTAAGAAGTAAGATAATCACAGCTTAAAGCATATTTTTATCATGTGAAGGCAGAGATGACAGTTTCCAAATTCATTAAGTGTAAACAATTAGGACACATGTTGGGCACTTGTCTGAAGCTATCAACCAGCCTTTTGTTACTTGTAAGCAGTAATTGAAACTTTGTTAAGTTTAAAAGATAAAAATAGCATGACTGTGACAGAGCAAACTTAGTAGAATCTGGGACCGCAACTAAAGTTGTGAAGTTCCTTATTTTTAAAAACATTTTTGAGTTATAAATGGCTTTACCATCTCATGTTTAAAACACACAAATACCAGGGTGCCCGGGTGACTCAGTTCAGCGTCCGACTCTTGATTTTGGCTCAGGTCATGGTCTCAGGGTCATGAAATAGAGCCCCACATCAGATTCTGCACTGGGTATGGAATCTGCTTAAGATTCTCTCTTGCCCTCTCCCTCTGTCCTTCCCCCTGCACCAAAAAATGCCAAAAGCACACATATCAATTACTGCACAACCTTGTAGGGCAAACTTTAGGGTTGTTACTTTCTTGTTTCCAATAGTTAACAGGCCGGTATTTTAATACCAATATTCTATCTTAAACAGAGGCTTTCTCTGACCCTCCAAACACATGCTTCAACTCTCTGTTCCAGAATCAGACTATATAGTTTCAAATCCTTACTGGCTATGTGACCCTGTGAAAGTGACTTAATCCATTTAGGTGACTTTTGCTCATCTGTCAAGGAGGAATAATAGAAGTACCTTTCTTGGTGGTTGGTGTGAAGATGAAATGTTAAGTACTCAGTACAGTGACTGAAACATGTGAACTCAATAAATATTATCAATAATTAGTACTATTGTTAATTTATATGTATGAATCTATTATTTTCCAAAATATTAAGCTCTTTCAGGGAAAGCATATTGTCTCCTATTCTGTTTATTTCTCCTTCAGTACCAAATAACAATATATATAACAGTATTATAACAATAGCTTTTTTTTTTAAGGTTTTTTATTTATTTGACAGAGAGCCAGCAAGAGCAGGAACACAAGCAGGGGGAGTGGGAGAGGGAGGAACAGGCTTCCCTCCAAGGAGGGAGCCTGATGCGGGGCTCAATCCCAGGACCCTGGGATCATGAACTGAGCCGAAGGGCAGACGCTTAAAGACTGAGCCACCCAGGCACCCCTATAACAATAGCCTTAAACAAGCTTCAGTGCTGTAAGATATATTAACTCATTTGAAAACTACAGCAATTCTATGAAGGCAGGTTTTAATATCCTTGTGACAAAGGGTGACAACAGAAGTGTGGTGCTTTCCAAGAATTTGGAAATGAGTTTGCCTTCTGAGAGATTGGCTAAGAAAACAATACATAATGGAGCCGGGACAAACATAGAAAGTCACCTTACAGAAACTTTGTCTCCTAAGACAGAGCAAGACTTAATGAAAGGTATTAACAGGAAGCATTTCCCATAGACAGAGCACATTAGGTTGTCTTACCTCAATGCTACCAAATATTCAAATCATCCAAATAACTACATATTCTCAAACGGGCTTCTGATTAGATTTTTCTTCCCTTTGTAGTGTGACTCTAGAAAGATTCTAGAATTCACTGATCTAGAATTCTAGAATTCACCGATCATGCTCAAGCTCATGTAAACAACTGGTTCCATTAACAATGCTAGGTATAACATAATGATGTCAATTTGTTAAGCTGCCATGAGGCTCTTGAGAACTTCATTGTATCAGTATGTCAAAGTCTTGGGCAACAAGTAGATTGAGTTTATTACCTATCTTCTTTGAGGTTTCCTCCTCGTGATTCCTTTGACTTTAATATGCTTTTTCCTTCTAATTTCTATAATATTCATGTGATAAAACTGTGACGCAAAGAGCTCTCGATTTTTATATAAAAGTGTAGGATTTGGGTGCCCAAGTTTAGATACTGTTCTAACAAATAGTAAATCTCTCTGACCTCTCAAATAGGTATTGCTGTTGATGAAGGCATCTGGAACTGATGAAGTGACATGCCCAAGTACACACAACATTAATAGCAGATTGGGAATTAGAATCTAGGCCACCAGCCTCTCACTTTGAACACTTTTCTTTGTACCATGATGCACCATTTTGGAGTTTTAGGATGACACTCTCAGTAGGTAGAATAGCTACACTAGGAAATAATCTGGCTTATTTTGGGGGATCATTTAAACACATACTAGGTCTAGTACAGGATATCTTCCAACCCTGAATACAATCACAGAAGGGTGGACAACTAAAGCACTGCTTGGAGAAATCTACTGGAAGGTCTACAGCAAAGAAATGGAAGGATTAAAGGGGAATTAGAAGAGGAAGGCACACTGGAAAGAAAGATAAATAATAGACAAGAGAGCAAAAGTTCATAACAAAGATTATAATTAGCATGGCCCACATTTATTAAGTACTAAGCCCTGTCCATGCATTATCTCACATGTGCATGAATAAGCAAGGAATGCTTATTTGTTCTCATAATAAGAATATTCCTATTATTATGTAAACCATTCATAAAAATAATTGCAGGAATTGTATATAGGAAAGACAAATGATGAGACTCCTTCAGTTTGGAAAGGTTGAGTGAGATTCAAATGCCTGACTAAAATCTGTAGAATCAAGACAAAAAGTGCTAGAACCAGAGGATACTTTTGACTAGGAAAAGGTACTTTTAGGACAAAACAGGAACTCTTACTTTATGAAAAGATGCGCATTTATGAAAGCTATTATTTCAAAAGTGATTAAAATTGAAATAAAATTGAGATAATGCCTGAACTACTCACCTCATAGGTCATTGTAAATGATTACGTGATTTTAGTACTCTGCAAGTAATAAACTACTGCATGTGTAAAAGGGATGGTATATATGCGGCATCCTCCCTTTCTTCTGATAGATAAGTCTTTCCTATTGAGCTGAGGCCAAGCTTCACAGTTCTTCATGTCCTGGTATTTCAGGTGGCCACTATCATGCGAGGGAGCATGTTCTATGATTTGCAGAGTGGATTCCTCTAAGGCAAGGACGATGTCTTAGGTTTGTGTCTTGGTGCAATGCCTGAAATGTGTCTGTCAAATGATTTTCTCAGTGAAAATATTTGGGATAGATATCAGTAAGATTATTTGAATCTCAAAATAAATCTCTTTGGGCTCTTCATCTTCTTGCCCACCATTCTGTCAATGATGCTCTTATTTCTTCATAAAAAATGAGTTGAATGGCAATTAAGTTATGCAATTTCCTGCTTCCATATCTATACATTTATTTATAGTGGCACCTGCCATCAAAGCATTCCCTCTAATCTCGGAAGAGGTGGTTTTTCTGTTTATTGCCTCTGCCTTTGGACTTGTTTTAATCCCTTCCTATTGTCTCCATAATACAGTAGTCCTTGCCCCTTGCTTACCCCCAGGGGGTATGTTCCAAGACCCCCAGTGGGTGCCTGAAACCACGGATAGTACCGAACCTTATATAGACTATCTTTTTTCCCATTCGTACATGCCTATGATAAAGTTTGATTTATAAATTAGGCACAGTAAAAGATTAACAATAATAACTAATAATAAGATAGAACAATTATAACAATATATTGTAATAAAAGTTATGTGAATGTGTCTCTCCCTCTGAAAATATTTTACTGTACTCACCCTTCTTCTTGTGATGATGTGAGATGATAAAATGCCTACCTGACAAGACGAAGTGAGGAGAATGATAGGCTTGTGACGTCAAGTTTGGGTACTGCTGACCTACTAATGACACGTCAGGAGAAGAATCATCTGCTTCCAGACCACAGTTGACCTCAGGGAACTGAAATGAGCAAATGTGAAACCATGGCTCAGGGGGGCGCACTGATGTGGTAACCTTGATCCTTCAATTATCTCTTCTATCTCATGTGTTTACAAACTCTTCCTTCTCTATTTATGTACTTTCCAAAGTTTTTAACTATGCTCAAAGTCTCCCAGTAAACGCGAAACACACGAAAACAACAAACCTTTCCAAACATTTTGCCTGCTCTAGTTACTGCTGCCTCACCTCCTCTTCATGACTAAGATCCTCATAAGAATATCCTGCACTGAGTTTGCTTAAACTGGAATTGATACGTGAGCTTCAAGAGGTACATGGACCCCTCGAAATGTAGGAAATTATTTTATGTGTATGCATGCATATTCATCTTTCTGGCAAGAATGTCCTTAGCTTTCATAAGACTCCCAGATTTTTTATTTGCTTATTCTTCATCCTACTGCAATTGGGCTTTTGCTTACACTCAGGCTTCTTCCACTCTCATATCAGTATAACTTTCATCACCAAGGTCACCAGTGACCCTTAATTGACATTGTCCTTTCAATTTTTATCTTACTTGAGCTCATAACAGCATTTTACTCTTTTCAACATTTTCTTGTTTTTGAAACACTACTTATTTTTTCAAAGATTTATTTATTTGAGAGAGAGTAAGCACATGCACACGAGCGGGCAGAGGGGTACAGGGAGAGAGACAGAGAATCCTTAATCAGGATCCTTGCTGAGGGCAGAGCCCAGTGCAGGGCTCCATCCCAGGACCCTGAGATCATGACCTAAGCCAAAACCAAGAGCCAGCTATTCAACTGACTGAGCCATCCAGGCGTCCCTACCTACCTTTATTTTAAATGAACCTCTCCCTCCTGTTTCTTCTGATATTATGACAATTCCTTCTCAATCTACTTTTCAGGTTCCCATGTTTATTTGTAGCTGACACTTCCTGGGTTACCTGAATGACCCACACGATCTTCTTGATTATTTCCCTCCACTCATAGCCCCACCTACACCCCCTTATCAAAGTGGATCATCCTGCAGCCCCTGATGAATGTGGTATAGTCTATGTGAACCCAACAGAGTGACCTCAGCCGACTAGATCAAAGTTGACATATGGGTAAATTTAGGCCAATTAGAATTTCTTTTCTTGAGAATTAATAACCTCTAAAGTCATAGTTATAATACATAAAGAAAAGTGCACAATTCTATTATCTTACTTGATGAATTTTCAGTCATGTTACAGAACACTGGCAACAGCTCGGAAGCTGTTTTTATACCTAGGATCAGTCATTATTCCTTGCCATCTCTCCAAAGGTAAGTGCCATTTTAACTTCTAATATTATATATTGGTTTTGTCTATTTTTGAATTTTCTATAACTAAACAGATTTCACCACTTTGATCAATGTTTGTGAGATTCCATGTTGTTCTGTGCAACTGTACTACTTGAATTTTCATTGATGTGTAGTATTCCACCATATGATGAATATGCCAAAATGTGGCCCTTCTATTGCTGACATTTGTGTTGCTTCAAGTTTGCAGCTATCATAAAGAACACTTCTATAGACATTCTGGTATGTGTCCATGTGTGCACATATGTACACAATTCAATTTATACATATTTAGGAGTATAATTACAGGGCTATAAGATAAATACATGTTCAGTTTTCACAGATGCTGCTAAAGAGTTTTCCAAAGGGAAGATATCAGTTTTCATTCCCACCAGCAATAGAGGAGAGTTTTGGTTGTTCCACACCAATGCTAGCACTTCGTGTTGTCAGATGTTTTATTTTAGTCATTCCTCTGTAATCTTAATATCATTCAGGTTTTAAATTTCCTTGATTACAAAAAAATTAAGGTAGTTTTCATATGTTTATCATATTTTGCACAAATCTTTTGCTTATTCTTCTATTGACTTGTTTGTTTTTCATGATTTGTAGGAATTCTTTTAATATTATGGATAGAAGTTCTTTTTTTACCAACATGGTATACCAACATGGTATACAGAACTCAAAACCCCAAGGTCAACAGTTGCATGCTTTCCCAACTGATCCAGCCAGGTGTCCCCCATTGTTGATTCTATGTATTGCAACTATTTTGTACCATTGTGTGGTTTGACTTTTCCCTTTCTTTATGGTGCATTATCTATGGTGCACTAATCAAGTTTTCACTTATTTTAGAGATATTTCTGTCCTCTTTATGGGACCTTTCATTATCCAAAAGTAATGAAGATATTTTCCTATAACAACTTGTAAAAATT
>CM052801.1:79039548-79074922 GCA_028533885.1 Nasua narica | reverse complement strand
GGAAAGCAAGCTGGTGCAGCCAGTCTGGAAAACAGTATGGAGGTTCCTCAAAAAGTTGAAAATAGAGCTACCCTACGACCCAGCAATCACATTACTGGGTATTTACCCTAAGGATACAAATGTAGTGATCCAAAGGGGCACGTGCACCCGAATGTTTATAGCAGCAATGTCCATAATAGCCAAACTATGGAAAGAACCTAGATGTCCATCAACAGATGAATGGATAAAGAAGATGTGGTATACACACACACACTGGAATACTATGCAGCCATCAAAAAACCTGAAATCTTGCCATTTGTAATGACGTGGATGGAACTAGAGGGTATTATGTTAAGCTAAATAAGTCAATCAGAGAAAGACAATTATCATATGATGAATCTGATATGAGGAATTTGAGAGGCAGGGCAGGGGGTTATGGGGGGAAGGGATGGAAAAAATGAAACAAGATGGGACTGGGGATGGAGACAACAAGAGACTCTTGATCTCAGGAAACAAACTGAGGGTTGCTGCATGGTGGGGGAGGAGGGATAGGGTGGCTGGGTTGTGGACACTGGGGATGGTATATGCTATGGTGAGTGCTGTGAAATGTATAAGCCTGATGATTCACAGACCTGTACCTGGGGCAAATAATACATCAGATATTAATAAAATAAAATAAAATAAAATACACAAGAAATAAGTGTTTTCGAGACTATGAAGAAAAAAAAGAACCCTGTGCACTATTGGTGGTAATGTAAATTGTTGAAACCATTGTGGAAAACAGTACGGAAGTGCCTCACAAAACTAAAAATAGAACTACCATCTGATCCAGTAATTCCACTATTGGCTATTTACCCAAAGAAAATGAAAACACTGCATGGAGCATTGGATGTGGTGCATAATCAATGAATCTTGGAACACTGAAAAAATTAAATTAAATTAAAAAAAGAAAACACTAATTTTTAAAAAAGATTTTATTTATTTATTTGACAGAGAGAGAGAAAGAAAGAGAGAGAGAGAGAACACAAGCAGGGGGAGTGGGAGAGGAAGAATCAGGCTTCCTGCTGAGCAGAGAGCCCAATGCAGGGCAGCATCTCAGGACTTTGGGATCATGACCTGAGCCAAAGGCAGCTGCTTGACAACTGAGCCACCCAGGCGCCCCAGAAAATGTTAATTTTAAAGATATATGCCTTTCTATGTTGATTGCAGCATTATGTATAATAGTCAAGATATAGAAGCAACCCAAGTGTCCATTGATAGATGAATGGATAAAGACATGGTACACACATGCGCGCGCGTGCGCACACACACACACACACACACACACACACACACACAGGAATATTTTTCATCCATAAAAATAATAATGAGACCTTGCCATTTGTGACAACATAGATGGACTTAGAGAGTATCATGCTAAGTGAAATACGTTAGATTGAGAAAGACAAATAACATATGATTTCATTCATAAGTGGAATCCAAAACACAATATGAATAAACAAGGAAACAAACACAAAGCAAAACAGACCTCTAAGTACAAAGAACAAATTGGTTGTTGTTGATGGGGATGGAGGAGAAGGGAAACATGAGTGAAGAGGAGTAGAAGATACAGGCTTCCAGTTATAGAATGAATAGGTCATGGGGATAAAAGGTACAGCACAGGGAATATAGCCAATAATATTGTAATAGTGTTGTACAGTGCCAGATGGTAGCTACACTAGTGGTGAACATAGCATAACATAGAGATAAATTGAATCACTATGTTGTATACCTGAAACTAATATAACATGGTGCATCAAATATAGTGAAATTTTTTAAAAAACTGGATTTCTTTTTTTTTTAATATTTTATTTATTTATTTGACACAGAGAGAGAGATCACAAGAGAAGCAGGCAGAGAGAGGGGGAAGCAGGCTCTCTGAGAGCCTGATGTGGGGCTCGATCCCAGGATCCTGAGATCATGACCTGAGCCGAAGGCAGAGGCTTTAACTCACTGAGCCACCCAGGCGCCCCAAAAAACTGGATTTTCAATCAACCCAGAGTTCACGTTTACATGTAACACGATAGTGCTCATTTCATTTTTTCCACGTAGCTATCAAATTGATCCAGCAATATTATTTCTAAAAAAATCCTTTATGTTCTGTTATGCCACCTTTCTCATAAACAAGTGCTTTATGTGTGAGGGATTGTTTCTGGACTTTTTCTCTTCTGTTTCATTTGTCTATTTCATATCCTAGTGCTAAAACCACAGTGTCTAACTTACTATAAGCTTACAATAAGCCTTTAACATCTGGTAATGTGATTCTATCATCTTTATTTTTATGATTGTCTTGCCTATTTTTACCCTTTGCATTTGTGTAAATAATTTAGAATGAGTGTCAAATTCCATAAGAATACTGGAGTTTTTGAGGAAAACATTGAAACTATACATGATTTTTGGGAGAATTAGCATCTTGACAAATTTGAGTCTTCAAATCCATGAATATGATTTGTCCCTCCATTTTTGTTTATAAATTTTTCTCTCAATAATGTTTTAGAGTTTTTTATAGAGAGGTCATTCTAGTTTTTTATTGGATGTATTCCTAGTTATTTGGTACTTTTGATGCTACCATAAATTGTATTATTTCAAAATTACTATTTTCTAATTACCTATTGTTATATGGAAATACAATAGATTTTTCTTATATTGATATTATATCTTAAGACCTTGCTAAATTCAGCTATTAAATTTAGCACTTACCTGTAGATTTCTTTGAATTTTCTATGCATGTATTCATATTTTCTGCAAATAATGTTAATTTTATTTCCTGCCATATCAGTCTGCATAGTTTTTTTCATTTGTTTTTTAAAGTTTTAATTTTTCCATGCCTTGCTGCACTGACTGGGAACCTCAGCACAGTTTTAAATAAAGGTGTTTATAGTTTGTTTTTTTGCATCATTCCTGATCTCAAGAAGAAGACTTTTAATATTTAACAATTAAGTATAATGTGTGGTATACGTTTCTATAAATATCTTTTATTAGATTATGGCAGTTCCCTAATATGTGCATTTTGTTAATGGACATTAATAGACATTGGATTTTATTGATCACAGTTTTTATACAATTTTTGAGATTTTTTAATTATTCTCTTTATGTGGAAAATGACTAATTAATTTTTAATGTTAAACCAACCTTATATTCCTGTAATAGAATCACATTTTCATGGTATATTATCGCTTTTATAGATCACTAGATTCGGTTTTGTAACATTTTGTGTTTTTTCACTCTTTACATGAGGAAGATAGGTCCATGTTTTTCTTCCTGTGATAATTTTTTTCACATTGTAGTGGTTAAACTGGCCTCCTAAAACAAAGTGGGTAGTATTCCCTTTTTCTCTTTTAAGAGTTTGCGTAATATTGGTTTTAATTTTATCCTCGAATGCTTAATAGAATTCACTAGTGAAATTCTATGGGGTTAGAATTGTTTTCGTAAGAAGGTTTTAAGTTCTGGATCCAATTTCTTTATTTTAGGTGTATGTCTATTCAGAACATCTATTTATTCTTCTGTTGGCTTCTTTAAATGGTGTTTTCCCAGGAATTTGTCTCTCTCATTTACATTTACCAATTTTAGGTTTAATCTAGGACAGTGGCGTTAAGGAAAAATGGAAATCCAAGACAGGGAGAAATGTAAAGCAATGTTATATAATATGTTACAATGCCAACCATCATTTCTAAACAAACCATCAATAGGCACAGAAAAATTGTTCAACAAGCCTGTTTATTTATGCAGGTCATTTCTAGAAATGTTTCAAGAATGTGCCACTTAAGGTAATGTGTGGAAGGGGAGGAGAATAGTTTAGCTGGTCAGACTCTTCCAATTCTTGCTGTTCAAGGGTTTCAAATGGAGAGGCACTACATGCACTTTGAAATTACAACATCTGTTTGAAGCATTAATGACACTGATAGAAAACTGTCATCATCTTACTGTGTGTAAAGTTGTTCTTTTCTATTGGAGCCAATATGTTGCCGAGCATTGCTTTAGTTTTTGTGTGTGTATGTGTGTG
This sequence comes from Nasua narica, assembly GCA_028533885.1. NCBI lineage: Eukaryota > Metazoa > Chordata > Mammalia > Carnivora > Procyonidae > Nasua > Nasua narica. The sequence goes on along the minus strand of CM052801.1, from coordinate 79,070,901 downwards.
CACAAAAAAATGGAATTAAATAAATGAGCTAAGTGACCTTTGAAAAAAAAAAGAAATTACAACATCTGGCCCCTGTGTAGTAAACCAGATCCCCTGTTGAAAAGCATATTTCATCCAATATATGGAAGTGGAGAGTGTTTCAATACAGGCAGCACTCCAACCCAGAGGGATACAAAATGATGTCATTGAGAGTTTCTGTTAAACACTTTAATTTATTCTGATAATATTTGTATTTTAAATTGGGTATTTTGTTCATTTAAATTTAATGTAATTAATAATGTATTTTTGTTTATTTACATTCTTACTGTTGGTTTTCTAGTGATAAAAAGTTATTCTGAATTAATAATTTATTGTTTTATTCTACCCTTATATTGGCATACTGATTATAATTCTTTTCCTGTTCTTTTACTGGTACCCCGGAAATTATAGCATGCATCCTTAACTTATTTAAGTATACTCTAAACTAGTATTTTTTTAAAGATTTAATTTTTACTTTTATTTATTTTTTTAGAGCAAGTGAGTGGGGGAGGGAAAAAAGGAGAGGGAATCTCAAACAGTCACCCCATCCAGCACGGAGCCTGACACAGGGCTCAGTCCCATGACCTAGAGATCATAACCTGAACCAAAACCAAGAGTCAGATGCTCAATCATCTGAGCCACCCATGTGCCCCTCTAAATTGTTATTTTTACCACTTTCTGGACAATGAAAGATTCTTAGAGCAATTTAAATCAGATCATCTCTTCCTCTTATGCTATTTTTGGTGTATATTTTAATTATATATATTACATATGTTATATGTAACATATGATATATATATATAACATATATATAATATATATATAATACAATCAACATTCATTTATATTTATCCACATATTTACTTGCTTCCTTGCTCTTCATTACTTCTTGCTTTTCAACACTTCCATCTAGGATTTTTTTTCCTAGTTAAAGAACTCACTTTAACATTCCTTTTGGCACAGGTCTGCTGATAAATTCTCTCAGTTTCATTAGTCTGAAAATGTCTTTAATTTGCTTTCATTCATGATCAATTTTTTCCCAAGACATAGAATTCTGAGTTGAAAGTTACTTTCTTTAGTAAGTTTGAGGATAACTTTCATTATTTATTTTTTTATTATGCTCAGTTAGCCAACATATAGTACATCATTAGTTTTTGATGTAGAGTCCAATGATTCATTAGTTGCGTATAACACCCAATGCTCTTGACAACACATGTCCTCCTTAATACTCACCACCTGACTACCCCATGTCCTCACCTCCCTCCCTTCTGTAGCCCTCAGTTTGTTTCCTGGAATCCAGAGTCCATGGTTCGTCTCCCTCTCTGGTTTCTTTCCATTCAGTTTTCCCTCCCTTCCCCTATGGTCCTCCATGCTATTCCTAATGCTCCATGTATGAGTCAAACCATATGATAATTGTCTTTCTCTGCCTGACTTATTTCACTTAGCATAATCCCCTCCAGTTTCATCCATGTTGATGCAAATGGTAGGTATTCATCCTTTCTGATGGCTAAGTAATATTCCATTATATATATGAACCACATCTTTATCCATTCATCTGTTGAGCATTGTTTTAAAAAATTCTTTTAAAAAATATTGTATTATTTATTTTGATTTTTTTATTTTACTTTATTTCAATTTATTTTGATGTTTTTTCAGTCTTTGAACAAAAACCTAAATATTTATTTTATATAAGGCAATATATTTATATATTTATACCTTTACAAAAGAAAGGGAATAGCGAAATCACAATCCATGTAGCAAACTACAGGAGAAGGAAAAAGAAAACCAATCAGTAAGCAAATACAAAAATAAAAGTGTGTTTGTATCTATCTCTATATCTATTTGTCTATTCATCCACCTATTTGCCTATGTATCTATCAATCATCTATATCAATAATTGCCCTTTAGAAGACTCAAAGACTCAGACTGAATTTCCAAAAATAAAATTAGCTACATGATGATGAAAAGAAACACAAATAAATCCCCACCAAAAAATTCAAAAATAAGAACACGTATATGAAGAAAATAGTAACAATAAAATCAGATGTCACCATGTTAATATGAAGCCAGCTAAAATTTAAAATATATTTGAGGAGAAAACAGAGATGCTTCATAATGATAAATGATGTATCAGGTCAGTATAATAATCATGATTTCTATACATCTCTTAAAAAACTTTCCAAGTAAAAATAAATAAATAAAAAACCTTCAAAGTACAAAAAGGAAGAAATGAGAAAAGTACAAAAATAAATTGACAAATCCATACACAAAATATAAGCCAGGATATAGAGCATTTGAATCTTATAACTAACAAGCTTCTTTTAAAAATACATAAACTGTATGCTCACGAGAAAAACAAATTCCTTTCTAACACTTGATATATTGGCAAAACTTTTCCATGTAATTTGGCCACAAATAACTTTGCAACTTTTTTGTGCCTAAAGAGAAAACACAGAGGACACATTTGTGGATCATGAGACAATAAAATTAGAAATGGAGAACCAAAACCAATGTACACTTTAGGGATCTTGTTTTAAATCCACAATTTCATTTCCATATAACTTTTGTGTTAAAGAAGGAAACAAAATAAATTTATAAACTATATAGAAGAAAACAACCGTGAAACACAACCTATCAAAACCTGTGGGGAAATGTTCACTCTCCTGACTGCTCTCACTGGTGTATACTGACCAGGTACTCTTCTGGGTGCTCCACGAATCCATCCCATTTCTGGCATTTATCCCCTTTGGCCTTGGAGTACCCCACGACCTAGTCTCTCCTTATTCTGTGATTGGGCTCATGCATACAATGTAAGTGACATTGGAAGTTATTTTCCTTATTCAACTTAAAGATCATTTCCATTATTTTTGTTGAGCATTTGGTTATCATTCTTATTGCTAATTCTTTGGCAATCCTATGACTACATTTTCTAGCTCTTTTTAAGATTTTATCTTCATCTTTTCTTTTGGGCAGTTTTACTATGATCCCCTTTAATGTGGTTTTCTAAATGTTTCTCTTGTAAAAGGCTTTTAGTACTTCTGAATGTGTAATTTGATGTCTTTTATCAGCCATTATTTCTTCAAATATTATTTGTGCTTCATCTGCTTTAATCTTTCTGTGATGCCAATTATAGGAATGATTTTTTAAACTCTTTTATATGTATTTTAAGCTCTTCTCTGTTTTCCACACTTTTGTTCCCCATGTTTCAGTCTATATGTTTGCTTATTGCTGTCTTCAAGTTTGTCTAATTATCTCTTCAGCTGTGCTGAATCTATTAAACCCAACCATGGAGATTTAATTTCAGTTATTGTAGTTTTTTAGTTGCAAATGTTCTATTCTAGTATTTCTCATGTTTGCAGTTCTTTGCCAATAATCTCAATCTTTTTATTTAATTTCTTGGATATACTAATCAAATGTGAAGTAGTAGTTGCCAAACTTTACCATAAAGGGCTATATACTGAATATTTTCAGTTTTGAAGAACATATGGTTTCTGTTCCAATTGTTGTAATAACTTAACTCTGCCATTCTAGCATGAAAATTACTATAAAAACTATGTAAACAAATGAGCATGGTTATTTTCCAACAAAGTTTATTTACAGGATCAGGAAGCAGCTTGGATTTGTCCTACAGGCCACAGTTTGTGGAGACATATTTTAAAGCCAGTCTCTGATAACTTCAATATCATATGTGGATCACCTATCAGTCTGTTTCTATTGTATGTTTTTTTCTATTGTATTTGGTTATTTATTGTCATTTTTAGACCTTGTTTTTGATGGACTATCTGACACTGTATATAATAGTCTGTGGAGATAATTTGGGGTCAAACTTGATATTGTCTTCCACAAGAAATGATTTACTCTTGCTTCTGACAGGCAATTGAAGGTAGATCACTTTAATCCAATCAAGGATGGAGGTGATTAAAAGTTAGATTTTAGTTTTTGTGAGTGCTAGCTTTTGTGGCTTATCTTTTTTACCTAAGGTGTAGTTCATCAGGGCTCCATTTGAAGGTCTTCAGTGTTTTTTATGATTCCTTCTCTTAAGTGATCTCTGGACTCCAATGCTTCTCTTGCAACCCCAAGATACTCCTGAAATGTCTGGTCACCCTCTCAATTGCTTAGCTTCCACTTTCAAATCAGTGAATCAGTAGAAAAGTAGATGCAAATGTTAGACTTTATTCTATGGACTTTCTTTCTCTCCCAAATATAGTTCCACAAGTTATTTCTGCCTTGGCATCTCTCCAATGTGTTCAAATAAATATTCTTATGTATCAATACATGTGTATGTATGTTTTATATATCAATTGCAGCAGGAGATTTGAGTTGAAACAAGCCAATAAACCACTGCTTTAAGTCTAAACTTGAGACTTAGTTTTTGTTGAATAGTTGAATTGAGAAGTCATCCAAATCCAGAGCTGGGGGATTGTATACATTCCATGTGCATGTGAAAGCAGAGAGTTCAAGAGATAATAATGAAGCCAACATTCAGAGATAGGAGACTGAAGCCTTGGAGAGCACAGGAAGAAATCCCAGTCCTTGATAGGTTTCCAGTTATCCTCCCTTACGATGTTTAGCTAAAATTTTAGACCTTAGTTCTATATTATCACTCTATCCTTATAACACAAAACTCTTCTATCTTATTAACTTTGGGAAGGATCGGGTCCTTGCAACCAAATTGTCACTAATATATTTCCTCTTAGGTGTTGGATTTTGGCATAGTTTCATTCTTTCTCCAATTTTTTCTTTATTTAAATGTTCTTCCTGAATATCTACTCCCATGGCTTAAGTTGCCACTTATGTGTGTGACTAAGTCTCTATATTCAGCAAAGACTTAGGCCTCAGCTTTGATTGCCTATTGGTTTCTCCCTTTGGATGCTCCACAGTTACCTCAAACTCCTATCTAAAGTCTCATCATTCTCTCTTTTCCTCTATTTATAATGAACAACTCACAGATGACTGAACATAACATGCTCTTTCAATAACCTTTGCCTTTGCTCATGTTGCTTTCTCTACCTAGAATATGCTACCTTTTGCTTTTATTTATGTTCTACTGAAATCATTCAATATGCATCTTCCAGATCACTTCCTCTATGTTGACTTTGTTATACCTAACCTCATCTCATAGGATTTACACCATCTCCATTCCATTTTATTTCCATCAAGCTATTTTTAGCATTTTATTACACATATATGTTTACATTTATAGGAGTTTCCCTGGATTGGCTGGAGCTAAGATATGGATATGTCATGTATATGAGGTTTAATATGAATATTTACATATTCATGCTTTTATTTACATTCACTGAATTGCACGAACCCTATCTGGCTGTTCAGACATATGGGCTTCCTAAGTTGAATGAGGACCGAGATTAGAGGAAAGATAGTAGGCAAATTTTAGGAAGAAAATTGACTCCAAGTAATAGAGTCTCACATGACTCAACAGCAGATTCAGACATTCAAAAGCGAATAGTGAAAAACAAAAGTGAATAATCGTTCTGGACATGGCTAAGGCCTTTTACCAAAACCTGCTAGAAATAAATTATGGCTTTTACCCAAACCTACGATGATCCTGATATCTGGTATGTGCAAGATTTGGAAAGAAATGCTGGCTTAAAATTTGAAAAGCCAAAATTCCTTGAACCCAAGAAATTATGCTATCATGCCTACTATGAGAATATAACCTTCAAGAAAAGTTGGGTGAAGTTACTTTTTGGTGCAAGAGTAGCAGACCTATGCAAGATAGGGGCATTAGCTTGACTAACATATTAGCAAATGTTAATACAATTTAAGAAGCAGTGGTCCAGACAGTAAGCCATATAAGGCATTGTGATCACAGTTTAGAGGAAATTATCAGCTATATCATAGTCTGAGAGGACCACTGGGATTTATAATTTAGGATAGAATCACAGCAGATACACAAGCATTGGCCAGGCTGGCTTGGGCACACACATAGACCCTCCCACTGATTTTTCTGAAATACTATAGAACGGAAGGAATTGAAGAGTGATAAATAGTGTCTGATCCTAAAATTAAACAGAGATGAGGTAGTTAGATAACACATTGCATTGATTTTGCTGACTTTACTTTGTACTCATGAGCTGATGAAAAATTAGATATTTAGGGTTACAAATATAATATTCCTCTTCTAAACAACCAGCTTCTTGAAAATATGAACCATCTCTTATTCAATTTTGCATTATCCATGCCTACCATGGTTTCTTATACATAAAAGGTGCTAATAATGATTGAATGAAAAATGAATGAATGGAAGCGGGAATGTTGAATGGATTCCAGAATAGATAAAACACAGAGCTCATACAAGAGGTATACAGACAGTCCCTGATTTACAACGGTTCAACTTATGATTTTTTGACTTTATGATTGTGCAAAAGCAATACGCACTCAGTAGAAACTATACTTTAAATTTTAAATTTTGATCTTTTCCCAGACTAGCAATATGGGTACAATACCCTCTCAAGATGCTCAGCAGCAGCAGTAAGCCAAAGCTCCCAGTAAGCCACATAATCACAAGGATAAACAACCGATACACTTAGAACCATTCTGTACCGATACAACCATTCTGTTTTTCACTTTCAGTACAGTATTCCATAAATTACATGACATAGTCAACACTTTATTACAAAGTGTGTTTTGTGTTAGAGGATTTTGCCCAACTGTTGGCTAATGTAAGTGTTCTGAACATGTTTAAGGTAGGCTAGGCTAAGCTATGATGTTCAGTAGGTTAGGTGCATTAACTGCATTGTCAGTTTATATCTTCAACTTACAATGGGTTTATCAGGACATAACCCCATTATAAGTCAAGGAAGATCTCTATTCACTATGCGTGAGAGTATAAACTCATCCTGTTCCCACATCATAGGCTTCCCAAAAGACATCACAGAAACATGAAAGGTCTGAAAACAATTTCACAGTGAAGAATAGAATTTATAGTGAGAGTCACCTAGGACATGCCATCTCACACCCTTCTGTATGCCAAAGAAGGAGAGAAAACACAACACATGGGTTGATTGTATGCTCAGGCACCCGCAACTGTCAAAGAGACAACTTGAGCTATTTGCAAATTAAATCCTATAGTTACTGATGACAGTTGTTTGTCGGAGCTGGTTAAAAATACCATTTCAAAACCTAAAATGTCTTCATTGTGCCTCAGGGTGCCACATTGTTGATGACTGTGCCTTTCTCTTCTCTCTCCCATAAATCATATCTCAGTCTATAATTAAAAAAAACTAAAATAAAACAGATTTCAATCAAATACATCAACTTTTATGAAGCTACTTCAAGGACTTAACAGTGACATTAAATAACATAGCTTGATTCTACTAAAAGAGCTTTACTTCACTGCATGTCCAAAAGGAGGGTCAAGATACAATAAATGCATTTCTTTCATTGGGCTGATTTTCCTATTTCCAGATTCCCAGGGAGGATTAACATCAAGACCCTCCATTCCAAAATACTAGGATTTTAGTTGCCATCTTGGGTCATTTATTTTTATACAATTCACTCACAGCATATCCCTACAGCTCTGCCTCCCAACCTCCAAAACACACACATGAAGTTTTTTTTTTTAATTTTTTTATTAACATATAATGTATTATTTACCCCAGGGTACATGTCTGTGAATCGTCAGGCTTACACATTTCACAGAATTTGCCATAGCACATACCCTCCCCAATGTCCATATCCCTACCCTCCCCCCCCCCAACATCCCAGCAACCCTTAGTTTGTTTCGTGAGTTTAGGAGTCTGTTATGGTTTGTCTCCTTCCCCATCCCATCTTGTTTCATTTCTCTTCCCCATCCCCCCCATAAACCTGCTATATCTGTGCATCTGTTAAATTCCTGTACTAGGCTGTGAGCAAAACAAAGCAAGGATTATTTTATTGGACTTTCACCATGATGCTGAGCATAGTGACTGCTGAACTTTGAGAGTGTTCTAAAGATTTTTTTTAAGTGTTATAAGTTGAGAAACAGTTGAAAGGGTTTGGGTTTTAGAGCAACGAAGTCCTGTATTCTCTTCCTAAATTTACCACTTTTTACATATTTGATTTTAGGTATGCCATTAAAAATTGCTGGGCCTCAGATTCTTATTGAAATAAGGAAAGGTATTTCACACTCTCCCAACTCAATTGCAAAATATATATTATGAATGTAAAGCAATTAGAATGCACCTTGGAAAATATATTTCAATTATTGATCTTCTACTGTCCTTATTTTGAACTAGGAGGTAAGAAACATTGCGAACTTGAGTGATCTAGAAATACCTCTTTGAGAAGGGACATGATTTTATATTGAATGAAGGAGCAAAAATCTATCAAGTTAAAATATCAGAAAAAAATGTTTTGAGGAAGCAGTCTCTTCTACCTTTTTCATATTCACTTCAGGGAAAGACCTTCAACCAGTCAGCACAACCTGGGACTCTGGAAGGGCAAGCCACTTGGTAGCATCTGTGGGTAGGAAGAGCTTGCCGTTGGGGGTCTCTCATTGGGTGAAGCTCATGTTCTGAGGTTGGGAGGGCTGCTGGTTTGGCTCTTCGCCTGGGTGGTGCTGCTGGTTATACTCTACTACTGAGTGGGGCTGCAGCTTCTGCTCCCTGGCCAGGTAGTATAAATGGTTAGACTGCATTCCGGTGGGGCTGCAGGGTTGGCTCTCAAGCTACGTTCCACAGTTGGATGGGGCCTCCATCTGGGTTTCATGATAGAGTGTAGCCACAGGTTGTACCCGCAGTTGGGTGAGACTGCAGGCTAGGCTCTGTGATTGGGCAGGCTACTGGCCATACTGCATAGTCAGGCTAGATCGCTGGCTGGGCTCCCTGTTCAGGCGAGGCCAGAGGCTGTGTTCTGTAGGTGGGTACTGGTGCTGGCTTGCCTGGGCAGGGCCACAATGTGGGATCTATGGCTGAGCCCGACTGCTAGGTACCCAAGCCAGAAAGAACTGCTGACCAACCATGCTCCCTAGCCAGATGGGACCACTGGCTTGGCTCCATGAGTGAACAGAGCCATTGGCTGGGCTCTGTGGTCAGGTGCTGCTACCAGCTGGAACCCAATCTGCCAAGATCCCTGTACTGGTTGCTTGAGCCCTGCCCCCTCTTTGTTTTTAGCTAACACTTGGCAGTCTAGTCCTGCTGATCCTCTCAGTGTTCCCCATGAAGTGAGACAGAAGTGGCTTCCCAGGAAGTTCCCCAGAATGCTGGAAAAAGTTGGACGTGCACTTCAGGGTCTCTTTCCCTTACTGGAGAAACCGTAGGTCCAGGGCAACACTCTCAGTGTAATGTTGTGCTGACTTGGGGGAGGGGTGATGTGGTCAAAGTGAAACTTGATCCTCTTATCCTTCTAATGCAGTTTTTCTTACTTTTCTGTGGTCCAAGGGGCTGATTCAGGTTCACCTCTGGGTTTTGGGATTTTCACAAAGGTGTTCTTCTCCGCGAATAGTTGCTAGTTGCTCTTCCTGTGAAGGGGAATAAAGCCAAGGACCTCCTATTCTGCCACCTTGCTGATGTCACTCTAGAAAGATTTTGGTAGAAATTGACAACTAGATAATAACATTTATAAAGAAATCAAAAGGAACTTAAAATTGCAAGAACAATTTTGAAAAATAATAAAGTTGGAGGACTCCCCCTAATTTCTTTCAAAAAGTCTCTCTAAAGCAAAAGTAATTAAGACAGTGTGATATTGGTATAAGAATAGATATATAGGGCACCTGGGTGGCGCAGTTGGTTGGGCAACTGCCTTCGGCTCAGGTCATGATCCCGGAGTCCCGGGATCGAGTCCCACATCGGGCTCCCGGCTCCATGGGGAGTCTGCTTCTCACTCTGACCTTCTCCCTTCTCATGCTCTCTCTCACTCTCTCTTTCCTAATAAATAAATAAATAAAATCTTTAAAATAAAATAAAAAAAAAGAATAGATATATAGCTTAATGGAAAATATAGAGTCCCAAAATACACCTATATATATGGTCAATTGATTTGCAATAAATTCAGTAGGGTAAAGGACAGTCTTTTCAACAAATGCTGCAATATTTGGATACTCATTTGCATAATGATGAATCCTGACCCTTATGTCATACCATACACAAAGATTAACACAAAAGGGACCATGTGAGACCAAAACATATGAGACTTCTTGAGGAAAATATAGGAGAAAATCTTTGTGACTTGAGATTAAGCAAATATTTCTAGATAGGGTACAAAAAGCAGATTACAAAAGAAAATAATTATAAATTAGAATTTATAAAAACTAAAAACTTCTGCTCTTTGAAAGATGTTAAGAAAATGAAAATACAAGCCATGGGAGAAAATAGTTGCAAAACATTGGATAAAGAACTTGTATTCAGGAGATATAAGGAACTCTTACTTTATGACACACATGTCAATTTAAAAAAATGGCAAAATATTTGAATAGACACTTCACCAAAGAAGATATTGGGGTGTCAATAAGCACATAAAAACATTGCTTACTACTGTTGGTCATTAGGAAAATTCAAATTGAAATGAAATGCCTCTACATTTATTGTGCTTTCATATATCTTCTTTGGTGAAGTTTCTGTTCAAAACTGTTGCCCGTTTGTTGTTTTCTTTTTTACTTATTCAATTGTAGAACTTTTTATATATTCTGGACAAAGTCCTTTTTCAGATACATGCATGGCACATTTTCTCACAGTCCATCACAACTTCATTTCCATGATGATATCATTTTTATAAGGAAAATTTTTGTTGAAATACAAGTTATCATATCTTCTATGGTTAGTCCTTTTTTGCTAACCGCAAGACAATAAACGTATTCTCCTGTTATCTCCTAAAAGCTTTAAACTTTCAGATTTTATATTTAGATTTATAAACCACCTTTGTTTAATTTTTGTACATAGTATGGAGAAAGGTCAAAGCTCCACATGTACAGTTGTTTTGATACTGTATATTATTCTGTTTTATTAATTCAGTTGTCTATCTTTATACCATTCAATCTTGATTGCTGCATTTTTATGTTTTGAAATTCCAAGTATAAGTAATCCAACCTTATTTCCTTTGTAGAAGAATTCTGTGTGGTATTTTTGCATTTCTATATACATTTTAGAATCATTTTGTCAATATTTAAAGTAAAGTTTGCTGACATTATGATGGAATTTCATTTTGCATCTACAGATTGATTTGTGGAAAGCAATATCTCAAAAATATTGAATCTTCCAATCCATGAGCATGATTTATCTCCTAATTTAAGTCAGTCTCCTATAATTTGTCTCAGCAGTGTTTTCTACTTTTCAGTACAGAGGTCTTGCATGTCTTTTCCTTTATTTAGTCCTAAGTATTTCAGGTGTTTGAGCCTATTAAAATGTTTATTTTTTATCATTTATTATTTTTCAACTGTTTGTAATATTTCCAATATTTCTATTTTTCTTAAATTATGCTGTTATTGCAAAAATACATTCACACTTCTTTTATAAATGTGAGTGGTAAACTATGAGTACTTAAATGTTTGAAAATGGTTTTATTCATTTCTCATAATTGACTTATGATTTGGTATAATTTTGCTAAAAATATTGAAGACATGCTATAATATCTGCTGCAATCTATTTCTATTCATAGAGGAATCATATGCTAGTCTAATTATTGTTTCTCTGCAGAGGAACACCTCTTTCTCCTTGAGAAATTTTTAAGATCTCTTCTTTATACTTAGTCTTCTGTAATTTCACAATATTGTGTTTAGGTATGTTTTTATTTTCATGTGTCCTTCTTAGCACTCGATGGATGTTTTCAATTTGAAGATACATGTCTTTCTTCAGGCCTGGTAATTTTTCTTGAGTTATTTTTTAGAATTTCTTCCTTTCTATTTTGTTAATCTGTAACACCCTTATTAGATATTGGACCTCCTGCCTTGATTCTAAGTATTTCCTGTCTTTGTTCTCATTTTCTTTGAATACTTTCATTTTTATTTGAGTAATTTCCCTTGACTCCATATTTTGTACCCCCTTTTTAATATTTATTACCACATATTTAATTTTAAAGTTTTCTGAGTTATTTCTTGATTCTCATCATACCATATCTTATGTGTACAATATCTTCTTAAGACTTTTATAGTATTTATCATAGTATTGTAGGTATACATGTATTTTTTTTTTTTTGGCCACTTAAGTTCTTTTTTAATTGAAGTGTAATTAACATACAATGTTACATCAGTTTCAGGTGTACAATATACTGATTTGATAGTTCTATACATTACTCAGTGCTTAACCACATTAAGTGTAGTAAACAGTTGTCACAACATTATTAAAATATTACTGTCTATATTTCTTTTTTATGTTATGTCACCATACAGTTCATTATTAGTTTTTGATGTAGTGTTCCTAGATTCATTGTTTGCATATAACACCCAGTGCTCCAAGCAACACATACCCTCCTTAATACCCATCACCGGGCTCACCCATCCCCCTAGCCCCCTAAAACCCTCAGTTTATTTCTTGGAGTCCACAGTCTCTCATGGTTCATCTCCCCCTCTGATTTCCTGCCCTTCATTTTTCCCTTCCTTCTCCTAATGTCCTCCATGCTATTCCTATGGTGCACAAATAAGTGAAACCATATGATAATCATCTTTCTCTGCTTGACTTATTTCACTCAGCATAATCTCCTCCAGTCCCATGCATGTTGATGCAAAAGTTGGGTATTCATCCTTTCTGATGGCTCAGTAATATTCCATTGTATATATGGACCACATCTTTATCCATTTGTCTGTTGAAGGGCATCTCAGCGCCTTCCACAGTTAAGTTATTGTGGACATTTCTACTCTGAACATTGGGGTGCATGTGGCCTTTCTTTTCACTACGTCTGTATCTTTGGGGTAAATACTAAGTAGTGCAATTGCTGGGTCATAGGGTAGCTCTATTTTTAATTTTTTGAGGGACCTCCACACTATTTTCCAAAGTAGCTATACCAATTTTCATTCCTACCAACAGTGTAAGAGAGTTCCCCTTTCTCCACAGCCTCTCCAACATTTATTGTTTCTTGCCTTGTCAATGTTTGCCATTCTAACTGGTGTAAGGTGGTATCTCAGTGTGGTTTTGATTTGAATTTCCCTGATGGCTAATGATGGTGAACATTTTTTCATGTGTCTGTTAGCCTTTGTATGTCTTCACTGGAGAAGTGCCTGTTCATGTCTTCTGCCCATTTTTGACTTGATTATTAGTTTTGTGGGTGTTGAGTTTGAGAAGTTCTTCATAGATCTTGGATATCAGCCCTATGTCTGTAGTGTCATTTGCAGATATCTTCTCCCATTTTGTGGGTTGCCTCTTTGTTTTGTTGACTGTTTCCTTTGCTGTGCAGAAGCTTTTTATATTGATGAAGTTCCCAAAGTTCATTTCCTAGCTACCCTTAATCTTCACAATACTGAATCAAATTTTGGACCATCTTTGTGGTTTTGACTCCAAGGAATAAATGATCCCACCTCTACTTTTATTCTATCTTTGTCAATTTCTGGGTTGATAGTCATCCTGATTAATCCAAAAGTAAGATCTAAATGACTTAATTATATATTTAATTTTTGAAATTCATTAATATCTTTTCTCCAAATATATCCCCACATCTAAAAATATGAAGAGAACACATACATGTTTTCATTTTATACATATATATTTTTTTCTTTTTCCTTTAATTTCAATGAGTCATCAACAAGAAAAAAAGGTAAGCATATATACTCTGTCTACCATTATGAACCAGAATCCTACATAACTTTTATGTCCGTATATAAGAAGGTACACAGGCCAAATTAAAAAGCTAAAACAAATTAATGGACTTAAGAAATATATGCAGTAATTATGATCAACCTTTGACCAACCTTGCCCATTTCCCTTACCCAACTCCATCCCTAACAACCATGATTCTACTCTCTGTTTCTATGAATCCAACTTTTATTAAGATTATACATGTAAATGATATCATCCAGTATTTGTCTTTCTGTGACTGGCTTATTACACTTAGTATAATGTTCTCTAGGTCACAAGTGGCACGATTTTGTTTTTTTAAAGTCTGAATAATATCCTATTATATAATAGGATATATATATATAACATTTTCTTTATCCATTAATCTGTCAACAGACATTTAGGTTGCTTTCATAACGTGACCATTCTGAATAATGCTGCAATGAACATGGGAGTACAGACATCTCTTTGAGATAGTGATTTTAGTGATTTTGTTTCCTCTGGATATATACCATAAGTGGGATTGTTGAATTGTATGGTAGTTTTATTTTTAAATTTTTGAGAAACTGCCATACTGTTCAATTTTACATAATAGAAATTATGTACACTGATTTGCAGTCAGACATTTGATAATGCACTGATTTGCATTCAGACATTCCCAAGAGTTCCCTTTACTCCACATCTTCATCAACATTTGTTATTTGTTTTGTTTTTGTTTTTTGTTTTTTGATAACAGACACCCTAACAGGTATGAGGTAATATCTTATTGTGGTTTTGACTTGCATTTTGCTAATGATTAGTGATGTTGAGCATCACTACTTAGTGATGTTGGCCACGTGTATGTCTTCTTTGGGAAAATGTCTGTTCAGTTCCTTTGCCCATTTTTAAATTGAGTCATTTTTTTTCTTTGCTATTGAGTTGTAAGTGTTCCTTATATATTTTGAATATTCACCCCTTGTCAAATATGTGGCTTGCAAATGTTTTCTCTCATTTCATAAGTTGCCTTTTCATCTTTCTGATAGTTTACATTATCGGGCAGAAACTTTTAGGTTTGACATAGTTCCACTTATTTATTATTGCTTTTCTTCCCTTTGCACGTGGTCTTGAAACCAAAAAATCCATTGTCAAGACAAATGTCAGGGATTTTTTCTCTGACTCTCTTCTAGGAGTTTTATGATTTCAAAGTCTTATGCTTAAGTTTTTAATCTATTTTTAGTTGATTTTTATGTCTGGTATAAGAAAGAGGTCCAAAGCCAATATTTTCTGTACTTACTATGAGCCAGGTAGTGTCCTAAGTTTCTTGTTGATGTTTTACGTGTAGCGACTGATTTAATACTCATTACAACCCTCTGAGGTGGGTGCTGTTATTATCACCATTTTACATATGGGTAAACTAAGGCACAGAGAAGTCAAATAGCTTGCCTAAGGACTCACAGTTTGTACGTTGTAGTGATGGAATATGAAAATCATGTAGTCTGGCTATAGATGCTTGATTCTATAGATTCAGGATTTAACTACTATGAAATGTATCCTAAATAAAATTAAATTGGCCAAGGATATGAATAGCTAATTTATAGAGCTGTAGTAAAAGTATATAAGGCATAACTATATTAAAATATGACCAATCTTTTTAGTAATCAAATAATTTCAAATTAAAACAGCAATGAGACACCCATTTTGCCTCTTAAATTACCATAGATTAATAAATGGTAATAAAACTAGTAGAGATGAGCACTCTCATATATTTATTAAAAAGTAAAAATTATTACAGAAGTTCTAAAAATAAATTTTTTAGCATATTTCTAACCTTCAGATACATGTACCCTCTGACACTAATTATTTTTCTAGGAATCTTGTCTAACCTTTTAAAATAGGAAAATATTAATGGCAGCACAATGCTAATAGTTGAAAATAATTCAAATTACAAAAATGTCATTCACTCATTTATTCATTCATAAATTCAATCACAATTATTTGTTCATCAGCCACAATATGCCAGACACTGAGACTCTGGAAATCTAGTAATGAGACACATAAAATCACTTCTCTCAGAAAGTTTACATCTTATTAGAGGAAGATAGGCAATAAACAAAGAAAAAAGAAAAATATCAAGTACTGATAAGCACTATAATGAAGAAAAACATGATGAGTGGATGGAGAGAAACTGGAAACTAGATAGTTAGGTGATGGTATTTAAAGTGAGATTGAGGTAAAACTCCAAGACAGAAAAACATTTGACATATCTGAGTGATAGAAAGATGGCTGGCTCTGTGCAATCAACTAAAGAAGGAGGAAGATTTACATAGGACTTTGTAGGCCCAGTAAGGAATTTGAATTTTATTCTAGATGTGCTGAGAAGTTACTGAAACATCTTGAAAAGAATATAACAAACTGATTACATTTTCAAAGCTCACTTTGGCTGTTCTTTGGATGAAATATAAGGAAACAAAATAAGAAACAGAAGAAAAAAATTTTAAAGATTTTATTTATTTATTCATGAGAGACAGAGAGAGAGGCAAAGGAAGAGGGAGAAGCAGGCTCTCTGCTGGAGCAGAGGCTTGATGTGGGACTTGATCCCAGGACCCTGGGACCATGACCTGGGCTGAAAACATGCTTAACTAACTGAGGCACCCAGGCATCCAAAACAGAAGAAATTTTTGAAAGCTATTACAGTAGTCTAGATGAAAGTTAATTAATATGGCTTTAGGCTAGAGCATTCATGAAGACCAAGGGAAGTGGATGGATTCCAGATATATTTTGGAGGTAGAAGTCAAAGTGTGAGTGGTTAACTTTGTTAAATAGTGCTTATGGGTTGAGAAAGTTGAGTCAGAGAAGTGACTATTGGATATGGTAACATTGGAGGTCACTGGAGATCTTAACAGAAGTTTTAGTGTCTTGGTAGGGGTGAAACCCTGAATGAGGAGAAAATGCTAGATGAGAGAAAACAATAGTTTGTGGTACATTTGCACACTACAGATAGTTAACTTGGTAAATATTTTGGAAGGCTGTCTAACATGGTGAATATTTTCAAAGAGTATTTAGTATATTATGATCATACTCAAAATAAAATTTAAAGAAAAAAACAGGATTCAAAATTATAAATAGAACTTAATTTTGTAATTAATAAATTAGCATACTGCAACCAGGATATCTAAGAAACTATTAAAAAACCACTTTTATAAATTCCATAAAATCCACATGTGATTATGAATAAGTACCATAGCTATTTTGGGATAAAAATACTGGCTTTTGGCTAAACAGATCAAATAGATAAAATATATTTTATGCCCCAACCAATTAAATGCAATGGATAGTCAAGGTTGCTTGGAAATAATTCAAACAATGACTATTAAATTTGTGAATACCAAGTACACATTATATATCTAAATTGTTCAAATTGTTTTGGGGATTTTTTCTTTATGAATTTCTTTTTTGTTGTTTAGGTTTTATTTCATCATCATAAACTGAACTCTGCAATCCAGCTAGACCTGGGGGTAAGGAACCATGGAACGTGCAGAACTGCAGCGAGAGCAGAGATTCTGGGGTAGTTCGAGCTTGTAGGGGTGGAGGGGTGCTCTCCTGAGCTACAGAAAGAATGCTCTGGTAGTTAAAATAAAACACAAGTCAGATTTATTAGATCTGTCCACAGTCAGCAATGGTGATCTTCTTGCTGGTCTTGCCATTCCTGGATCCGAAGCACTCCATGGCCTCCATGATATTCATGCCCTCTTTGCCCTTGCCGAAGACCAGGTGCTTGCCATCCAACCACTCGGTCTTAGCAGTGCAGATGAAGAACTGGGAACCGTTCCTATTGGGTACAGCGTTGCCCATGGACAGGATGCCAGGACCCGTGTGGTTCAGGATGAAATTCTCATCATCAAACTTGTCCCCATAGATGGACTTGCCACCGGTGCTGTTAGGGCATGTGAAGTCCCCACCCAGGCACATAAATTCCGGAATAATCCTGTGAAAGCAGGAACATTTATAACCAATTCCTTTCTCCCCAGTGCTCAGAGCACGAAAGTTCTCTGCTATCTTTGCAACTTTCTCTGCAAACAGCTCAAAGTAGGCGCAGCCCAAGGCCTCGCCATCCACGGTGATGTCAAACACTGTGGGTTGACCATGGCTGGGCGGCGTGGGCAGCTCCAGGGTGGTAGCGACTGCTCTTTATGAATTTCTTCCATAATTCTTCATGGTATATATACTTCATATTTTTTGTTACTATTATGAATAGGAAATTTTTGGTTACATTATTTAACTGGTTATTATTGATAATTTTGAAAGTTACTGATAATATTATCCAGGTGCCTTGATAATTTATCTTATTGATTATAAAGGTTTTCAGATGATTCTTTGACTCTCCTGTATGGAAAATCATCTCATTTCAGAAAGATCAATTTCTTTTTTCACTCTATACATTTTACTCATTTTCTTTTTCATGTATTATTTCTCTTTTATAACTCACTATTTTCTTGTATTAGTATCTCCTCTGCTAATTTTCTTGTCATTGATATTCTTATAATAAACACTATAGACTAATAAACACTAGGTTCATTAATAAACACTAGGTTCATGGCAAAAATAAATAGGAAATACAGAGATTTTCCGCATACCCTCTGCTCTCACACATACATAGCCTCTACCATTACCAACATCCCAATTAGCATGGTACATTTGTTACTATTGATGAATCCATATTGATATATCATTTTACCCAAAGTCCATAGTTTACATTAGGGTTCACTCTTGGTGTTGTACATCCTATGGGTTTGGACAAATTTATGATGACGTATCCATCATAGTATCAAAAAGAGTAGTTTCACTGCCCTAAAAATCTTCTATACACCTATACACCTATTCATTTCTCCATCCCTCCTAACCCTTGGAAACCACTAATCTTTTTATGATCTCCATAGTTTTGTTTTTTCCAAAATGCCATAGTTACAATCATACAACATGTAGCCTTTTCAGATTGGTTTCTTTTACTTAGTAATATGCATTTAAATTTCTACTATGTCTTTTCATGGCTTGATAGATCATTTTATTTTAGTGTTGAATAACATTCCATTGTCGGGATGTACCATAGTTTATCTATCCATTAGCTGAAAGACATATCAGTTACTTCCAAGTTATGGCAATTATGAATTAAGCTGCTTTAGACATCTATGTGAGGTTCAGCTCCTTTGGGTAAATACCAAGGAGTGTGATTTCTGGATCATATGATAAGTAAGATAGTTTTGTAAGAACAGCCAAGTGCTTTCCATGGTGGTTGTACCATTTTGGATACCTACCAGCAATGAATGAGAGTTCTGTTGCTCCACATCCTTGCCAACATTTGGTGTCATCAGTGTTCTGGATTTGACCATCCTAATAGGTATATAGTACTATCTTATTGTTGCTTTAATTTTCATTTCCCTAATGACATATGATGTAGAGCATCTTTTCAAATGCTTGTTATCTGTACATTTTCTTTGGTGAGGTGTCTGTTAAGATCTTTGGCTCATTTTGAAATCAAGTTGTTTTCTTATTGTTGACTTTTAAGAGTTCTTTCTGTATTTTGGGAAAAAGTCCTTTATCAGATATATCTTTTGCAATTATTTTCTTCCAGTCTGTGGACTGCTTTTTCATTCTCTTGACAATATCTTTTGCAGAGCAGAAATGTTTACCTTTAATGAACTTCAGCTTATTAAAAATTTATTTCAAAGATCATACCTTTGATATTATAACTAAAAAGTCACTGCCGAACCTAAGGACATTTAAAGTTTGTCTTACCTCATCTTCTAGGAGTTTTATATTTTTCCATTTTACATTTATGTCTATGATGCATTTTGAGGTAATACTTATGAAGGTAGTAAAGTCTGGGTCTAGATTCCTTTTTACAGATGGATGTCTAGCTGTTCCAGCACCATTTGTTGAAAAGACCATTTTTCCTCCACTGTAATGTCTTTGTTCCTTTGTGAAAGATCAGTTGACTATATGTATGTATGTGGGTCTACTTCTGAGCTAGCTATTTCGTTCCATTAAACTATCTGTCTATTCTTTCACCAATACCACACTGTGTTGATTACCATAGCTTTATAGTAAGTCTTGAAGTAGGGTAGGGTCATTCTTCCAACACCGTTCTTCTCCTTCAATACTGTAATGTCTATTCTGGTCTTTTGCCTCTCCATATCAACTTTAGAATCATTTTGTTGATATACACAAAATAATTGTTGGTATTTTCATTGGGACTGCATTGAATCAATAGACCAAATTGGGAAAAACTGACATCTTGACAATACTGAGTCTTTCTATCCATCAACACAGAATATTTGTATTTATTCAGTTCTTCAATCTATCTTATCACAGTTTTATAGTTTTCCTCTATAAATATATATCTACATTTTTATTTGATTTACACTTAAATATTTCATGTTTTGGATGCTATGAAAATGGTATTATATTTTTTCCCCAAATATGATTATTTTATTTTTTCAGTGTTACAAGATTGATTGTTCATGCACCACCCCAGTGCTCCATGCAATACGTACCCTTCTCAATAATCACCGCCAGGCTCATCCAACCCCCGCCCCAAACCCCTCAGTTTGTTGCTCAGAGTCCACAGTCTCTCCTGGTTCATCGCCCTCTCCTATTTCCCCCCATTCACCCTTCCCTTCCTTCTCACAATGCCCTCCATGATTTTCTTTATGCTCCACACGTGAGACCATAAGATAATTGACTCTCTCCAAAGTTGCAGTCACTTTGGAAAACAGCGTGGAGATTCCTCAAGAAATTAAAAATAGAGCTACCCTATGACCCTGCAATTGCACCACTGGGTATTTACCCCAAAGAAGCAGATTGGTACAAAGAAGGGCCACATGTACCCCAATGTTCATAGCAGCAATGGCCACAATCACCAAACTGTGGAAAGAACCAAAATGCCCTTCAACAGATGAGTGGATAAGGAAGATGTTGTACATCTATACAATGAAATATTATGCCTCCATCAGAAAGGATGAATATCCAACTTTTGTATCAACATGGGCAGGACTAGAAGAGATTATGTGGAGTGAAAATGGTATTATATTTTTAATTTCAAATTCCATTTCCTCATTGCTGGTATTTAGGTAAATGATTGACTTTTGATTTTATATCTTGCAACTTTGCTGTGATCATTTATTAGTTCCAGGAATTTTTTTGTTGATTCTCTCAAATTTTCTACCTAAACAGTCATGTCATCTGTGAATAAAGAGAGTATTTTTTCTTCCTACCATATCTGTATATCTTTCTTTTCCTTTTCTTGTCTTACTGTATTAGCTAAGACTTCTAGTATGAAGTTCAAAATGAGTGGTAAGAGAAAATATTCTTTCTTTGTTTCTGATCTTAGAATTTTGAGTTTCATACCAATTAAGTATGATGTTAGCTGTAGGATTCTGTAGATATTTTTATCAATTGAGAAAGTTCCCCTTTATTCATAGTTTACTGAGAGTTTTTATCATGAATGGATATTGGATTTCATCAAATGCTTTTTCTGCATCTATTGATTTAATTATGTCATTTTTCTTAGACTGTTGATGTGATGGATTACATTAATTGATTTTATAATGCTAAACCAACCTGGCATACCTGAGATAAATCCTACTTGGTCATGATGTATAATTTTTTATACATTGTTGGATATGATTTGCTACTGTTTTTTATTAAGTTCAATTAGCCAACATATAGTATATCATTAGTTTTTGACATAGTGTTCAATGATTCATTAGTTGCATATAACATCCAGTGCTCATATTTTTTTTGATGATTTTTGCATCTATGTTCATTAGTGATACTGGTCTGTAGTTTTCTTGAAATGTCTTTGTCTGGCTTTGCCATTAGGCTAATGCTTCCCTTATAGAATGATGTAAGAAGTATCCCCCTGCTTCCAAAATATTGTATAGTATTGGTATAATTTCTTCTCTAAATGTTTGATAGAATTCACCAATGAACCCATTAGGGCCTGATGCATTATGCTTTAAAAAGTTTTTAATTATTGATACAACCTATTTAAAAGATGGGCACGTATTGCATGGAGCACTGGGGTGGTGCATGAACAATCAATCTTGTAACATTGAAAAAATAAAATAAACATTTGGGGAAAAAGAAAAAATAAAATAAAAAATAAAAGCTATGGGCCTGCTAAGATTGTCTATTTCTTCTTGTGTGAGTTTTGGCAGGTTGCATCTTTCAAAAAATTGTTCTATTTCATCTAGGTTACCAAATTTGTGGGCATAGACTTCATAATATTCCTTTATTATCCTTTCAATGTCCATGGGATGTGTAGTGATATCCTCTCTTTCATTTCTGATATTAGTTACTTGTGTTCTCTCTTTTTTCTTAGTTAGGTTGGCTAGAGGCTTATTGATTTTAATTATCTTTTCAAAGAACTAGTTTTATATTTCATTGATTTTTCTCTGTTGATTTTCTGTTTTCAATTTCATTGGCTTCTGCTCTCATTTTTGTTATTTCTATTCATCCGCCTTCTTTGAATTTAATTTGCTCTTCTTTAGAAAACTCAGATGATTGAATTTAGAGTTTTCTTCTCTTCTAATGTATGCAATGTTATAAATTTCCCTCTTCTTTTCTAATATATGCATTATTGAATGCATACATTTGAATGTTATACATTTACCTCTAAGCATTACTTTCACTGCATCTTATGAATTTCCATTTACATTGAGTTAAAACTATTTTAAAAAATTCTCTTGAAATTTCCTCCTTGACTCATATGTTCTTTAGAAATGTTTTGTTTAATCTCCAAGTACATTGGGATTTCCCAACTACCTTTCTGTATTGATTTCTTTAAGCAATGATCTGAGAGCAGACATATGATTTCTACTCTTTTTTAATATATTAAGGTGTGTTTTACGGCCCAGAATGTTGTCTGTCATGGTGAATGTTCCTATGAGTTTGAGAAGAACATGTATTCTGCCACTGTTAAATGAAACAGTCTATAGATGCCAATTATATCCAGTTGTTTGGTGATGGTGCTGAATTCAGCTATGTCCTTACAGAAATTCTGCCTGCTGCATTTTTCCATCTCTGATAGAGGAATGTGAAGTTTCCAAGTATAAAAGTGGATGTATCTAATAGTTCTATAAGTTTTTGCTTAAAGTATTTTGATACCCTGTTATTATGTGCATACATGTTAAAGATCATTATGTCTTGGAGAACTGACTCCTTTGTCTTATGTAACATCCTTCTTTATCTCTAATAAATTTCCTTGCTCTGAAGTTTGATCTGTCCGAAGTTAATATAGCTATTCTTATTTTCTTTAGTATCTCTTTCTCTATCCACTTACTATTAATCTATGTGTTTTTATATTTAAAGTGGGTTTCTTATAGAGAGCATATAGTTGGATCATGGGTTTTTTAAAGATTTTATTTATTTATTTATTTATTTATTTATTTATTTGACATAGATAGGGATAGAGAGCCAGAGAGCACAAGCAGGAGGAGCAGCAGAAGGAAAGGGAGTGGGAGCCTAAGGTGGGATTCAATCCCAGAACCCTGGGATCATGACCTGAGCTGAAGGCAGACACTCAACCAACTGAACCACCCAGGTGCCCTGGGTTTTTGTTTTGTTTTGTTTTAAATTTAATTTTATTTTTTTAGTGTCCCAAGATTCATTGTTTATGCACCACACCCAGTGCTCCATGCAATATGCACTCTCCTTAACACCCACCACCAGTTTTTTTTTTTTTTAAGATTTATGTGTTTCAGAGACAGAGAGAGTGAGCTTGAGTGGGTGAAGGAGCAGAGGGAGAGAATCCTCAGTCTCCCCACTGAGTGTGGAGCCTGATACAGGGCTCAATCTCATGACCCTAGAGATCATGACCTGAACTGAAACCAAGAGTCAGCCACTTAACTTACTGAGCCACTCAGGTGCCCCAGTTCTTGTTTTTTATCTTTTCTGATAATCTCTGTCTTCTAATTGGTGCATTTAGACTCTTGATGTTCAGAGTAAGGTAATGTGAGTGCCTTTTAATAACAAATTAATCCTAATTCCTCCTTCCCATTACTTACATCATTGCTGTCATTCATTTCACTTACTCATAAATATATACCAAAAGCATATATAATTTAATACACTGTTGCTATTATTTTGAACAAATAGTTATCTGTTAAATCAATTATGAGTAGGAAATAAAAAGCTTTGTTTTACTTTTACTTATTTCCTTCTCTCACACTCTTCCTTTCTTCATGTAGACCCGTTTGTGACCTATGTTATTTTTTTTCTTCCAAAGAACTTCTAAAATGTCTTGCAAGGCAGGTGTACTGGCAACAAGTTCTTTCAATTTTTGTTTGTTTCAGAATAGCTTGTTTTCCCTCTCCCTTTTGAAGGATAATTTCATAGAGCACAGAATTCTTGGTTGCTGTTGTTTCTTCTCTCTCAATACTTTCAATATTTCACTCTAATTTCTTACTTGCATAGTTTCTGAAAAGTCATGTAGAATTCTTATCTTTGCTCTTCCATAAGTAAAGTTTTTTTTTTTTTTCTTTAGGCTTCTTTCAGATTTCTTTTTTTTACTTTTGATTTTCTGAAGTTTGAATATGATATACTTTGGGAGATAGTTTAAAAAAATTTTTTTTCCTGCTTGATGTTCTCTGAGCTTCCTGGATCTATGATTGGATATCTGACATCACTTTCAGGAAATTCTCAGTCATTGTTTCAAATATTTCCTCTGTTCCTTTCTCTCTTTTCCTTATGATATTCCCATTACATGTATGTTATACCTTTTTTAGTTGTCTCACAATCCTTAGATATTCCTTTCTGTGTCTTTCAGTCTTTTTCCAACTTAACTTTCAGTTTGGGAGTTTTCTACTAAGATATTCTCACACACAGAGATTCTTTCTTCAGCCATGTTCAGTCTGCTAATAAGCCCATCAAAGGCAATCTTCATTTCTGTTACAGTATTTTTTTTGTCTCCATCATTTCTTTTTAGCTCTTTTTTTTTTATAATTTCCTTCTTTCTGCTTACATTATCCATTTGTTCTTGCATGTTGCATATTTATCCATTATAACCCTCAGCATATTAATCATAGCTGCTTCAGACCCTCAGTCTGATAATTCCAACATCCTTGCCATATCTGATTTTTATCCCAGTGCTTGTTCTCTCCATTCAAACTGTGTTTTGTGCCTTGCTATCTGGACATGATGTACTGGGTAAAATGAACTGCTTTAGTAATGTGGTGGTAAGGTGTGGGGGGCAGAGAAACATTCTATAGTTCTATGATTAGTTTTCAATCTTTTACTGAGCCTGCTCCTTTTATCGTGAACTTCATGTGTGTTTCTCAGGTTTCTTTCTCTAGTTGAGGCAGGTTGGTTAGACGGTCCTAGAGTTGAGTATTTCCCTTCCCCCACATGGAAGGATAGAACTGGCTGGAGTTGGATATTACCCTTCTGCCAGGTCAATTAGGTTAGGTTAAAATTCCAGAAAGTTAAATAATTCTTAAGTAGTTTCTCCTGAGGACAGAACCTGTTTGGAAGAACAGAATGCTGTGTTGTGGTTTAAAATGGTTCCTTTCCTCATCTCCCTGAAAATGGCATGGGTATCTTTCACTGCTATTCACTGTGAGAATCCAGACAAGCTCTTGGAAGTACAACTCACAAGTGTGCTCCTCTTCCAATGTCTGAGTCCCCCTGGAATTTTTATTACTCTGACTGGTCTACACTGGGTCTCCAGAAAATTTTTTTTTAATATTTTACTTAATCATTTGAGAGAGAGTGAGAGAGAGAGAACACAAGCAGGGGGAGCGGCAGAGGGAGAAGCAGACTCCCCACTGAGCAGGGAGCCTGACATGGGGCTCGATCCCAGGACCTGGAGATCATGACCCAAAGCAAAGGTAGATGCTTAACTATCTGAGCTGACCAGGTGCCCTTCCAGCAACATTTAAATTACAGTTTAGGATTTCCTACTCCAACACTGATTCCTGGAAGGGTTTCTGCTTGTGAGCTTTGCACTAGCAAGTTGTAATTCTCCAGGTTCACTTGTCTGTCACTTCAATTTTGGGTGCATTAGTTTGTCCTATGACTTCTAAGAAGAGTTTTTGATTTTTCAATTGGTTTAGCTTTTGTTTTTTAAGATTTTATTTATTTATTTGTCAGAGAGGCACAGAAAGAGAGCACACAAGCAGGGGGAGTGGCAGGCAGAGGGAGAAACAGGCTCCCGCTGAGCAAGGAGCCTGATGTAGGACTCTATTCCAGGACTCTGGGATCATGGCCTGAGCCAAAGGCTGATGTTTAACCAACTGAGCCACCCAGACGTCCCTTAATTGGTTCAGCTTTTTGCTTTTAAGGATGGAGTGGCTACTTCCAAGCTCCCTGCATATCAAACTTGAAACCAGATATCTTACTGATTTTTCTTATAGTTTTATTTCAGTATTGAATAATGAACATAGAAGAGTTCCTTTGCTTATCTCTTTTATTAACTTTACAATCATGAAAAGGTTTTTAAAAGCAAAGAATAAACAAAGGATTAGAATAATAAAGCAGCAAGAAAAGAAATATAAAGAAAGGATGGATGAATGAATAAACAAAATTAATAAAACAATATGTCCCTTCCATGCATACTTATAGTCATGTACATACGATGTGTACATGGGGAAAATGAAAGAAATTAGTCATTTATTTTCATTAATGAAGAATGTATAATGAAAAACTCAAATTCTTTTAATAAATATTTTTGAAAGGATGAATTATGAGTGAAATATCTTTTTAAAACTTAGGTTAAAATATTAGGCAGCCTTGTACAGGATAGTAACGAGACAAAAACTATAGTAAGTTTCTGTTGGTGTTTTAATTCTATCCTAGTGATAAACAGATTAAAATGTAAATGACTTAAAGGACAAGAATCATATGATCTTCTCAATTGATGCAACAAAGTATTTGACAAATTGTAGCATCTTTTCTTGATTGAAACTTTCCACAGTGTAGGGATGGATAAAACATACCTCAATATCATAAAAGTCATATATGAAAAGCCCACAGCAAATATCATTCTCAAGGGGGGAAACTAGGAGCTTTTCCCCTAAGGTCAGGAATACGGCAGGGCTGTCCATTCTCAGCGCTGTTGCTCAACATGATACTAGAAGTCCTAGCCTCAGCAATCAGACAACAAAAAGAAAAGACATTCAAATTGGCAAAGAAGGAGTCAAATTCTTGTTCTTTGCAGATGACACGATACTTTCTGTAGAAAACCCAAAAAGTTCCACCCCAAAATTGCTAGATCTCATATGGTAATTGCCGCTTCCTAATGGCGCATGGGATAAGAATGAGGCACAAACAAGTCAGCTTCAAGAGACCGGGAGCAGGGCCCCAAACAACTCCTCAGTCCTGTATTTATTGGATACAAGATAACAACAAACAAAGGAGCAGAAAATGGCTATACATTAACCATACGCTTTGTAAACAAGAAGGGCTACGAGTCATACATCAAGGACTATCTCATCCTCTTCCTCCGAGACCTGTTGCTAATGCACGTTTTTCTTAAGTTAACATTTAAGCGTGCTTGCCAGGCTAATACAATTTATCATAGTTATATTTTAAGTAGAACATCGTTTAGAGGGACGGTTACAGTAATTCAGAAATGTGGCAGGATAAAAATCAATGCACAGAAATTCATTGCATTTCTGTACACTAACAAGACAGAAGAAAGAGAAATTAAGAAATTGATCCAATTTATGATAGCACCAAAAACCATAAGATACCTAGGAATAAACTTAACCAAATAGGTAAAGGACCTGTATTCTGAAAACTACAGAACACTTGTGAAAGAAATTGAGGAAGACACGAAGAAATGGAAAAACAGTCCATGCTCATGGATTAGAGGAACAAATATTGTGAAAATGTCTATGCTATCCATAGCAATATATACATTCAATGTAATCCCTATCAAAATACTATCACCATTTTTCACAGAGCTGGAACAAATAATCTTAAAATTTATATAGAATCAGAAAATACCCCAAATAGCCAGAGGAATGTTGAAAAAGAAAACTAAAGCTGGTGGCATCACAGTTCCAGACTTCAAGCTATATGACAAAGCTGTTGTCATCAAGACAGTATGGTACTGGCACAAAAATAAAGAATATCCAATGGAAAAAAGACAGTCTCTTCAAAAAATGGTGCTGGGAAAACTGGACAGTCACATGTAAAAGAATGAAAGCGGACCATTTTCTTACACCATAAATAAAGGTAAAGATAAACTCCAAAATGGATGAAAGACCTAAATGTGAGTAGGAATCCATCAAAATCCTAGAGGAAATTATAGGCTTCAACCTCATCTGCAGCAACTTCTTGCTAGACAGGTATCCAAAGGTAAAGGAAACAAAAGCAAAAATGAACTATTCGGAATTCATCAAGATAAAGAGCTTTTGCACAACAAAGGAAATAGTCAACAAAACCAAAAAACAAATAACAGAATGGGAGAAGATATTTACAAATGTCTTATCTGATAAAAGGTTAGTACCAAAGATCTATAAAGAACTTCTCAACCTCAACACCAAAAAAACAAATAATCCAGTCAAGAAATGGGCAGAAAACATAAACAGACATTTCTCCCAAGAAGACATACAAATGGCCAACAGACACATGAAAAAATGCTCCACATCACTCAGCATCAGGGAAATACAAATCAAAACCACAGTGAGATACCACCTCACACCAGTCAGAATGGCTAAAATTAACAGGTCAAGAACCAACAAATGTTGGCAAGGATGCAGAGAAAGGGGAATCCTCTTACACTGTTGATGGGAATGCAAGTTGACAGCCAGTCTGGAAAACATTATGGAGTCCCTTAAGACGTTAAAAATAGAGCTACCCTATGACCCAGCAATTGCACTACTAGGTATTTACCCAAATGACACAAACATTGTGACCCAATGGGGTACCTGCATCCCAGTGTTTATAGCAGCAATGTCCACAAGAGCCAAACTATGGAAAGAGCCGAGATGTCCATCAAAAGATGAATGGATAGGAAGGGGGCAAGATGGTGGAGAAGTAGGAGATCCTGTTGCAAACTGTCCTCTAAAGTGAGCTGGATATCTACCAGAACACTCTGAATACTGATGAAATCAGCTTGAGGAGCAAGATTTTTCACTTCTGGATCTCTACAGGAGCAGAAGACAGCAATGGAGAGGTAAAAGCAAAGTGGGAACACTCGAACCAATATCGGAGGATAAACAAAGGGGGAGGGAGCCACCAGAAGTGATCCAAGGACAGTAATACCCTAAAGGAAAGTGCCTGGTGGTTGGGGACAAGCATTAACTTAGAGTCTGGTTAAAAACACATTAAAAGAGCAAAAGGTTCTGAGGAGCAACTAGTGGAAGGGGGTGGTTGTGGACATGGGCCTAAGCCCATGTTCCCAGGAAGGACACCACACACCTCAAAGAGAGACTGGTGGTGGGGGGGGTCCAGTCCGTGGTTCATGAACCTGCAGCTTTCCACTCCTTGCACCATTTTGTGGGCAGGGCACACTCCTGCAAGTGCCTTAGAGAGTTTGGTGTGGTCCAGGAGCCTGCAGCTTTTCTCTGTGTGCCCCACTCCCTGGACTGAGTACACCCCTGACTGCAAGACATTCGTGGCCTGCAGCAGGGTCTGGACACTCCCAGCCGGCCACAGAGAGAACACAGGTGGGTGGCCTAATCTTGGGCAGGAATCTGAGCACATCCTCCATGGGCCTGGACCCCGGAGAGCACTTGCAGAGCCACTGAATGGTGGCTGAGGGTGTGCACCACCTGTGACAGGCTGCAGTGTGAGCAGAATTTTGTAGAGGGGAGTATGTGTTCCGGACCACCCAGAGGGGAGCAGACTGAGGCTTCTCTGTGACCCAGAGGTCTGGGTACGGGCAGATTCCTTGCTTGGACTCTCCGCAAAGGTGAAAAAGCTACAAAAGGCCAAAAACCTTCAGAAAGTGAAAGACTGAGAAACCGGTTTCCACAGAGTACAGCCCATTGACTGGGGGGCAGGGTGACTCAACCCAAGCAAAATTGACTGGAAAACAACGTGGTAGGCTCCTCCCCCAGAAGACAAGTCAAAAACAAAAGGACAATAACCACAGGGTCCCCATAAAATTTTAAATCTCCAACATCAGGGGAAATCAATATAGTGAGCTCCTGATAATACCCTCAAACCTGTCTATTTCATAGATACAAGTTTTTTTTCTTTCTAATTTTTTATTCACTCGTTTTCACATTTGTTTTTTTTTTTTAATTTTTTTTTAAACAACTTAGCATTACAACTAGAGGCTTAATATAATGATAAACCCAGGAAGACCTGAAATAACCTCCCATGCCCGTGACGAGTTATAACCAGCTCCTATCTTATCCTTCTATAAGTGTTTCTATGTATTTGCTTTTGTTCTGGTATTACATAAATCTTATTCCTGGAGTTCATTCTGACTAGGTTCTTTTATTTCTTGTCATTTACTTTTGTCATCTTTATGTTTGTTCATGTTTGTTTATATACCTTAAAAATCTTATTTTGGGGGCCCATTCTGGCTGGGATTTTTTCTTTTTCTCTTTCTCTCTATCTTTTCTTATCCTTATTCTTTCTTTTTGGTGGTGAATCCCAATTGCTCCAAAACCTTCCAGGGTGCACCCTGCCTGGATTGTGGGCAATATATTCAGCTATACATCCTCTCATCCACTTCTCATCAAAATGACTAGGAGGAGGAACATCCAACAGAGGAAAAATCCAGAGACTGCACCCTCTCCCTCAGAACTATTGGACATGGACATAAACAGTATGATGGAAAGGGAATTCAGGATAGCAGTTATCCAGGCAATGGCTAGGATAGAGAAAAACATTAATGACAACATAGAATCTCTAAGGGCAGAAATGAGAACCAGTATAGCAGATGTGAAAAACGCTATCAGTGAGATCCACTCTAGTCTAAATAGTCTAACAGCTAGAGTTACGGAGACAGAGGATAGAATAGTGATCTAGAGGACAAGATGGTTGAGAAGAAAGGTCAGAAAGAAGGCTGGAGCAAACTGCTCAGGAATCATGAGAAGAGACTTAGGGAAATAAATGACACAATGAAATGTTCAAACGTCAGAATTATTTGAATCCCAGAGGGGGTAGAGAAAGACAGAAGACTAGAAGATATAGCTGACCAAATTCTGAATGAAAATTTCCCCAATCTGGGGAATGGAACAAGTGTTTGTGTCCTAAAGGTGGAAAGGATACCCTCCAAGACCAATGAGTCTAGAAAGACAAGGCACATAGTTGTAAAATTTGCAAATTATAATTTTAGACAAGAGGTCCTGAGGGCAGCTGGGGGAAGAGACTCCTTATATATGGAGGAAGACCCATCAGAATAACGTTAGACCTGTCCACAGAAACCTGGCAAGCCAGAAAGGGCTGGCATGATATATTCAGGGCACTAACCGAGAAGAACATGCAGCCAAGAATACTTTATCCAGCAAGGCTGACATTCAAAATGGATGGAGAGATAAAGAGCTTCCAAGACCAGGAAGATCCAATCTAGTGTGTGTGTCACATAAGAGCATGTGACCCCCAAGCCAGCACTACAAGAAATATTAAAGGGGGTTCTATAAAAGTAGAAAGAATCCATGAGTGACTTAGAACAGAAATTTACAATCTATAGAAACAA
>CM052801.1:79018811-79039048 GCA_028533885.1 Nasua narica | reverse complement strand
AGCGAGGAGATTCCTCAATAAATTAAAAATAGAGCTACCCTATGACCCTGCAATTGCACTACTGGGTATTTACCCCAAACAAGCAGATGCAGTACAAAGAAGGGTCACATGTACCCCAATGTTCATAGCAGCAGTGGCCACAATTGACAAACTGTGGAAAGAGTCAAGATGCCCTTCAACAGACTAATGGATAAAGAAGATATGGTCCCCATATACAATGGAATATTATGCCTCCATCAGAAAGGATGAATACCCGGGGTGCCTGGGTGGCTCAGTGGGTTAAAGCCTCTGCCTTCAGCTCAGGTTATGATCTTAGGGTCCTGGGATCAAGCCCCACATCGGGATCTTTGCTCAGCAGGGAGCCTGCTTCCCCCTCTCTCTCTGCCTGCCTCTCTGCCTACTTATCTCTCTCTCTCTGTCAAATAAAACAAATCTTTAAAAAAAAAAAAGAAAGAAAGGATGAATACCCAACTTTTGTATCAACATGGATGGGACTGGAAAAGATTATGTGGAGTGAAATAAGTCAAGTGGAGAGAGTCAATTACCTTATGGTCTCACTTACATGTGGAGCATAATGAAAAATATGGAGGGCATTGTGAGAAAGAGGGGAAGGGTGAATGGGGGAAATTGGAGGGGGAGATGAGCCATGAGAGACTATGGACTTTGAGCAAAAAACTGAGGTTTGGAGGGGAGGTGGTGAGGGGCTGGGCAAGCGTGGTGGTGGGTATTGAGGAGGGCACGTATTGCATGAAGCACTGGGTGTGGTGCATGAACAATTAATCTTGTAACACTGAAAAAATAAAATAAAAGTATTTTGGGGGAAAAAGATGAATGGATAAAGAAGATGTGCTATATATGTAATAGAATATTACTCAGCCATCAAAAAGGACAAAATCTTTCCATTTACATCAACATGGATGGAACTAGAGGGTATTATGCTGAGTAAAATAAGTCAAAGAAAGAGAATTACCATGCAGCTTCATTCATATGTGGAATTTAAGAAACAAAACAGAGGATCATAGGGGAAGGGGGGAGAAATAAAAAAAGATGCAATCAGAGAAGGAGACAAACCATAAGACAAACCATAACTATAGGAAATAAACTGAGGGTTTCTGGAAGGTGGGTGGGTGGGGGATGGGGAAACTGGGTGATGGGCATTAAGGAGGGCACATGATGAAATGAGCACTGGGCATTATATAAAACTGATGATTTTTATTGGACTCTGCATCTGAAACTAATAATGCACTATATGTTTACTAGTTAAATTTAAGGAAAATTATTTAAAAAATAAAATGTAAATGAACACCCATGGCATTCCTATCATAAATGTGAACAATAAGTGGTTCATCTAAATTTAGAAATAAATTTTATGGATGAAGTTTTTCATGTAGGATAGGATACTTTGACTCACTAAATATTTATTGGCTGATTGGCCTCCAGCTCGAAGCCTGCCCCCTTACAACTTTGAAACTTCAAACAAGTTAGGTTATCTCTCTTGGAATAATTTTCTTCAACTTTAAAGTAAGGGGATTAGTTTTTATCCCTTTCTTTTTAATATTTATTGAGACTCAACCATGTGGCACTAGAAGCTAGAAGCTATTACACAAATCATTTAATTTAATCTTCTCTATAACTCAATGAGGTAGGAATTATCATCCTCATTTTACATGTAAGGCAACATATATTTTGTAGTTAAGTACTCTAACCTCTCCAAATTTTTATTTGAAAGCCTATTAGGAAAAACTCTACAATTTGCTTGGAGTAAATAAACTTAAAAGAGTGTTAGGGCTTGTGTTCATACCAGTTGCATCATACTGCTAGAGTAGTTGGTTCTTACTCCTGTGACATGCTTCTTTAGGAAGTAGCTGATTTATCAACTTTACCATTTTCAAAAGGTAAACAATATTGATGAAAATGTCACTGTATTCAATAGTCAATGGTTTTAACCTCATTGCTGATTAAATTTCCACTTTTATAAGTATGAAGTCTTTCTAGGCAAAGGTCACTGGAGTAAAGGACAGAATGTCCACTCAGTAAAAATCTTTAATAATTCATTTTGTAATAAAAAAAATGGTTGGAAAATCGTGATGCTTATGGAAAGAGACCCTTTGGAAAACTGAGTTTGTGTGTGTGTGTTGGCAGAAGATCTTAAATTAACTTGATGCTAAAAAAAAAAAAAAAGAGGTTGTCTGAAGGAACATGTTTAAAACAAGTTCCCCTATAGCAACACTGTAGTAAGGTATAAGAAGAAAAATTAAATTCAGCTTCAGGTTTGGAGAATGACTAAAAGGAGCCTGAATTATAGACACAAATCAGTCTCATACCTAGCAGGATAATTTTTGCCACAACTATTAAGGCTAATGTCTCTCAGGTAAAAAAAAAAAAAGGAAAAAGTTTATTGTATCATCAGGATACAAATAACTGTTATTAGACAGTTATTAACTGTCTAATAATAACAACTAACTGTTATTAGTGTTATTTAGAATAGTAGTTAGCATGTCTTAATTAGGAACTGTGGTGTAGGGGTCTTCCACACAAAACTTACTCCATAGAACATTTATTATAGAATATGGAACTCCACTTATAATGTAATTTCAAGTGATTATAGATCTTCACTATTTTCCTCAAAAGAGATTTGTGCTTCCACACTCTATGTTAAAATTATGATTTTTTAATCAAAGAAAATATATACTTGCAAATAATAGTTTTCTTGAACTAGAGCTTTGGTTGTGGGAGAAAAACTCTAGTCATAAAAACAGCAACTATTTGAGAGCAAGTTAAAGCCCATATTGCTGTAGACAGGTCCTTCTCAACTTTGGCCACACACTGGAATCACCTGGAATATTTTAAAAATCCCGGTGCTCAGAATACACATAAGAAATTAGTTCAGAATCTCTAGGGGAGGGAGCCAGTCATCAGTGCTTTTTAAAGCTTCCTACCTGCTTCCAGTATGTAGCCAAGGTCAAGAACAACTGCTATAGATATTTATGACCAGCTTTATTTATTTTCTTTAAGGCCTAAGTCCCATCAGTGTAACACATTAGTCACTTAAGAGAGGTGTTTTCACCATGTCTGAGAGCTGCGTTATCTCAGTTGCAAGAATCGGTTTTAATAAATAAATAGGAGATTTTTTTTGTAGGCCTGTAAGTTTCCTACTAATTTCTACATTCTATGTTGGACATAACAGAATTTGGGAGTATTTCCACCTTTTAATCTGATTTAAGAAGCAAGACTTGTATACATGGTAAAACTGAAGAATACATTAAGGCAGTTTCTGAGGATTTCCCAATTGGGTATTACTCATCTATAAAAGTACACAGTAAAAGCAAGAGATTCTTGTGGCATCTTGCCCCTGGAGCTGTCACATACCAGGTGAAATTTGAGTTAGATCTTGCTTGGAGGACAAATGTGGAATATTTAGTAAAGTAATAATCAGGACAGCAAAGGTTTTCCTGGGCAATTTGTACATAAAACCTGATAGGTTTGTTTGATACACCTCTGTTGCCAGAAGCATCTATAATGATTGAGATTTTAGAGTTTCCAAAATCACTTCAGTGCCACGAGCATTATGGACTACACTTCATGCCTCCAGATGATTGTTGATAGGTGTTACGGTGCTGATGTCCAGATTACTACACTGGTGATTGAATAAGCAGTTTGAGGCTATCTTGTCCAGTTGGGTTGGGTCCTCTATAGGGGCCTAAATGATCCTCACATTGCCAAAAAGCAGTAATAGTTAGGTTTCTGGTGTGCCTGGGTGGCTCATATGGTTAAGTGTCTGCCTTCTGCTTGGGTGGTGATCCCAGGGTCCTGGGATGGAGTCCCACATGGGGCTTCTTGCTGGGTGGGGAGCCTGCTTCTCCCTTTTCCTCTACTGCTACCCCTGGTTGTGCCCTCTCTCTCTTTCTCTCTCTCTCTCTGTCAAATAAATAAATAATCTTTAAAAAAATAGGTTTCCTTCTCAAGAAAATGAAAATGCCCTGCTCCTCAACTTATTCCCCAGATTTCAGTAGCTTCTATATGACTTTCTTCTCCAGTAAATCTCAATAAAGCTACCATTTACCAATTCTTTGCAAAAATAACTTAATATTGGAAGAATGTAATGTACATACAAACACTTTGGTTTCTAATTATGAGTATCAATAACTTATACAGTGATATTCTTGGGGCTCACTTTTTTAAGCTATAAATGAGAGACCAACTCACAATTCTAACATGATAGATAATGTTCTAGGAATTAAATTTTGAGAAAAAATCTAATGCATGAAAGTTAATAAATAGGGCATATACTTTTATGTGAGTGAACATCTATCTATCCAAAAACATAAGCTTCCTTCTCAGTGTCTGTTCTCACCACTACATATCCTCGGTATTTATTCTGATTAAAGATGAGAATTTCAGGGGCTCCTAGGTGGCTCAGTGGGTTAAAGCCTCTACCTTCGGCTCGAGTCATGATCTCAGGGTCCTGGGACTGAACCCCGCGTCGGGTTCTCTGCTCAGCAGGGAGCCTGCTTCCCCTCTCTCTGCCTGCCTTTCTGCCTGCTTGTAATCTCTCTCTCTTTGTCAAATAAATGAATAAAATCTTTAAAAAAAAAAAAAAGATGAGAATTCCAGCATGAATAGGCAGCATAGATACCGATAAGTTGTTGTTCAAAATGATACTCAAGGTCCCAGAAAGAATTGTGATAGATGATTTATGACCAGTCAGTAGCTGGAGATTTGGAAAGAATCAAGCTCATTTTGTACCACCCCACTGTTTCCTGTGTTCTTCCCTCTTCTATAATGCTGCCTCAAGCTGTGTACACTCAAACACCAAAGTGATGACAGAATTGAATCACCAGTATCATTAACACTTGTCATCAATCAGCCTAGAGAACAAAGTTAGCCTTGGTTCTCTTTTGATAACAGCACAATGATTCTGAAAACATAAAGGCAAAGCATAGGAAGAGAGTTCACATAATTAACCATGAGGGGAAATGTAGTCATTGTCAAAGAGGAAAGGAGGAAAATCTGAAAGTAGATAATTCATAAGAGTTGTAGAAAAGCAGCAAAAGAACTGATGATATTTATGAAAAAGACAGATTTATTTTTAATTCCATATACTTCACCTCCCAAATCGATAGTGAAATGCATTGTAACTGACCAAGAGAATAGCACTAATCAAACAAGGAACAGAAATGACTTTTGAGGGGCTGTCACAAAGATAATTAGAACAAGTCAGAGGTGGTTGTATGAGTTATCTTTCAGAATAATCAGAAAATTTTTTTTTACATAAGGCTTAGGTCTTTAGTTGGCTTCCTTGGAAATTCTAGCTATTTTATTTTAAATTGATTAGTCATTCAAAAAAAATGAGGATGTCACTGAAAATAACAGAGTAGAAACTGTATGGCTCCATCTTCTCCAAAAGTAACTGATAAGCAGGCAAAAACTGCCAGAATAAACTTTTCAATAACTTTAGAATCTAGTCAAAAACTTATACTAACCAAGGGAAGACATGGTGAAGGAAGAAGCTGTTGATTTGTGGTAAGAGAGTTTCATAGCATTTTAAAGTGTCTACTTATCATCCCCAAAACTCCAGATCATCAGCAGCCATGAGATGACAGCCCTCATACCATAGGGACTATTTGAAACTTAATCTTAAATAATTGTAATTGTGGGTCTCAGCCTTCCTGGAGACTTGGACAAAGACTGGGGCAAAAGATTCCTGTTACTTTACTTGACTTGGGACAGTTATTCAAATGGCTTTTGTTAAAATATGTTAAAGACATCAGTATTGGCTAAAGAATATTGCAGCAAGAGACAACTGGGACAAGCAATAGATAGATCAACAGGCCTAGGTTGAAGAAATAGGTTGGGAAAGGAGATATATGGAGAAACAAGGGCTTTTTAGAAGTTCCCATGTACATGGGGGAGTTGAAAAAGCCACACACATGCTCAGGGCAGATGAATGATTAGAAAAGGCTTGAGAAACACTAAATCTCCACCATTGGCTGACCTTCAAGTTGCATACAAGTAGGAAGTGAATGGTAAGGTAGAGTTGTAAACAGACTACCTTAAGGCAAAGTTGTAAGTGAACTGCCTAAGTGTTGCAGAAGTGCTCCGCCATAAAGCAAAGACTGGAAAAGTATTTTTTTCTTTTCTTTTCACTTTTTGTTCATTTTTTGGCTCCAGGCATATAAGTCGACTGTCAAAGTACCAGCTGACCACTAAGCTAATAGAAGAAAGACTTTAGTGGCCATGCATGACAAAGAATATAGTTTAGAAAACTCATTAGACAAGAAAACAAGAATAATCCATAACAAGGGGAAAGAATTTGATCTCAGAATTGACACCTTATAATAGTCAAAAGGTGCATTTTTCACTTGAGGCTGGGAAGATGGCAGAGTAGGAGGACCGTACATTTGCCTCACCCCATGATACAACTAGATAATACTCATATCCGTGTAAACAACCAAAAAAATGGCCCAAAAACTGGCAGAAAGAACTCCACAACTAACGGTAAAAAAGAGGACACACAGAAGAAGGTAGCAAATGTAGAGACACAGTTTGGGAACAAAACGGACCATGACCATCCACAGTCAGGAGGGATCCAGAGTCATTAAGAAGGGTGAGAAACGGATGATCACACTGGGGAGCCACACGGGGAAGATGAATCCCCATCAAATTTGGCTTTGAAAGTGAGAGGGGCTGAATTTTGTGAGTTTTGACAACCGGCAGGACTTAAAGTCTGGACTTTAAAAAATCAGCAGGCTCAGAGCCTGGAGTGCATTAAGAAGCTGAGTGCCCACCCTTAACGAGAGCACCACAAACAACTAGCAGAGATGCAGTGAAGAAGCAGCAATTTGGGCGAGCCTGGTGGTGGGTATTGAGGAGGGCACGTATTATATGGA
This sequence comes from Nasua narica, assembly GCA_028533885.1. Taxonomy (NCBI): domain Eukaryota; kingdom Metazoa; phylum Chordata; class Mammalia; order Carnivora; family Procyonidae; genus Nasua; species Nasua narica. The sequence continues at coordinate 79,032,158 of CM052801.1, read as the reverse complement.
GCACTGGGTGTGGTGCATGAACAATTAATCTTGTAACACTGAAAAAATAAAATAAACATATTTGGGGGAAAAAAAAGCAGCAGCAGTTTGAAAAACACCTGGGGCACAGGAGAGGGAGAGATTTATTCATCCCAGAGGATGTCCCGGAGAAGCAAGGATCACAGGGAGACCTCTCTAGGAATAAAGGAACTAGCACAAGGCATTTCTATCTGCTGTCCCCCAGCATAAATACACAGCCACCTGCAGAAACCAGTGCAGCAAACACTTGCTACCTAACTTGTTTACATGAAGCCCTGCCTTCCCCATCCCTACTTTTTGGCGGATCTGTCCTTCCTAGTCACACTTGCCTCAGTCCTGGCACTATGAGCCCTAGAGATAAGTGCAAACCTCACCAGCACCTAATCTCCTGAACCATGCCTTTTGTAGGGACTCAGTTCTGGTAGTGGTGGCAGCAGATCTAGTTTTGAAGCAGAACAATACACACCTTGTTAAAATGTGCCAAACCCAGCTGGGGACCAAACAGTGGCCCAAATAGGCAAAGACAGTATCCACAGACAACTAAAATGAAAGGAAAAAAGGCCAGGACTCAACAGCAGAGCACACATAATACACATAGGAGACACTCCCTGAAGTGCCACATCCTGGGGAACATGGTACACTGTGCTATACAGCGCTACAGGATCTGTTCTTCATAAGGAGCAGGAAACATAGCTAACTTCCCTAACATAGACAGAAATAGACACGGAAAGTTAGATAAAACGAGGAGACAGAGGAATAGGACTCAAATGAAAGGACAGGACAAAACCACAGTAAGAGACCTAAGTGAAACAAATATAAGTAATAAACCTGATAGAGGATTTAAAGTAATGATCATAAAGGTATTCGCTGGACTTGACAAAAGAGTAGAGATCAGCGAAATCTTAACAAAGAGATAGAAAACATAAAAAAGTTCCAGAGATGAGGAACACAATAAATAAAATTAAAAATACATTAGATTGAATAAATAGCAGACTAGCAGAATGAATTAGTGACTTGAAGGACAGAATAATGGAAAGTAATCAAACTGAGAGAAAAATTATGCAAATCGAGAATAGTCTTAGGGAACTTAGTGCTGTCAAGCATTATCAATACTCACATTATAGGGATCCGAGAAGACAGAGAAAAGGGGGTAGAAAATTTAGTTGACGAAATAATAGCAGAAAATATGCTGATCTGAGGAAGGAAACTGATATCCAGATCCAGGAGGTACAGAGATCCCCTCCAAAAATCAAGCCAAGGGGTTCCACATTAAGACACATAGTAATTAAAATGGTACAAATTAGTGATGAGGAAATAATTTTAAAAGCAGCAAAAGAAAAAAGTTACACACAAGAGAAAGCCCATAAAGCTATCAGCATATTTTTTAGCAGAAATTTTGCAGGCCAAAGATAACAGCATGATACATTCAAAGTGCTAAAAGGAAAAAATCTGCAGCCAAGAATACTCTATCCAGCAAGGCTATCAGTCAGGATAGAAGAAGTAAAGAAATAAAGAGTCTCTCAGACAAACAAAAACGGAAGGAGCTAATGATGACTAAGCTAGCTCTACAAGAAATATTAAAGGGGACTCTTAAAATGGAAATGAAAGACCATAAGTAAGAATATGAAAAGTAAAAAACAGAAAAAGCAGTAAAAATAAGTATTTCTATAAAACTCAGTCAAGGGATTCATAAAATAAAAGGATGTAAAATATGACACCATATCCCTAAAAAATGGAGGAGTAAAGAATGGGTTCAAACTTAAGTGACCATCAATTTAATATAGACTGCTACATGCAAAAGATGTTATATACAAACCTCATGGTAACCACAAATCAAAAACCAGTAATAGATATGCAAAGAATAAAGGGAAAGGAATCCAAGTACAACACTAAAGAAAGCCAACAAACCATGAAAGAGAGCAAGAGAAGAAAGGATCAGAGAAAAACTACAAAACAACCACAAAACAAGTAACAAAATGGCAATAAACATGTATCTATCAATGATTACTGTGAATATAAAAGGACTAAACACTCTTATCAAAAGACACATGGTGATAGAGTAGATTAAAAAGCAAGACCCATCTATATGTTGCCTACAGGAGCCTCATTTCAGACCAAAGACACCTGCAGAATGAAAAAGGGGATGGAGAAATATTTATCATGCAAATGGATGTCAGAAAAAAAAAAAACAAACCAACCTGGGGTAGCAATACTTGTATTAGACAAAATACACTTTAAAACAAAAAGTATAACAAGAGACAAAGACGGGAGCACTTGGGTGACTCAGTTAAGTGTCTGACTTTGGTTCAGGATATGATCTCAGGGTCCTAGAATCGAGCCCTGTGTTGGGCTTCTGCTTAGCGGGGAGTCTGTCTGTCCTTCTCTCTCAAATAATTCTATGAGACCAGCATTACTCTGATACCAAAACCAGATAAAGACACCATTAAAGAACAAAAACAGAAACAAAAACAAAAAACACTACGGCCAATAACCCTGATGAACATGGATGCAAAAATCCCCAACAAAATAATGGCAAACTGAGTCCAACAATACATAAAAAAAATAATTCACAGTGATCAAGTGGGATTTATTCCTGGGTTGGAAGGATGGTTCAATATTTATAAATCAGTCAATGTGATACATCACATCAATAAAAGAAAGGATAAGAACCATACAATCATTTCAAAAGATGCAGAAAATGCATTTGACAAAGTACAATATCCCTTCACAATAAAAACCGGCAACAAAGTAGGTTTAGATGGGACATACCTCAACATAATTAAGGCCATATATTCACAGCTAACATCATTCTCAATGGGGAAAAACTGAGAGCTTTCCCTTAAGGTCAGGAACAAGACAGGGAAATCCACTCTCACTACTGCTATTTAACATAGTACTGGAAGTCCAAGCTATGGCAATCAGACAGCAAAAAGAAATAAAAAGCATCCAAATTGGCAAGGAAGAAGTAAAACTTACACTATTTGCAGATGACATGGTACTTTATACAGAACACCCTAAAGATTCCACCAAAACTAAACTGATAAATGAATTCAGTAAAGTCACAGGATATACAATTATAGTATAGAAATCCACAGCATTTCTATATACCAAAAATGAAGCACAGAAAGAGAAATTAAGAAAAAAATCATATTGCATATTTAATGCAATCCTTATTAAAATGCCAATAGCATTATTCACAGAACTAGAACGAACAATCCTAAAATTTGTATGGAACCACAAAAGACCCTGAAGAGCCAGAGCAATGTTGAAAAAGAAAAGCAAAGATGAAGGCATCACAATTCTGGACTTCAGGCTATATTACAAAGGTATAGTATTTAAAACAGTATGGTACTAGCACAAAAATAAACACATAGATCAATGTAACAGAATAAAAAATCTAGAAAGAAACCCACAATTATATGGTCAGTTAATCTTCAACAAAGCAAGAAAGAATATCCAATGAGAAAAAGATAGACTCTCCAAAAAATGGTTTTGGGAAAATTGGACAACCACGTGGAAAACAATGAAACTGGACCACTTTCTTACATACAAAAAATAAATTCCAAATGGATGAGAGACCTAAATGTGAGACCTGAAACCATAAAAATCCTAGAAAAGAGTATAGGTAGTAATTTCTCTGACATGGGCTGTAGCAACTTTTATCTAGATAGGTTCCCATGAGGCAAGGGAAACAAAAGCAAAAAAAAACGTTGAGACTATATCAAAATAAAAAGCTACTGCACAGTGAAGGAAACAATCAACAAAACTAAATAGCAACCTACAGAACAGGAGAAGATATCTGCAAATGACATATCCTCTAAATGGTTAATATTCAAAAATATAAAGAACTTATAAAAATTAATACCCAAAAAACAAATAATCCAATTAATAAATGGCAGAAGACATGAACAGATATTTCTCCAAAGGAAATATCCAGATGGCCAGCAGACACACAAAAAGATATTCATCAGGGTGCCTGGGTGGCTCAGTCGTTAAGCCTTTGACTCAGGTTATGATCCCAAGGTCCTGGGATTGAGCCCCACATAGGACTCCCTGCTCAGTGGGAAGCCTGCTTCTCCCCTCTCCTACACTCCCTGCTTGTGTTCCTCTCTCGCTCTCTCTCTCTCTGTGAAATAAATAAAATCTCAAAAAAGAAAAAAAGAAAAGATATTCATCATCACTTACCATTAGGAAAATGCAAATCAAGACTATAATGAGATGTTACCTCACATCTCACAAGGAACCCTCTTGCACTGTTGGTGGGAATGCAAACTAGTGTGGCCACTCTGGAAAAGAGTATGGAGTTTCCTCAAAAAGAACTACTCTATGATCCAATAATCACACTACTGGGTATTTATCCAAAGAATACAAAAACACTAATCAAAAGGATTTATGTACCCCTATGTTTATAGCAGCATTATTTATAATGTCAAGCTATGGAAACAGCCCAAGCATCCATTGATTAAAGAATGGATAAAGAACATGTGTTATTTATATAAATAATGGATATTACTGAGCCATAAAAAAGAATGAAATCTTGCCATTTGCAATGGCGTGGATGGATCTAGAGAGTATAATGCTAAGTGAAATAAATCAGAGAAAGACAAATACCACATGATTTCACTCATACATGGAATTTAAGAAACAAAACGAATGAACAAAAGAGAAAAAAGAGAGAGACCAAGAAATAGTGTTTTAACTTTAGAGAACAAATTGATGATTTCTGGACAGAAGGTGGGTGGGGAAGGGTTAAATTGGTGATGGGGATTAAGGAATGACTTGTGATGAGCAGTGGATGATTAAAACAAAAACTTAAAAAAAATTAAACTACTATATAATCCAGCAATGTGTATACACCCAAAGGAATTGAAATCAGGATCTTAAAGATATATCCCTACTTTTATGTTCGTTGCAGCATTTTTCAAAGTAGACAAGACATGGAAGCAACCTAAATGTCCATTGATGGACAAATGGATAAAGAAAAGCGACATAAATATTATTCAGTCTTGTAAAGGAGGAAATCCTGCCATTTGTGACAATATAGATAAAACCTGGAGGACATTATGCTAAGTGAAATAAGCCAGATGCAAAATTATAAATACTGTACAATAACACTTACATGAGCAATCTAAAATATTCATACTTATAGAAGCATGAGTAGAATGATGTCTGCCAGGTTGTGAGGCAAGGAGGAAATGAAGAGGTATTAGTCACTAGTATAAAATTTCAATTATGTGTAATGACTGAGTCCTAGAGATCTACCATACAGTATAGTGCCTGGAGTTAAAAATATTGTATTGTATATTTAAAAATTTGCTAAGACAGTCAATCTTATGTTAGGTGTTCTCATCACAAAATATGATAATAAGGAGGGTGGGAGGAAACTTTTGGAGGTGATGGATACGTTTATGGTATAGATTGTGATGATGATTTCATGGATGCATATTTGTATCCAAACTTATCAAGTTGTATACATAAAATATGTACAAGTTTGTGTAAGTCAATCATACCATAATAAAGTGATTCTTTAAAAAGAACAGATTGAGTTCCATGAACATGCAACAGATTTAGAAAAAAAAAAAACAACTCAGAATGAGATTGAAAATGTATCCATTTCAGAAGAGCAGGTATCCAGACTGAAGCAGTTTGGAGGCCCTAAGAAAACCAGAAGCTGATGCAAACATATAGGAGAAATCGTATTTTACTTTTCCGCCATACTCAATTCAGAGAGAAAGCATGGTTAGATGATGTTTTACAGGTAGGGAATTGTACCAGGAAATCTAGGCTCCAGCCAAAGCACATCACAAATTAGTTGTGTGACTTGGAGAAAGCGATTTAACTTCTTTATCACTTAGTTTACACATTTAGCTAGTGGGTATAATAATGACTTCTTAAAAAAAATAATAAGTTTATTGTAAAAAAAAGATTATAAGTGTGACTATCTATTGTAACACATTAAAGCTTTAAACAAATGCATGGTACACTTTAATGTTAGCATAAGATGACAAAATTTTTAATTCTTTTGCTCTGTGTAATCAGATATCTGTGGTTATTAACACTCCATAACAATGTTTCCTGTGTACTTGAAGGTCATAGATATAATTCAGCAGTCAGGTGGAATAGAAAACTCTTAGCTCCTTTATGGTGGTTTATTTTCAGTTCAGAGCACCTAAAAGCTGGACAGCATTCAGTCCCTGAAATGCAAAGGACTGAGCCAAGTATAAAAGTCCTCCTCTAGCTCAGGAGGAGCTCACTACTTTTATTTGGTAAATTTTCTCATTTACTATCAATTACTCTTATATTTCAGGAAAATAAATAGGAAGGTATTTTGCAAAAGAGTTCTTCAACTTCGCAGTGTTGGAATCCCTATTCAAGTACATTTTCTCATTTACTATCAATTACTCTTATATTTCAGGAAAATAAATAGGAAGGTATTTTGCAAAAGAGTTCTTCAACTTCGCAGTGTTGGAATCCCTATTCAAGTACATACTGATCTGACACAATCTCAGCAGGCAACAATATTCAGAAAATCTAGGCTCTAATCCACAGTCATCATTTAGTTTAGATGCATTACACTGAACAACGGTGAAAGAAAAACCCCAAAACAAAAACAGGCTATGTGGCAGTTTCTTTGCGTTTTTTGTGGATATGGACAAATTATTGCTATTGTTTTGTGCACAAATATTGATTGGTTATTTTAATGTCATACTAACAGAGAAAATAAGCACAACAAATGACTCTGAAACTATATTGAGTTCAACAAATACTTCTTGAGTGCTTCATACTTCCAGACACCATGCTAGGCACTTGAGATGCAAAGAAAAATAATGATTTCTTACATTTGAGGAAATTCCATTTGGTAAATCCATTTCATTGTCAGTGATGAATATAATGATAAAGGTGTTTTCCTCACCTGTAATACAGAAAAATCACCTTTAGTGAAATCTTGTTATCCAATGCAAGCATTGGATAGACTCCAGTTATTTTTCTTAGCATAAATAAATTACCTGTTCTGCTACCCAGGCTCAAATCTTGAGTTTCATCTGTGGCAATTGGAATTTTTATGCACAGGGAAAATTCAAATTCTGTCTATTCTTTCTTCGTTTAAGTTTTCATATTTGTACTTTCATTTATGTTTTTGAATGGGGCTTTTGGATATCAAATACAGAAGGTTGACTCAATCATATATTTCAGTCCAGGGCACACAATCACCACTGTTATACTCTTCTTTGGTTTTAGTACACTCCTGATTTCTTTTTCTTTTCCTTCCTTGATTTCACCTTCTATTCTTTCTTCCTATAGGCACTTACTTTAATGCCACTCCTTCTCTGTAACTGGTTCATATTTGCATGTTTTACACTTAAATGTTATTTACAATAAATATCATTGTTTCATATTTTTTAAACCAATAGTGTATTTTAAGGATCAATTAGGTTGCTATTTGACCTTTAGTACGTTATTTCTGATTGATGCATAGTATTCTATGGTACTTGCAGAATAAGTAAATTTTACTTATTTCCTCAGATAATGGAAATCTAAGCTGCCATTCACTCTGCTTCCACAAGTAATGCTGTGATATATATCTCTGTATGAAACCTTTCTGGGTCTGTGTAGCTGATAATGTTGGATATTAAGTTTATTGATATGCAAATATTTCTCCCTGTCTGGGGCTTACTTTTAATGTTATTAAAGGTGTACTTTCCAGAGCAAAAGTTTTAAACCTTAATGAATTCTGATTTATCGATTTCTCTTTTATGGATTTATGCTTTAGATCTCATGTCTAGGAAATCTTTACCTAACCCAAGACCACAAGGATTTTCTTCCATGATTTTTCTAAGTCTTATAGTTTTAATGTTTACATTTGGGTCTATGATCCATTTTTGGTTAATTTTTGTATATGATATGAGTTATGGATAGAAGTTCATGTGTGTTCATGAATATATATGTGTGTGTGTGAGTCTATTTCTCTCTATTCTGTTCCACTGTCAATGTTTAGTTAAATATACTATAATGGTTACTATAGCTTTATAATAAATCATTAAATAAGCTTATATTAGTCCTCAAACTTTGTTCTATTCCACTTTTTTTGGGAGGAGAGGGTGTTACTCTAGTTCCTTTACATTTCTATACACAGTTTAGGGTGAACTTGACAATTTTTATGATAAAAACCTGTTAATATTTTGTTTGGGATTGTGATAAATCTATAGAGGAGTTTGGAGAGAATTAACATCTTAACAATATTAAGTCTTCCAAATCATAAATAAGGTGTATTTCCATTTATTAAGGCATTTATTATCTCAATAATGGTATTTTTTGCTTTTCAGTGTACAAGTATTTCACATCTTTTGTCAAATTCATTGATATTTAATTTTTGATGCAATTGTAAATTTTTCTATTTTTAATTGCAATAGCCACTTGTTTTTTGCAATTATATAAAAAAACCAAATGATTTTTCTATTTGAACTTTTATCCTTCAACCCTGCTAAGCTCACTTACTTTTTCTAATAGCTTTTCTGTAAATTATATTAGATTTTCTACACAGGTGACCATGTCATCTGCAAACAGACATTTTTATTTTCCTTTCCAAGGTGCATGACTTTTATTTCTTTTTCTTGCTTCATTGCACTAGCTACAACCTTTAGTACAATGTCAAATAGAAATGGTAAGAGCAAATATCCTTGTCTTATTCTTGATCTTAGGGTGAAAGTATCCTTTCACCAGTAAGTACGATGTTAGATGAAAATTTTTCATAAAGGACCCTTGACAAGTTGAGGAAGTTCCCTTCTGTTCTTAATAAACTGTAAGTTTTTTTCTGGAATGGCTGTTTATAGTGTCTAGTTTTTTTTTTTTTTTCTGCATCTACTGTGAATGACTCTATGGTTTTTCTTTTTGTTTATTAATGTGTTCAATTTCCTTGATATATACCTGAATGTTAAGTCAACCCAACATTCTTCATTCTTACAGTAAACTCCCATTTGTTCAGGATGTATTTACTGTATAGACATTTTTGTTCATTGACAGTCTTATTCCTTTAGCCCTTTGGATATATCATTTCACTGCCTTCTGGCAGTCATTGTTTCTGATGAGTAGTCAGGGTAAGTCATGAAACCCAGCAACTTTGCTCTCAGAGAGAGCTTTGGTAGAACTATGTTGTCAACTGAGCTATGGGCAGGGTATAGGAGCAGCACAGACAAGAATGTCACATAATCCCACTCACAGTTCTTATCGAAGATTTGGTATTTTTTCTTGAATAAACACTTCTAAGTTTGTCTTATGCTTTTGTTGATTTACAGAGCTCTGAAATGGTTGTTCCTCATGATTTTGTCCAGTTTAATTGATGCTTTCTGTGGGGAGAATTTATCAAACTTTTAAGCTACTGTAGGGGAAATACTTCCTCCCTGTTGATTATTTTTCTTCCTTGCAGTGAGAATGGGGAAGTTAATTGTCTGCTTAGGTATAAGTGGGAGAGAAAAAAAGGCAGACATCAAAAAACAAAGCTAAACAAAAACTCTCTTTCTTTCTTTATCTCCTACCTATGGTTTCAGCTTCAACTATTAATGAGATACTTCTTCTTTACCCATCCCCTCCAACCTATGACACAGTCAATTTCTACTCTGCTACAGAATTTTCACAGGTGGTATTAATTTAATAGATTCATCAAGCCACCTCTGGTATTTTTAGGTTTTGATTTTTATTTGGGGGCTTCTATTGTTTCATGGTAGGAAGACAGCAACTGATGGTAGTTTACCATTCTGTCACAGATCTGATTCTTAGCTTTTTCCTTAGCAGTCTTATTGCCTCTAGCTGACTATAACCTTCATTATCATCTTCTCAGACTATTATATCTATATCCTACTCAATTTTCATGCTTTCTATTTCTGCTACTTCAATCTATATTAAATACTGCCAAGAAATTACTCATACTAAAATCTTTCTTTGCAAATGTCATTGTTGAGAAGTTTTGAAAGGAAGATGTTCAAATTTTTGGTAAATTCTTTTAGGTCCATTATGAGGTAGTGATCACTCATGGCTAATTATTCCCCCACTTTATTCCACAGACTAGGGATTACTACAGCCACTTAAAATGTTAATTTCCATATCAAGGAATATAAGAATCAGGAAAAATTTAGTATTCTATTTTATAAGTTGCTAGATAAGATTTATGTGCCTTGTTGCCCAAATTTTGTGAAGGAATGGGACATACATGGCATTACCAAGGTGATGATTAGTAAGACTATAGATCAAAATATCCTCTCAGAGCTTTTGCCCAACAGTAGTATGAGACCCCCTGAGGATAAATATATCCTAATTAGGAGAAAAGACTTCCTCCTCACATTATTCCTGAAAACATTTTTTTCTTCATTCTTTACATATTGACTTCTGCTTATTGCATAGAACACACTTTGTGCTTTTCTAACCTAGGGACTTCGCTGATACTCTCTTGGCCAGGAATGAACTTCATGCTTCTTTATAGTGCAGAGAATTGACAGTGATACTCTCTCATTTGTCCTCAGTGCAATGCAGTTACTGGATTATGACCAAAAAAAATCCTTCAAGCTAAAGATAATATTAATAATGCAAACATAACTGAAACACAGAAAATGTCAACTTTCCTATTGTTAATAGAACCTCTTCATTTACTTCATTACTTCATTTACTATAGTTATGTAGTAAAAAGTAATGAAAATCTGATCAGCTCTTATAAGTCAGCCAAATTGTTAGAAATGTCAACAAAATTTTAAAAAAATGAATGTATATCCACTACTCTTAATGATAACATTGTCCCAAATGTAATGATGTAGATGTCCTAAATGTTTATTAGTTAATGTTAGTAGGAAGATATCACATTTAAAGACATTGAAAAAATAAGCAAACAGAACACAAATACATAATTCTATAGTATTTTCAGCTAAATTGAAAGTCATGTGATATTTAATCTAATAATTTATAATATGTTTCAACCAAAGTAAGTTCTTTAAAATACTTAAAGAGGGGCAGCTGGGTGGCTCAGTTGGTTAAGCATCTGCCTTCAGCTCAGATCATGATCCCAGGGTTCTGGGATCAAGCCCCATGTCAGGCTCCCTGCTCAGTGGAAAGTCTGCTTCTCCCTCTCCCTCCGCCCCTACCCCCTGCTCATGCACATTCTCTCCTTCTCAAATAAATAATAAAAATTGGAAAATAAAATAAAATACTTAAAGAAGTATTAAAGAAATAGACAAAACAGTGGCAGTGTTGTCCAAAAGTAATTGAGAGACACCATAGGTAAATGATATTAATAGTGAAACAATGTTTTAGCTACAAATAACTCTATTAAAAGCATTAAATTTCTTTCTTTTTTAAAAAGTCTTTCTTTAAATTCCAGTTAGTTAACATACAGTGTAATACTAGTTTTAGGTGTACAACACAGTGACCCAACACCTCTGTACTATACCTGGTGGAAATCACAAGTGCACTCCTTAATCCTGCAACTTCCTTCTGGTAACCATCAATTTGTTCTTTATGGTTAAGAGTCTGTTTCTTGGTTTGTCTCTCTCTCTTTTTGGCTCTTTGTTCATTTGTTTTTTAAATTCCACATATGAGTGAAATCAGATGGTATTTGTCTTTCTTTGATTGACTTATTTTGCTTGGCATAATACTCTCTAGATCCATCCATGTCATTGCAAATGGTAAGATTTCATTCTTTTATGGCTGAGTAATATTCCATTATATATATGTAGATATAGATCTATATCTAATCTGTATCTATCTATATAGATCTCTCTCTCTGTATATATACATATATATATATATGTATATATATGTGGATATTCATGTCTGTATGGATTCCCCTTACATATGAAAATAAATTTTCATAAAATAAATATTCTTTATCCACTCATCCATCAATGAACACCTGGGCTGTTCCTATAATTTGGCTCTTGTAGATAATGCTGTTATAAATTGGGGTGGATGTACCCACTTTGAATTAGTATTTTTGTACCCTTTGGGTAAATAACTAGTAGTACAATTGCTGAATCATAGGGTAGTTCTATTTTTAACTTTCTGAGGAAATTCCATACTGTTTTCCAGAGTGGCTATACCAGCTTGCATTTCCACCAACAGTGCAAGAGGGTTCCTTTTTCTTCACATTCTTGCCAGCACCTGTTTCTTGTGTTGTTGATTTTAGCCATTCTGACAGGTTATTCAAAGAATAAAAGTTATTTTATGAACCACTATTTACCAATATATTTGAAAAATATGTTAACTTTTATTGGAAGATATGTATTATTAAAAATGATTTAAAACAGAAGTTAGAAAAATGTAATTAAAAATAAAATACCTTTCATAATAGTATCACAGAATTTAAAGTATCTGAAAAAATTTCAGCAGAAAGGGTGCATGGTTTCTAAAGGCAACATTACTAAATAGTCTTGAGATAGAGAACCTGCTCCAGGAAGAGGACTATCACCATAGATAACTACATAACAGTGTGAACTAAGTATGGTAGTCAGGGAGAAACCTAGCAAGGCCTGTTTGATCAAAGTCCTCTATATCCCATTGTTTCTGAGTGGCCCAGCAAACACTGGTTTACCAAACATTTACTCTTTTTCATTTTCCTGTGAATTGCATTCCTTCCCTTTGAAGTCCCAGGCCCTTATCGGCTTCTCATTAGTTCAGAATGACAAATATACATCATTCTGCCTGTCTTTGGAATTTTCATGTCTGTGTGGATTCCCCTTACATATGAAAATAAATTTTATTTCTTCCTCTTAATCTATCTCATGTTAATATAATCCTTAGTCCACTTAAAGGACCTTGAAGGGAACAGGTAATTCTTGCTCTTTGACAACTCTAAAATTTATAAGAAGACTATTGTAGGGGCACCTGGGTGGCTCAGTGGGTTAAAGCCTCTGCCTTCAGCTTAGGTTGTGATCTCAGGGTCCTGGGATCAAGCCCCACATCAGGCTCTCTGCTCAGCAGGGAGCCTGCTTCCCGCCCCCTCTTTCTGCCTGCCTGTCTCCCTACTTGTGATCTCTCTCTCTCTCTCTCTGTCAAATAAATAAATAAAATATTTTTTAAAAAAAGAAAAAACTATTGTAATTAAGAACGTGTGATACTTGGTATAGCTAAGGAACAACAGAAGAAGGTAGAGAACTTGGAAACAGACTCATTCATTTTATTTAATTATAAAACATAGGTAAAAAGGATAAATATCACAGAATTTAATTCAACACAACAATCTTGTTTTTAATAAAATTAATAACTTCCAAAATAAATAAAATTAATAAAATCCAAAACTTAAATTACATAATATTCCATATGGGTGTCCATAGTACTCTTACAGAACAC
>CM052801.1:78990259-79018311 GCA_028533885.1 Nasua narica | reverse complement strand
TGTTAGCCATTTGTATGTCTTCTTTGGAGAAGTGTCTGTTCATGTCTTCTGCCCATTTTTTGATTTGATTATCTGTTTTGAACCACTGACCTTTTTACTGTCTCAATAGTTTTTCCTTTTCCAGAATGTCATATAGATGGAATCATACACTATATAGCTTTTCAAATTGACTTTTTTTCATTTATTAGTGTGTATTTAAGATTCCTCCACTTTTTTCACGGCTGAAGAGCTCATTTATTTGTAGTGCTGAATAATACTCCCTTGTCTGGGTATATCACATTTATCCATTAACCTACTAAAGGACATCCAGGTTGTTTCCAAGTTTTGACAATTATGAATAAAGATGCTATAAGTATCCCTGCGTATGGATATATTTTCAACTCATTTGGTTAAACACAAAGGAGCATAAATGCTAGATCATATGGTAAGAATATGTTTAATTTTCTAAGAAAATAACAAACTGCCTTCCAAAGTGTGTACCATTCTTAATTCCTGTTAATGATAATGAGAATTCCTATTGCTTATAATGTTCACAAGCATTTGTTGTTGTCAGTTTTCTGGCATATTAGTCATTCTGATAGGTTCATAGTGAAATCTCGTTGTTTTAATTTGTATTTCCCTTATGGGATATGATTCAGGGCATCTTTTCATATGGTTATTTCCCACTTGTGTATTTTCTTTGGTGAGGTATCTTTTAAGGCCTCTGGACCATCAATGAGGTTTCTTTGTTTTCTTACTGTTGAGTATTAAGACTTTCTATGTTTTTGATAATAGTCCTTTAACAGATATGTTTTTGCAAGTATTTCCGCCACTCTGTGCACTAACTTTTCATTCTCTTGATATTATCTTTTGTAGAGCATAATTTTTTGAATTTTAATGAAGTTTAATTTACCAATTATTTCTTTTATGGATTGTTCCTTTGGTGTTATATCTAAAAAGTCATCAAGAAACCCAAGGTCGGGCCCCTGGGTGGCGCAGTTGGTTGAGCGACTGCCTTCGGCTCGGGTCATGATCCCGGAGTCCCGGGATCGAGTCCCATGTCGGGCTCCCAGCTCCATGGGGAGTCCGCTTCTCACTCTGACCTTCTCTCTCTCACTCTCTCTCTTTCCTAATAAATAAATAAATAAAATCTTTAAAAAAAAAAAAAAAAAAAAGAAACCCAAGGTCATCTAGGTTTATTTTCTAGGAATCAAATAATTTTAGGTTTTATATCCATATAATCCATTTTGAATTCATTTTTTTGAAAGCTTTAAGATCTATGTCAGATTCTTCTTTTCTTTTATATTTTTTCTTTTTTGCATGTAGATGACCCATTGCTCCAGCAACACTTGTTGAAACAACTTTCTTTGCTTCATTGTATTGCTTTTGCTTCTTTGTCAAAGACCAGTTGACTATATTAATGTGAGTCTCTTTCTGGGCTCTCTATTCTGATCCACTGATCTATTCGTCTATTCTCTCCCCAACACTACTTCGTTTTGAATAGTGTGTCTTTATAGTAAGTTTTGATAGATTATTTGTTCTAGTTCTGTGAAAAACACTATTAGTATTTTGATAGGGAATGCATTAAATCCGTGGATTGCTTTGGATAGTATAGACATTTTATAATATTCGTTCTTCCAATCCATAAGCATGGAATATCTTTCATTTTTTTGTGTCATCTTCAATTTCTTTCCTCAATGTTTTATACTTTTCAGAGTCCAAGTCTTTCACCTCTTTGGTTAAGTTTATTCCTACATATTTTATTATTTTTGGTGCAATTGTAAATGGGATTTTTTTCTTAATTTCTCTTTCTGCTGCTTCATTATTGGTGAATAGGAATGCATCATATTTCTGTACATTGATTTTTTTTTCCTACAAATTTACCGAATTCCTTTATCAGCTCTCATAGTTTGGGGGTGGAATCTTTAGGGTTTTCTATATAAAGTATCATGTCATCTGCAAATAGTGAAAGTTTGACATCTTCCTTACCAATTTGGATACCTTTTAACCTTTTTATGGGGGGGGGGTCTGATTTTTGTCTCTAGGACTTCCAATAACGACTTCCAATACTATGTAGGATAAAAGTGATGAGAATGGACATTCTTGTCTTATTCCTGACTGTAGAAGAAAAGCTCTTAGTTTTTCCCCATTGAAGATGATGTGGGTTTTCATATATGGTCTTTATTATATTGAGGTATGTTCCCTCTAAGCTTAGTTTGTGAAGGGTTTTTATCCTCCCTCTTGTTGATGGGGTATAGCACTTTGATTTGTGAATTTTGAACCAACTTTGTATCCCACAAATAAATTCCACTTAATCTTGGTGAATGACTTTTTTTAATGTATTGTTGGATTCAGTTTGCTAATATTTTGTTGAGAATTTTTACATCTATGTCCATCCGAGGTATTGGCCTAAAGATCTCTTTTTTTGTAGTGTTTTTATCTCATTTTGGTATTACATTAATGCTGACCTCATAGAATGAATTTGGAAAGTTTCCTTTCTCTTCTATTTTTTAGAAGAGTTAGAGAAGAACAGTTATTTTTTTAAGATTTTATTTATTTATTTGACAGAGAGAGAGAGATCACAAGTAGGCAGAGAGGCAGGCAGAGAGTGAGGGAGAAGCAGGCTCCCTGTTGAGCAGAGAACCCAGTATGGGGCTCAATCCCAGGACCCCGAGATCATGACCTGAGCCAAAGGCAGAGGCTTTAACCCACTGAGCCACCCAGGTGCCCCAAGAAGAATAGTTATTAAGTCTTTTTTTCACTACCAGCAAGTTTTTTATTTGTTCACTGTATTTTCCCAGGGTAAAGAGAGAAGGGAGAAGGATCAGCACGTGTGTTATAAAACAATAGCCAGTGGGAAAAGAAGTACCTGGCACAGAAAAATCAGCCATTACATAAACACTCCTTGGGGCACCTGGGTGGCTCCGTCGTTGGGCGTCTGCCTTCGACTCGGGTCATGGTCCCGGGATCCTGGATTGGGCCCTGCGTCGGGCTCCCTGCTCGGCAGGAAGCCTGCTTCTCCCTCTCCCACTCTCTCTGCTTCTGTTCCCTCTCTCACTGTCTCTCTCTCTCTGTCAAATACATGGATGAAATCTTTGTAAAAAAAAAAAAAACAGAAAAAAAAAAAACACTCCTCAGAAACTGAGTCACTAAACCCAAGGGGCCTCAGTTTCCTGCAGTTCAGAAATGAGGGGAAGGGATCGGGGACAGAACAGTTAGGTACAGGTTTTCCTACCCTCTTCCACTCCCCATAAATTCAAGATTTCACAAGCTTTGGTTTCTAGCAGTAAACATGGAATTACATCCATCTATCTACTGTTAAACAATATTGTGGCCACTTTGACATAAGTATCTTGCACCTGCATAAAAGTTCCTGAGTTTCGTGGATAAACAATCATTTCCCTTTCATGGTCACCCAACTCTACTTTCTATATGGAAGATCCCCCCAGTTCCTTCTGATTCTCTCTAAGAATAGAGATTAAAGTAGGTTTGATCCATCCAAATACAAATGTATTAGTATAAATCACATCAAGGAATGGTCTGGACACAGGAGCTTGAGAACAAGGGATGGAATGTTCTTACTTAGTGCCTTCAGAATTTTTGCACAAATCACTTAGGAGTCATGTAGACACCCCACAAATTAAATGTGTATGTGTGAGGGCTTTTGGGGGATAGAAGGGTGATAGAAGAGAGGATAGGGTAGGAATCAAGTTTTTAGGACAGAAGATCTAGCCCAAAATAGGAAATAGGGGAAGAAGAACACAAAAGAAAGGATGGTTCAAGACCCCCACACTGCAAGAAGGCTCACCAAGCTATGTCCCAGATTCTTTTCCTGGTGTAGAACATTTTATCAAAGACACTTTGGCTATTTTTCTCAATACAAAACATTTTTAAACAATAAAACCTCAAGAGAACGTGGAGAAGACCAATCATTATATTTATACAAAGCAGGCCACCTAGCAGTCACGCAATCAGCTATTGTGAAGTCTTATAAATATGATAACTAGAGGGGGCTGGTGACAGGGTGAGACAAGAACCCCAGATCAGACACACATCCCCCAATGTGTTCTATTGCATTTACCCTGTTTCGACGCAGTGAGGTAACTTTGTGGGAATCTCACAGCATGTAAATGAAATCTTCTTTTCTCTGTTAGGTAACATGACAGTAATCACAGCTGCAGCAAAGCAGGACACCAGCTCTGGCCACCACAAAGAAGCCATGGCTTATGGTCTCTCTGCAAGCCAACAAGGAAAGCCCTGAGTTTATAAACGTTAAGACATTTACCCCCATCACAGGGCAGCTCAAGATGGGTAGGAAGGTATTGTTCTCAAATCTATCCTTACTAATCTATATTTTTAAAACACACACACACACACACACACACACACACACACACACACAGCCTGTTGTGCAGATGAATCTGGTACGTAAAGTGAGTCCTCTGCCCTGAGGTTAGAAGTCCAAAACAGGGATCCTTTATTATACATATAGACAACCTTCAGCTAATCTTGGCTTCCCCTCTGCACCTTTCACTTGGTGCAGCCTCTCCTAACCCTCTTGTGCTGCGTTTTTCTGTTCAGACCAATTTCAATCTAGGAGTTCAAGTCATGGGGCAACAGAGTTAAAACCTAGTCTCCCATGGAACACTGAAGGTGGAAGGGTTTCAAGAGAACAGTATGACAGAAAAGCCAGATTTAATTGGCATAAATGAGGTAGTTCAGTAGGCTATACACTCCAAATATTTGTTCTCCCTGGTGATAAAACAAAATGTATTCTTGCTGTGCAGACCTGGAGCAGCTGCTAGCTTATCCCTGAGATTGCTCATGTACCTGAGAACACAGTGCAGAAATGAGGGCCTTAAGATTAAAATACACAAAAATACAAGACCGGAATATTTATATTACCAAAAAAAGTTACAATGCACAAGACATATCACTCACACACAGCTAGTGTAGTTGGCATCCCGGAGGAAGTAGAGCCCAAGTGCAGTTATCCAAGGAATCGAATAAAGAAAATTCTATCAGCCCAGAATGGGGCAGGAGTAAGCTTAGGACCAGCAGGTCTGCAACTGTTCCCCCAATAAGTCCTTTGCCTACTGTCACAACCCATTGCTTGGGATGGTCTAGGACCCTATCCCAAGAGTGGGTTATGAGACAGGATATAGAAAAATCCTGCCTTACCCTACAGATTCCCTCCCACAGAATATAGTGCTCCATGGGTTAAGCCCATCAATGGGGCCTCATGCTTAATCTTTACACTCTGGCATGGGAAAAATTATCATTACCTATCTTTTTTTGAAAGGAAAACAACTTCCCTGTCCCTTTCAAAAGCTAGATATTCTGGGGGCCGAGACTCAGATAAAGCACCGCAGAGAGGGATATTCCCCAAAACTCTCATGAACATTTGGATAAAACATTGCTGTAGTTCATCTGCTTTACCCCTTCCCCCCAACCCAGGTATTAACTCTTTAAATATCTGGTAGAATCCACCTGTGAAACCATTTGGTCCTGGACTTTTATTGGTTGGGGGTTGTTTGATGACTGATTCAGTTTCATTGTTGGTCTGTTCAAATTTTCTATTTCTTCTTGATTCAGTTCTGGGAGGTTATAGGTTTCTAAGAATTTATCCATTTCTTCTATGTTGTCTAATTGACAAATTTTTCATAATATTTTCTTATAATCCTTTGAATTTCTGTGGTGTCAGTTGTTTTTACTCCTCTTTCATTTCTGCTTTTGTATTTGAGTCCTCCCTCTCTCTCTCTCTCTCTTTTTCTGTTTAATGAGTCTGGCTAAAGCTTTATCAATTTTGTTGATTTTTTTCAAAGAACCAGCTCCTGGTTTCATTGATCTGTCCTATTGTTTTTTCAGTTTGTATATCGTCTATTTCTACTCTAATCTTTACTATTTCCTTCCTTCTACTGGTTTGGGGTTTTGCTTATTCTTCTTTTTCTAGCTCCTTTAGGTTTAAAAGAAGGTTGTTTATTTGAGATTTTTCTTGCTTCTTGAGTAGGCCCATATAGCTATAAACTTCCCCTTTAGCACCACTTTTGCTGTATCCTAAAGGATCTGGACCATTGTCTTTTCATTTTCATTTGTTTCTTTTTTTAAAAATATTTTATTTATCCATTTGATAGAGAGAAAGAGATCACAAGTAAGCAGAGAGGCAGGCAGAGGGAGAGGGGGAAGCAGGCTCCCTGCTGAGCAGAGAGCCCGATGTGGGGCTCGATCCCAGGACCCTGAGATCATGACCTGAGCCGAAGGCAGAAGGCTTAACCCACTGAGCCACTCAGGAGCCCCTCGTTTTCATTTGTTTCTATGTACTTTTTAATTCCTTCTTTTATTTCTTGATTGACTGACTTGTTTAGTAGCATGTAATTTGACATTCATGTATTTGTGGTCTTTCCAGATTTTTTGTCATTGATTTCTAGCTTCATAGCAGTGTTTGAAAAAGATGCATGGTATGACTGAAGTCTTTTTCAATTTGTTCAGACTTGTTTTGTGGACTAATATATGATATATTCTGGGGAATGTTCTATGTGCATTTGAAAATAATGTGTATTCTATAGTTTTACAATAGAATGTTCTGAATATACCTGTTAAATCCATCTGGTCCAATGTGTCTTTCAAAGTCACTGTTTCTTTGTTGATTTTCTGGTTGGGTGATCTGTCCATTGATATAAGTGGGGTGTTAAAATCCCCTACTATTATTGTATTACTATTGATTACTTCTTTTACATTTGTTATTAACTATTTTATGCATTTGGCTGCTCCCACATTGAGAGCATGAATATTAACAATTGTTATATTTTCTTGTTGGATTTTTCCCTTTATGATTATAGTGTTGTTCTTTGTCTCTTACAATGTTTGTTTTAAAGTCTATTTTGTCCAATATATATATACCGCAATCCCAGCTTTCTTCTCACTTTCACTTACATGATAGATGCTTTTCCATCCCTTCACTTTCAATCTGCATGTGTCTTTAGGTCTGAAATGAGTCCCTTGTTTTGTTTTTTGGGTTTTTTTTTAAGATTTTATTTATTTTAGAGAGAGAGAGAGCATGGGGGCAGGCAGAGGGAGAGAGAGGGAAAAGCAGATACCATGCTCAGTGCAGAGCCCAATGCAGGGCTTTATCCCGTAACTGTGGGAACACCACCAGAGCAGAAACCAAGAGTCGGACACTCAAATGACTGAGCCACCCAGGCGCCTCTGAATTGAATCTCTTGTAAGCAGAATTTAGATAGAGCTTGCTTTTTTATTCATTGTGTCACCTTATGTCTTTGGATTAGAGGATTTGGCCCATTTGCATACAAAGTAGTTACTGATAGGTATGTACTTACTAACATTTTGTTACTTTTTTATGGTTATTTTGTAGTTCCTCTCTGTTGCTTTCTTCACTCGCTCTCTTCTCTTGTGGTTTGGTGTCTTTAGTGATAGAGTTGGAGTCCTTTCTTTTTAATTTTTGCATATCTATTATCGGTTTTTGATTTGTGGTTATCATTGGGTTTATATATAACATCTTATGCATAGAGCAGTTTACATTGAGTTGATGGTCACTTAACTTTAAACTCATTCTTTGTTCCCACATTTTAGGTATAAACCCATTCTTCATACCTCCCATATTTTAGGTTTGTGGTACCATACTTTATTTATATACCTTTATTTTTTTTGGATCCCTTAAGTGATTTTACTTAATTTTACTGCTTTTGTGCTCCCCACTTTTCTTACTCTTATTTATGGTCTTTCCTTTCCACTTAAAGATTCCCCTTTAACATTTCCTATAGGGCTGGTTTAGTGGTGATGAATTCCTTTACCTTTTGTTTGTCTGGGAAACTCTTTATCTCTCCTATTTTGAATGATAGAGAGTATTCTTGGTTTCATGTTTTTTTCTTTCAGCATTTTGAATATATCATGCCACTCACTTCTGGCCTGCAAAATTTTGCTAAAAAATCAGTTGACAGCCTTATGGGGTTTCCCTTGTATGTAACTATATTCTTTCTATTTCTGCTTTTAAAATTCTCTATCACTACTTTTTGCCATTTAATTACTATGTGTCTTAGCATGGACCTCCTTAGGTTGACTTTGTTGAGGGCTTTCTGTGACTCCTGGATCTGGATTTCTGCTTTTTCTCCCAGATTTGGGAAGTTTTCAACTATTATTTCTTCAAATACATTTTCCGCCCCCCTTTCTCTTTCTTCTCCTTCTGGGATCCCTATAATGCAAATGTTATTATGTTTGATGTTTTTGCTGAGTTCCCTTGGTCTGCTTTCATTTAAAAAAATTTTTTTTTCTCTCCTATTCAGCTTGATTGCTTTCTATTACTCCATCCTTCAGGTCACTGATCTACTATTTCTAGTCTACTATTTATTCCTTTCAGTGTATTTTTAATTTTGGTTATCAAGTTCTTCATCTCTAATTGGTTCTTTTTCATGTTTTCTATGTCTGTTGGGGGTCTCACTGAGGTTCTCCATTCTTTTTTCAAGTCCATTGAATATCTTTATGACCATTACTTAAAACTCAACATCAGACATAAAACTTAATCTTCATTTTGTTTAGCTTTTTTGCTAAACAATTGATCTTCAAATATTGATTTTAATCAAGCAATCTTGCTAAACCTTCTTGTTAACACCGATACTTTATCTCTGGATTCTTTTATAGTTTCTATATATATAATTTTCAGCTACAAATAATTACAGTTTTACCTATTTCTTTTACCAATTCCTACCATTTTATTTTTCTTGCCTTATTCTGCAGGCTAGGACTTGCATTAAAATGCAGAACAGAAAAGGTGATTATTTGGACTTTATAGAAATACCTCTAAAATAAAGGTTTTTTGTGTATGTGTGGAGAAATCATGTATCATCTTAAGTCACAGGAAAAAAAATATAAATATATGTATTTAAATATATTTATTTAATTTAATTATTTAATCAGTAATTTAAATAATTAAAAATAAATAATTTAATTATTTAAATATATTAAATACATACATAAATATATGTATTTAAATATATTTATATATATATTTTTTCCAGGCAAAACTAGCTTCATCTGACAGTTGTTACTGTCTGACCAGTGATAATGAAATCTGTTGTATATCCCTTCTTCTGCCATCTATTTTTGTGCTCTTTCAGATATGTTAAGGAAGGAGAAAGCAGCTTTGCAGGAGGACATATGTTCACTAAACTGTGGCCAATCAATTTGGATAATCTCTAGTGTAAATTTTCACCTTAGGCAGACAAGTTTTCCACCACTAGGCAAGCTCTGCTTTCTGTAGAAATAACCCAGTATGCTCAAAGTTCACGGAAGCCTAGTAGATATTTTTAGTTTTCAAACAACACAAAATCAGTTTTTTTAATGTGGAACACTATACATAAGTAAAACTACGTTATAAAGAGGTTATTGATTAGCTGGTTATATATACACATATATGAGTATATATACATATATATATAACTAGCTAATATATATATGTATATAGTACATATATACATACAGATATAGATATACTATATAGATATACAATATCTATATATGTATGTACATATATGTACATGTATACACAGATGCACACACACACGCACACACACACATACTAACAATTAACTGCTTGGAAAAAATTACAAAATGTATTCAACTACTAAGCCTTTTATTCTCCTGAATAAAACTTAGTTTTCTTTTCCCTAACTAGTCTAACTTTTAAAAAGATTTTTTTAAAGTGTTGTAAATCTGATCAGATGAAGTAGTTGGGAATAAGTACTGTTAAGTTTTGAGGGGAATATAGGAGTAGGTTTTATGTTTTAAAATGGTCTCTTTCATTACTTCTCTTTGCCCTCCTCTTTTGACTGTTACCTTGTTTACCCTAATGGCAATCCTTCTCCAACAACGGAACCTTCAAGTGGGAACGTATTTTCTATTTCAGAGATGGCAAATTACTTGCCCAGGAAAGGTTGCTTCCCACTCCTATACCCTTGTCAGAGACGAATTGATCATTATAGCCTTTCCTGATGAATAGTGACATAGTTGGAAATTATTTTTCATCTGGCACTCCAAGTGATCAATAGAAATTGGCATTGGAGATAGAACCCATAATATGATAGCATAAAACAGAATATAACTCTTGGAGTCGAGGTACCTTTTTGCCTTTAAGATAAGAACTTGCTGTTTCTTCTATAGAGGTCTGGCCTGTTGCCTCTAGACCATTATGCCTAAAAAGCGCAGACTTAATTTTGAACCACTAGAATCCTGAGATCAGTAAATTCAAGCTGTATTAATGATCATGTTCACTCAACTGTATTACTATATGTGTTTTGGAAAAGGTGAAATATAGAAGCTTTCTAAATTTTGAGGGAGAAGCTAATGTAATTCTAGTGTAAATTGGTTTTTATCACACTGCTTTTCTATATTGTTCAACAATTCCCACTGAAAGATATCAAGGGGATATTAGAATAATAAGTCAACAGAATTTTCTATGTGTTCATCTTCCATGCAGCTGGAAGCAGGTATCTCACTGTCTCATTCAATGCTAAATGGGACAGAAAGAAGGATTGGAAAAATCTTTAGTCTTGGACCTCAAAGAAATTTTTAATGGCTGCAAGGAGAAATATAGGAAGCCATAATTATTTCTGAATACTTTGCCTTTAAGATGATGTTTGGGTAAATAATTAGCTTGTAAAGGCCTTGATAATTTCTGACATCTGTTACCTCAAATCTGCTGATTTTACTTTTTAAAATAGCAAAGAATATTCTTGAAACATTGCAAAATTGAACGCAGAGATATTCCAAGTACTGACTTGGAAGGAAACTTATATATCTTTCCCTGGATTTTAAAATGCAATGATTTACCATAAGCAGAAAAAGGAGCTAAAATGGAATATGCAGTGGTTAGCAATTGCCTATAAAGTATTATTTTTTCATTGTATTCCATATTTGAGAGAAAAAAGCATAACATGATGCCTGCCAGGGATCATAGAAAGAAAAGTTATAACATCAGAGAGTTTCTCTGTAGTAAGAACTTAGCTACCAAGGTGATTAATTAATAATTAAACCTATGCTTTTCGAAATAAGTCAGAGAAAGACAATTATCACATGATCGCTCTGATATGAAGAATTTGAGAGGCAGGGAAGGGTGTCGTGGGGGGTGGGGAAGAGAAATGAAACAAGACAGGATGGGGAAGGAAACAAACCATAAGAGACTCCTAAACTCACGAAACAAACTAAGGGTGGCTGGGAGGTGGGGGGGGGTGTTAGGGATATGGACATTGGGGAGGGTATGTGCTATGGCAAATGCTGTGAAATGTGTAAACCTGATGATTCACAGACACGTACCCTGGGGCAAATAATACATTATATGTTAATAAAAAAATAAAATAAAAAAAATAAACCTATGCTTTTCATCCATAGAAAGGAAATGTGAAATTTTTGATTTTTTAAATTGAGAGTTTTAAAAGATAATTTTAAATACTTTATAAGGAACCACGACATGCCTATTATTATCTCTGATTAGTGAGGAAGAAGTCAGGGTATTCTTAGACACACCTAAGGAAAACATAACTGATCCTTGCCTTTGGAACACAGACTGATACTTACTTTGTCCAAAGTCTTTCTAAATTAAACATACTTCACTGACTGAAGCTTCAGGGTAAAACCTACATAGGTAGTACCATGAATGAGGTTTAGAGACTGGTTACCTACAGTTCTGAAAGCAATCAGAAGATTGGCTGCTATGCCTTTTAATGTGAACACGTTTATTGCACACAACATTGGTTTAATAGTAACTTAATGCATTTTATATTTACCATTTAGTGCACACATCTTGAAATAACTAAATGGGATGACTCTCATTCCTTGAGAATGTTGTAGGAAAGCCTTTATAAATCATAGCTTTAGAATATTCTTAGTTTATATCATATACCCATCAAAAATCATAAAATAAGCTACTGTACTGCTTAGATTAGATGTGCAATTTACATTGGTTAATGCTTTCAAAGTACTCTTTTTTTGTCCCTTCAGGGTTGCACTTGTACTGATAAATTAAGCTTGTTCTGAATCAAACATATAAGAATAGATTATCTTAAAACCAATAACTTTTAAAATATTGTAATTGCCCACTACAATTGCATGCCAAATACAAAAAGGCAATTTCATGAATATTTAGAATGCTAAATGAATTGCAACAATCAGATACATCAGGTTTTATGGAAAGCTTTCAATAAATAGCAATGTCACAATAGCATAAAAAGAGTGCAAAAAAAAAGTACAGTGTGTTCATCACATATATTTTTATTTTAAGGGTTTTTGTTTGGCAAGAACAATGGCTACTATTTAGTTAAATTAAATTAAAAACAGCATTTAAGACTCTTAAATTAACCATGTATGTATCTTTCAAGATTGTTTTTGCTCCCCGACTCATATAAGTATTCTTATTCACTGTTTCGTGACATTCGTTATCATGCAAATACTGAAACATTTTCAGGGGACCCATTTTTGGAAGCTGTTGGACTGCTCCTCCACAGGGTGTCTACCAGGTGGACTGGATGTTTATGTTACAGAATGCAAGTCAGATGATTAAGCTGTTCCATAGAACTAAGGGTTGACATTTAAATACGACTTTTTCCTTGAAAATTAGTACAAATGGTGATGACAATAATGGTGATGATATAATCCAGTCAAATGACTTGCCTGGTATTTTTACTATTTTTTTCTGTAAACTTAACATTGGAAGCAATTTCTAAGAAATTTGTATGTGTTTGCCCTCTTACTATCTTATGGTTTAATTTTTATCATTAGTTACCTCAATCCTATGTATACACTCAACATTTTCATTGTGGTGTGCTTGAACTACTTCCAGTTCTGCTGTTTCTAACCCTCCTTAGAACCTGAAACCTTCTAGTTTCAGCCACTTCCAAAACGTAGTGGTCTTTATCTCTGTTTTATCAGAGAGAATACTATTGACCTTCAGTTGTTAGGTTGATTTCTTTCTATCCAGCTCATTAAAAGGAAAGAATCCCAAGGGTGCCTGGGTGGCTCAGTTGGTTAAGCATCCAACTCTTGATTTTGTCTCAGGTCATGATCTCAGTGTTGTGAGATCCAGCCCCACATTGAGTCTGCTTAAGATTTTCTCTCTTTCCTCCTTCTACCCCTTCTCTTTTTCTCTCTCCTTCCACCATCTTAAAAAAAATAATAATAAGGAAAAGGAAAGAATGAAAGAATCCCATTTATGGCTTCCTACGCAGTGATAGAACTTATAAAAATCTTTCCTTATTTAGAAATATTTTCAATTTTTAAATTTGTGATATTTCTGTTTTTCCCAGCTTTACTAAAGGACATTACAGAGCCTTCATGACTTCTGTTTTCTTGCTATAAGCTGCTTCTAGTGCAGCTGTTCTTATAGAAACCTACTTTTTTTGCATTCCAATAGAAAGTTTAAAAATAAATTTTTAACCTGACAGAATAAAGTACTTCGGTTTAAATATATGATGTGGTTTTTCATACTTTTCCCTGTACTGTGGTACTCATACTCTAAATTTGTGTTAAAGTAGTATTCATTTAGTTGGAGGGAGAACCACAAGACTCTAGGTATTTGTTTTCCTATTCTATTTTCAGAAAGCTCACCTGCGAGGGCATTCACACTTTTAGAAATACACTAAATGTTTATCAAGAATATCTACAAATTTCACAGTCATATTTGCAACATGTTATGAGAGTTTTACATTTTTAATTATATAATAAAATGAATAATACCCTGGCCAGAAAAATATGATCTGGGTTTAGGAAGAGTGCCTAAATTTGTTAGATAGCAGCCTGGCATATTAGAAGGGGCATAAGAATTGGAGTTAGATAGACTTATATCTTGACTTTACCTCCTATAGCTAAGTACCAAACACTAGCAAATCAAAGAATTTTCTGAACCTTAATTTCCTTGTTTATAAAATAGGAATAATAATGCTGACAGAAATATTGTGATGAGGGCACCTGGGTGGCTCAGTTGGTTAAGCGACTGCCTTCGGCTCAGGTCATGGTCCCGGAGTCCCGGGGTCGAGTCCCATATCGGACTCCCGGCTCTGTGGGAAGTCTCCTTCTCCCTCTGACCTTCTCCCCTCTCATTCTCAGTCTCTCTTTCTCTCTAATAAATAAATAAAATCTTTAAAAAAAATATTGTGATGATTCAACGCTAGAGAAATCGTTCATGTAGAATGCCTGGTATACTATTGACACGAAACATTTCTTTCCATTTGTTTCATTCCTTTCAATTAAATAAATACTTATTAATCCTAATTAGATTTCAGACATTATGTTATTAGCTAAGAATGTATTATTATATATACATATTGCCTAGAACAAATTTTGGTACAAAACCCATCATTAACTACATTGAATAGGGCTGAAATGCTATGTGCTAAGCATTTGAAATTTCCTAGAATTTAAATTTCCAAGCAATCCTAGTAAGTATTTTCATCCCTACTTTATAGATGAGAAAATGGAGGTTCAAGTAAGATAAGAAATTTGTCAATGGTCACAACTACTGGTAAGAACAGAGTAGGATTTGAACCTATGTTATTGCTTTGATTCTTAAAATCCATGTTCTTTCATCTAAGAAATTTTACTCTCAAATAGTGGGAAGAAAAAGAAACCTATTTCAGACTTTCAGAATACTTTGGGGTCTCTGAAATTTTAAAATATTACTGAATGTGTTAGTTGGGAAATTAGTACTGCTATGGTCTCAATATGGGGATAAACCCTTCTGTAAAATTATGTGAGTTCTCAGAATGATCTCCTTATATCCTAGCTGACAATTTCAATAGTTGCTTTTATTCAACAATGGGGTTTGGGGCTCGGTAATCACTGTGTGTCCTTAGTATTTGACATTTAGAAATCTGATTGGCACTTTTAAGTTTTTCTATAAATCCTTTTTGGCAGCTAGCATTTTAGCAATGCTCTGAGCTACTCCAGATGTTCATATCTACCCTGGATATATAGAGTTAGGTAATCATGTGGTTTATAGAAAATACCATAGTTTACAGATTAAACTGTCATTCAGGCATTGGAAAGAGCCTGGTGAATTTCTTGGTTTAGAGGGAAATATAATAAATAAATAAATGAATAAAGGGAACTGTATTAAATTGGTGTTTTCCCAAAAGTATTTATTATCAATAACATGTGTAAGAAAGGTTCAATGAAAATAAATAAAAAAGCAAATAAACAAAAACACAGAACAAAATGATTAACTGGTTATATAAATTTTGGACAAGATGCATACTACACCATCCTTCTGGAGACTCAGAATTGCATATTAGCATATTAAGACTGAGGCGATCTATAGTTTAAAAGAAAAAAAACTCCAGATTTTTTTAAACCCTGATTTTCCAAGACTAATTTGACCATGGAACCCTGTGTGTATGTTAAAAAATCTATACCAAGTTATTCTTGTGCTCCTCATCTGTTTTTTATTTTCAAAACTATAAACAGACTTCTGGAATGGTGTCAGTGCTAGGAGCTCAGTGAAACTTCCCTCCCAGAGAGACATCTATTAGACGGATCCAAATTAGCAAAGACAAACTTAAAAATCTCTGGAGCTTGATCAAAGGGTTTACAACCAATTGAGAAGTGTTTCCTCAAAAAAATCTACAGAAACTTAGGAAGAGTGGGAGGCTATGTCATTCAAGATAGGGAGTACACCCATGCCCACAAAGCTCTGCATCGTGGAAAAACTGTTTCAGCAAGCTTGTCAGCTGAATGGCAGTTCCCATCTCCCTTAGATCTCTGGAGTGCAAGAGCTATTCTCAGTTATTTCAGCAGCTGGTGAATATCAGCAGATCCCATTTTCCACAGCTTTGTGCTATAGAAGGCACCTATCTAGTGGATGGGAGCAGCCAAGCAGCACTTATTACCCCCCCTCCAACTCCTGCTCCACAGGGAGTGTCTGGACAGGGCAGCTGGTGAAGTGTGCAGTCCGACATTCCCACGCAGTGCAGTGTTGTGGAAGACTTACTCTGGTGGTCTTGGCATTAGAGTGGAAGCTCTCATCTCCCCCAGGTTCCTGGAATGTAGATTTAATCTGGGGAGATTCATTAGCTGATGAACATCCTCCCTAAAAGTGAGCTGAGGATGATCCATTTGGGTAGTGGAGCCAGCTAGGGGCACCATTTCCTCTTCCCATCCACCAGAACTCCCACTCTATAACACTTTCATGGGGATGAAAAGTACAGCATAGGGAATACAGTCAATAATATTGTAACAATTTTGTGTGGTGACAGATGGTAACTACCCTTATTGTGGTGAGCTTTTATAATGTTTATAATTGTTGAATCACTATGTTGTACATCTGAAACTAACATAACTATTCTTATGTATGTATACTAACATTTCAATTTTTTTGAGAGAGGGTCCTCACATTAACAATCTAAACTTTCACCTTAAGAAACTAAAGCAAAGGAGAACAAATCGCCCCAACATAGGCTGAAAGAAGAGACTAAAACTGAAATTCATGCAATTTGCAGTCCAAAATAATAGGGGAATCAACAACCCAAAAGTTTGTCCTTCCAAAAGATGAAAAAAATTGACAAATTTTATCTGGACTCACCACCAACAAAAGAGAATGAAAGGATGAATGGAGAGACGACACTATTGACATTACAAGTGAAAAGCTTATGAAGAAATACTATATACAATTGTATTCCAACAAATTAGATAATTTAAATAACATAGAAAAAAAATTCCTGGAAAGACACAAACTACTAATACTGACTCAAGAAAAAGTAGAAAATCTTATGAGAAGAAATTTAATGACTAAATAATCCAGTATAGAGAAAAACCAAAGTCCAGAAACATTTTTTAGTCTAAAACCAAATTTAAAAAGAATTAAAACCAATTATTCATAAACTCTTACAAAAAATAGAGGAGGAAACAATTCCCAGCTCATTTTATGAGACTATAAATAACTCTGGAAGCAAAATGAGACATCACAAGCAAACACACGAAAAAAACACTTCACAAAAAAACTACAAACCAATATTCTTATAAATTTTGATGCAAAAATTATCAACAAACTAGAAAAACCCAATCCAGCAAAATAAAAAAAGGATTATACACCATGACTAAGTAAGACTTATCCCAGGAATGAAAAATTGACTAACATCTGAAAACATTAATATAATATATTACATTACTGGAACCAAGAACAAACACCACACGATTATCTTAATAGACAGATAAAACATTTGACAAAATCCAACAGCATTTGGATTTTTTTAAATTTTATCATAGTTTGATAAAAACTGCTCACCAAACTAGATATAAAAGGAAACTTACTCTGGTAAAGGCCGTCTAAAAAAATCCCTCAGTTAATTTCACACTTAATTGTGAAAGGCTGAATGCTTACTCCTAGGGTCAGGAAAAAGCTAAGGATGTCTGCCTTTAACAAATATATTAAATCTTGTACTGGAGGTTCCAGTCACTGCAGTTAGGTAAAAAAAATAAATAAAAGGTATTTTGACTGGAAAGTAAGGAATAAAACCATATCTATTTGAATATGACATAATCTGGTATATGGAAAATCTTAAGGAATCTACTAAAAAAATTAGAACTAGTGTAAATTCAGCAACTTTACATGATATAAGATCAATATATGAAAAATCAACTGTAATTCTATACATTGCCAAAGAACAATCTGAAAATAAAATTTAAAAATAATCATATTTATAATAACAAATAACTAGTAATAAATTAACAAAGTGCAAGACTGAAAACCATAAAATTCTGAAGAAGAAATAAGACACAAATAAATGGAGGGATATCCCATGCTCATGATTTGGAAGACAATGTTGTTACAATGGCAGTACTCTCCCAAATTGATCTACATGTTTAACACAGTTCTTATCAAAATACCTCTCTGTTTTTTGGCAGAAATTGACACATTAATTTTAAATTCATGTTGAAATTCAAAGGGCCCACATTAGTCAAAACATCTTAAGAGATCAAAAAGAAAAAAATAGAAAATTTTGGAGACTCAAAATTTCAATTTTAAAACTTGTTACAAATATACAGTAATCAACAAAGTGTGACACTGGCATAAGTATAGATATGTAGGTCAATGTCACAGAATTGAGAGTCCAGAAATAAACCCTTACATTTAAGGTTAATTATTTCCAACAGGGTGTCATGACATTTCAAAGAAGAAATAATATTCTTTTTAACAAATAGCACTGGGAAAACTGGAGATCCATGAGCAAAAGAATGAAGTTGGAGTCTTTCCTCATACAGTAAGAAAATAAAATAATTATAGAATTAGATGTAGGTGCTAAAACTATAAAACTCACAGAAGAAAATACAGGAGTAAATCTTCATGATCTTGGGTTAGGCAATAATTTCTTAAATATGACACAAGAATCAAAGTCACAAAAATAGATAAATTGTACTACAATAAATGAATATCATTTGTGCTATAAACAATACCACTAAAAAAGATGAAAATAGAAGTCATAGAATGGAAAAAAAAATTCAAAGCACATATCTGATAAAGGATTTCAACCCAGAATATATATAAAATGCTTACAATTTAATAATGAAAAGATAAATAGCCTAATTCTATTTATTTATTTATTTATTTATTTATTTATTTATTTATTTATTTATGAGTAGGCTCCACACCCAGCATAGAGCCCAATGTGGGGCTTGAACTCATGACCCTGAGATCAAGACCTGAGCCAAAGTCAGGAATAGGACACTTAACCCAGGTGGCCCATAAATAGCCTAATTTTAAAAAAGGCAAATGATCTGATAAATATTTCTCCAAAGAAGAGTAATAAATGGGGGTGCCTGGGTGGCACAGTTGGTTAAGCATCTGCCTTTGGCTCAGGTCATGATCCCAGGGTCCTGGGATCGAGCCCTACAACAGGCTCCCTACTTGGCGGGAGGCCTGCTTCTCCCCCCCTCACCCCCACTCCCCTTGCTTGTGTTCCTTCTCTCGCTGTGTCTCTCTCTGTCAAATAAATAAAAAATATTTAAAAAAAGAGTAATAAATGGCCAATATGAACATGAAAAAATACTTAATATCATTAGCCGTTATAGAAATGCAAATGAAAACCACAATGAGTACAATTCATATTCACTAGGATAGCTGTAATAAAATAGAAATTAACTAGTGTTGATTTGGATGCGGAGAAATTAGAACCTTCATAAATTGTTAGTGAGATGTAAAATGGTACAACCACCTTGGAATACAGTCC
The DNA here is from genome assembly GCA_028533885.1 of Nasua narica. Taxonomy (NCBI): domain Eukaryota; kingdom Metazoa; phylum Chordata; class Mammalia; order Carnivora; family Procyonidae; genus Nasua; species Nasua narica. The sequence goes on along the minus strand of CM052801.1, from coordinate 78,999,109 downwards.
AATAGTTCTTTGGAATGTTAAACATGAAACTACCATATAACCCAGCAATTTAACTCCTTGGTAGATGAAAACATGTCTACACATTTGTCAATATCCATAGCATTATTATTCACAATAGCCAAAATATGAAAACCACCTAAAATGTGATATAACCATATGGGACATTAATTGGCAATAAAAATTAATGAAGTAGTGATACATGTTACAATGTGGATGAGACTTGAAAACAATTTACTAGATGAAAGAAACAAGTAACAATAGGCCAATATTATATGATTTCATTTATATAAAATAGAATGAATGCATAATTCTATAGAGACATTTGGAATATCACTGCCTTAGGATGACAGGGATATGGGGGTAGAATGGGGAATAGATGCCAATGCTTATAGGGTTTCTTTTTGGGGTGATGAGAATGTTCTCAAGTTAGATGGTTAGATGATTAGATGATAATGGTTGTACAACTCTGTATATACTTAAAACTGTTGAATTGTACAATTTAAATGATTGCATTTTATATATAAATTATACCTCAATAAAGCTTTTTTAAAAAAATAGCCATTACTATAATCTATAGTCGAAATAATTTTACTAGCCCCAAATGATCAAATAGTACATTAATTTTGGGCATAAGATACACAGCAAGTATTGTCATAGAATTCAATTATCTATGATACATACAGATTTAATGTGCTTTCTATTTAGAAAAAAGATCAAAGGAGAAAATTAGAAATTCTGAGACATTTGGTTAATCCCTTATATTATTTTCTCACCACTATTGTGATTTAATCTAAAATATTTCTAGGGGCGCCTGGGTGGCTCAGTTGGTTGGGCGACTGCCTTCGGCTCAGGTCATGATCCCGGAGTCCCGGGATCGAGTCCCATATCGGGCTCCCGGCTCTGCGGGAAGTCTGCTTCTCCCTCTGACCTTCTCCCCTTTCAATCTCAGTCTCTCTCTCTCTCTAATAAATAAAAAATAAAAAATCTTTAAAAAAAATAAAAAAAAATAATAAAATATTTCTATTCATTTAAGAAGTTGGCACCATAATTGGATTATCATCCCCTCTACATAGATAGCCAAATTACTTCTACCTGATTTTCAGTGAAGTACATCTGTGATCTCTCTTAGCACAGACATAACTCTTTCTTACATGTTACAAAAAAATCAAGGCAGCATTAAATGTATTCATTAGAATCTTCTTAAACATAGGGAGCAAACTGAGGGTTGCTGCAGGGGTGGTGGGAGGGGAATGGGGTAATTGGGTGCTGGGCATTAAGGAGGACACTTCATGTAATGAGCACTGGGTGTTATATGAACCTTATGACTCACAAAATTTTAACTCTGAAACTAATACTATCCTATATGTGAACTAACTGGAATTTAGATAAAATATTGAGGAAAAAATAACCTACATCAAAATAAAATTATATCATTATACCAATAAATAAGTAAATAAATAGATGTATATATTGGAATTTACTAACTAGGAGGAAAATTTAGGTAATTTAAAATCAAATGGTGAAGTATAAATAATTGTAGTTAAACTCACAAATTCTGTTAAATAGAACAATCTAGTCATTAACACTTGCATTGCTTAGAATATGACTCCCTTAAAAATAAGATATCATTTCATCAGTCTTATTAATGGGAAGCACTGGATTTTTCTTTAACTTTTGTTGAGGTCTCTTATTTCTGTAATAGTAAATAGGGGGAGGTATGCCACGAGTGAGAGGAGGGGTAAAAAGGGCAGTACGGGTCAAAATAGTTTGAGAAGCACATCTCTAGGAGCCCAGACATCTACCTAGGTTAGTAGAGAAATTTCTTAAATTGAAGTAGCAAAATTTCATAATACCAGCTTTGTTTTATAGAGAGTATACTTCTCCTTTCTTCAGATTCCCCTGAAAAAAGTGAATATATTTCGGAAGAGTAGACAGTTGAAATGCTCTATTTCTTTGACCTTTAAAATATTTTCAACAGTGAACAGCTGGCCACTCTGCCCCTTTCCCAGAGGCTGCTTAGGCTGTAAACAGGAGGCAAAGTAGAACTGCAGCCAATCTAATTATGGAATATTGAAAAGGTCAAAGCATTGCCCTAGGCTACAAAATAGTAAGATCTTCATTTAAAAGAATGCCAAATGTCTTAGTCAGTAAATGGAAGAGTAACAGCTTGTATTTCTTACAGAATTAGTATTTGGAAGCTATCTCCCATACATAAATTTCTACCCTATCAAACATGTTAAAATGCTATTAAAAATTGTCCAGAAAAGCAGAAGTAACATGGATTGCAGTAGCATCTTCTCACATTGAGGACAATATAACTTATGTATAACATAGTGTGTCAGGTTTCAATCAGAGATGCAGAATCACTGAGTGTTACAAAATAAGAGATTTATTATAGAGGGTAGTTCTTATGCAATTGTAGAAACTTATAAAAATGTCTATGGAAGGCTGTTGCCTATGTATCTGGTGGTATTCCTGAAGTTGCTAAAATCAGCAGGGCTGACACTTGGGAAGAAGGGCTGAATATTAAAAAGGAGAGAATATGAACAAACTGGAATCCAAGAGATCAAATTGGAATCCGTGAAAATAAATTAGAATTTACAAAGACAAACTGCAATCCATTGTTTATCCCTATCACTTTTGTCCTCAACAACACAGGTGACCTGAAGAATGAGTTGATGTCCTTGCCATGGAGCTACATACATGCCTGGATCAGGACTTGGATAAGTCAAAGGTCGAGATCTAGTGGACATGGGAGAGCTGTCTGACTACCCACAGCTCCGTGATGACCCACTCCTACCTTTCAAATTTTGTGCAAATTACTCTTGTGGTAAATCCAAATCCAAAACTATACAGGGTTCAGTGTTAACTATGTTGACACAGTAACAAAACCATGTCCCATCAACAGAAGCATCTTCTAAGGGGGCTGAGAAGTATATGAGAACTAGGTGCTGTATTTTGTAATATGAGAGATTGGGGCGTTCACATGGATGACTCTGGTATTATCCAGATTCTGTCCTCTCATATGTAGGACAATCAAGAGCTAGATACTTTCTATTTGGAAAGGGAATTTCAAAAGTTTTTCATAGGGAAGTTACACAATTGAGTTTATGTGAAAAGATATCTCAATGCTGAAGATGGCTGAAAAAAGTAAATTGCAAAGTCAAGTTAAATCTACTCATTTTGCCTTCTGCATCTTGTAAGAACCCCCGTGATGAATTTTATGCTAATAGATAACCATGGGGTTTGCATGTGATGAGAAACACACTTACCAGAGGAACCAGACATATTTGGAGCAGATTTCCTGAGGGGAAAATCTGAGCTAGCTGATTGGAATCCTCTGTGACTGATCAACTTATCATTTAGTTGAATTTCTGAACAGATTTTTTGGCTTGAACCTGAAGTGGTCTTTCTAAATTTTTTTTAAATAATGTTTTTTTAAAAAAATAATTTTTTTTTAAATAATGGAATTGTTCACATTCCATATCCAACTGAGGGAATTTTTTTTAGGGTTGACTCAGTTATCTTATTTCATAAATGGTATTTGTGTCCAATTTAGTAATTAGGCATACACTTCTAATGATATCAGAGATGTCACACAAAGTCCACATGACCTTAACCCACTGTGTTAGAAAAACTCTAGCAATAATACACTCCCTTTGTGGTAAGTACCATGGGAATAGGTTAGAAATGCATGGTCTGGATTGTTTCCTTGAAGTCATTTTCATGTGAATTTAAACTTTCCAATCATGTTCATGAAAAAAAGGAGGGGGAGGCACCTGGATGGCTCAGTGGGTTAAAGCCTCTGCCTTCGGCTCAGGTCATGATCTCAGGGTTCTGGGATCGAGCCCCACGTTGGGCTCTCTGCTCAGTGGGGAGCCTGCTTCCCCCTCTCACTCTGCCTGCCTCTCTGCCTGCTGGTGATCTCTCTCCTCTGTCAAATAAATAAATAAAATCTTTTTTTGAAAAAATAGATCATTGCCCATAGCAACCCAGTGGGTAATCAGTTCATTACAATTAATTACCTTGGACTGCATAGGAATGCCTGAGGAAAGTAAGATGCAGTTGCTTTGATTTCAATGCCCACAGAAACCTTCTGACAACTATTGTTTAACTATAGTATAGATTTCTTCAGCAAACTCCAGAGAGCCCTTCCCTGTTGCATTACTTCCTCAGCCCCAGACTGACATTTCCTAGAGACTTACTTCTGTTTGAGAAATTAATCATCTTTGTCTGTTACTTGGTCTTTTTATTTCAAATATATGACCCAGATAAGTAGACATGTAACAGGCTCGTCCTTCATGCTTAGCATCTCATGACCAAGCTATGTAACTTTTAGTCCGTACCATATTATTACTATATAAAATAAGTGAAATCACTTTACTCTGATATAGGTTCTAGAATTTTTCATACCTTAAGCATGTAGACATACATTCTATAAAGACATACGAATAAGCTTTATCATGATTTATAACAAAAGGTAATATATAAACACCCCCTAAGACATGGATTATTTTTAGAATACATCTGTGTGCATTCTAAATACACACACACACACACACACACACACACACACACACTCTCTTATTCTTCCTACCTTTTTCTATATCTTGATATAGGTTTTAAGTTGTGACTATTTCTCTAAGTATCACTTTTTCAAGACAACCAGTTTTGATAACTTGCCTGAGAACATTGACAATTATGATGAACTTTTGAGAAGAATGAGCTTATTTTCTGAAAACTTCTATTTGTTCACCACCAAATAGAGATTATCTAGTCGAATTCAATATCTCACTCTTAGAACCATGAGGCCATGGTAAGGGAAGATTATGTTCATTTCACCCAAGAACTGTCTTGACACATATATGAAATTCATAGGGTTCTAGCTCCCCACACTAACATTGTGTATGTACCTGCATTTTTGACATTCTGTGAATATACTTGAAAGATCATTTATTTATTTTCATAGTTTTAAGAAAGTAATTCTTAGTAATTAAATTAATTTCTTAAAATTACTTTCTTAAAAAAGTAATTAAACTTTTCCTCATTTTGTACAAAGTGTTTTATAATAAGTTGTCTTGCCAGATATGAATGGCATTCTTTGGATAAGGTTATACTTTGGTTCATATTTATTGTTTGAAAACACAAAAGGCATAAGAAATTAAGAAAACAGCAATGAAACAAGCATTAAAATATAAGCTGACATCAATTTGTTGGTCTTACATTTTCATACATCTTTTTCAGTGCTTTTATTTCTATTTCTTTTATTTCTATTTCTTTTTTTTTTTAAAGATTTTATTTATTTGACAGAGAAAGATTACAAGTAGGCAGAGAGGCAGGCAGAGAGAGAGAGGGAGAAGCAGGCTTCCCGCTGAGCAGAGAGCCTGACGCGGGGCTCGATCCCAGGACCCTGAGATCATGACCCGAGCCGAAGGCAGCGGCTTTAACCCACTGACCCACCTAGGCGTCCCTTATTTCTATTTCTATTTCTTTTTTTCAGAGGTTCAATGCCTGTTCACTTTTCTAAGATCTGTTTCATTACATGGACTCACTGGCCAGCAGCTCTTTGGTATTTACACTTCCATTTACTGACTAATTAAAAAGATCTACTTTGGGGGTTCTTTTAAAAGTAATTTATTAGAAATGATCTTTATCTCATAAGTCATGAGAATAGTGATTATTTCAGGAATAGGAATAGAAATTCTTTGGAGACTACCTATTGCAAGTTAAATATTTTACTTAAGCCCAAGAGATATAGCCAAAAGAATTCAACTTGGACATTTAGGATTATAGCAAGAAAGTGATATAAAAGCTGTATAAGTCACTTGAATATTTTTAAAGAAAACTTCAGGGAAAAAAGGCAGATTAGGAAGTTCTAAGCTCCTTTCCTCCATGAAAATATCAAAAAACAATCAGAAACCAGCTGAATTAATCTTATAGCAGCTCTGGAAAAGTCAAAGATCTACAGCAACCAATTAAATGCTCAATTAAGGGGTACCTGGGTGGCTCAGTGGGTTAAAGGCTTTGCCTTCAGGTCTGGTCATGATCTCAGGGTCCTGGGATCAAGCCCCACATCGGGCTCTCTGGTCAGCAGGGAGCCTGCTTCCCCCTCTCTCTCTGCCTGCCTCTCTGCCTACTTGTGATCTCTCTCTGTCAAACAAATAAATAAAATCTTAAAAATAAATAAATAAATGCTCAATTAAGATAATGTCACATTCAAAATGGTAGGAAGTTTTGTGGCATCTTTAATTGATCTTGCCTTAACTCTCTCCTGGCCCAGATGGTCTTGGTCCTTGGTCCAGGAGGTAGCAGACCAGCTCCAAATTTCCTCCCTTGAACCTGAGGATGCCAAAAGGATATTATTCACAATGTTCTAAACTGCTTGGAAGGTGCCTAAAGGACTGATTTTTATCTTGCTTAACTCAGATTTCAGGAGAAGTGGTAGCCACTCTCTGTAAAAGCTGCAAGGGGACTAAACTACAGCTGTCTGGGACAAGATTTTATTATGTAGACATAAAATAGATGATAAAAGACCCTGAGGAAGAGTTGGAATGTAATTTGGGGAAATCATTCAAAGTAACTCTGTATACAGGGGGATTGAGAAAGCTACATACAGGCCAGAGCAATTCTAGCTAATCTGTGAAAGACTGCTTCACCACAGAGCCTATCTACAAAGACTAAAAGAGGTGGCTACTTGTTCAAATGCCCGATTTTCAATAACACAACAACAAAAAAATCGAAAGGCACACAAACAGCAAACTCTGGTCCATTTAAAAGAAAGAAAATAAATTGGCAGAAACTGTATCTGAGGAAGCACAGACATCAGATTTAATAGACAAAGATTTTTAAATAGCTGTCTTCAATATGCTGAAAGAGCTAAAGAAAAACAAAGAAAAAGAATTAAAAGAAATCAGGAAAAATATATATATGAAAAAGATTGGATTATCTAAAAAGTGATAGAAATTATAAAAAATAACCAAATAGAAATAATGGAAATGAAAAATACAGTAAATGAATTGAAAAAGTCAATGTAGAGGTTTAACAGCAGATTTTAGTGAGCAGAACACAGAGTCGGTGAACTCGAACATAAGACATTTGAAATTATCATTTGATGGGCAGAATGATAGAGTAAAGAAAAATGACAGAGCCTAAGGGACATTTGGGATATCATCATGAGAACCAATATATACATTAAGGAAGTCCCAGAAGAAGAAGAGAAACAAAAAGGGACAGAGAAATTATCTGAAAAAATATCAACCAGAAACTTAACAAATTTGAGGAAAGATGAAACTACAAATCTAAGATGCTCAATGAACTATAAGGAGAATAAATCTAAAGAGACTCACACTAAGACATAATGAAACTGTTAAAAGCCAAGAACAGAATCTTAAAAGCAAAAGAGAGAAAAGATTCATTATATACAAAGAAATCTCAATAATATTATCAGCTGATTTAGCAGCAAAGACCCTGGAGACCAGATGACAGTAGGAGGATATATTGAAACTGCTGAAAGAAAACAAACTAGCAACACAGAATTCTGTATCTGGCAAAACTGTCCTTCAAAACTAAGAGACAAATTAAGATATTCCCAGATAATCAAAAGCCAAGGGAATCCATAGTCACTAGACTCGCCCTACAACAAGTGCTTAAAAGAGTCCTTCAAGTTGACATGAATGGGCACTAGACAATTTCTCAAAGCCATCTGAAAATATAAATATCTTTAGTAAAGCTAAATACATGGGCAAATATATATAACTAGTATCATTGTACTTTTAGTTTGTAAACTCACTTTTGGTTTTCTACAGGATAAGAGACAAAGGTATAGGGGTGCCTGGGTGGCTCAGTGGCTTAAAGCCTCTTCCTTCAGCTTGGGTCATGATCTCAGGGTCCTGGGATCGAGCCCCACATTAGGCTCTCTGCACGACATGGAGCCTGCTTCATCCTCTCTCTTTGCCTACCTCTCTGCCTACTTGTGATCTCTCTCTCTGTCAAATGAATAAATAAAATCTTTAAAAAAGAGAGACAAAGATATAAAACCAATTATAAATCTATGATAATAAATACACAATGTAAAAAAATGAGATTTGTGACATCAACAACAAAGTCAGGAGAGAGCTATATGGGAATAGAGATTTTACATGCATTTAAGGTTAACTTGGTATCAATTCAAATCAGGTTGTTAAAACTTTGTCATATGTAATCCCCATAGTTACCGTAGAGAAATTATCTATGGAATGTACACAAAAGAAAATGAGAAAGGAAAAAAAAAAATAAAATGAGAAAGGAATCTATGTGTCTCACTGTAAAATCAATAAACACACAAAAAGGGGGGTAATAAAAGAAATCAGAGGGATTAAAAAACCCAAAAAACTGAAAGACATATAGAAAACAAATAACGAAATGGCAAAAGTAAGTCCTTCCTTGTCAGTATTTTATTTACTTCTTTATTTACTTAATTTTATTTTTTTAAGATTTTATTTACTTATTTGAGAGAGAAAGTGAGCATGAGCAAGGGGGAGGAACAGAGGCGGAGGGAGAAACAGGCTCCCTGCTGAGCAGGGAGCCCAAATAGGAGCTTAATCCCAAAACCGTGAGATCATGCCCTGAGCAAAAGGCAGACATTTAACTGACTGAGCCAGTTAAATGTTAAACTATCTGGAGTTTCTATTTCTTCATGATTCAGTCTTGGTAGGTTGTATATTTCTATGAATTCATCTATTTCATCTAGATTATCCAATTTGTTGGGACATAAGTATACATACCATTCTTTTACATTTCTTTCACTTTCCTTAAAATGGATCATAATGTTCCCAGTTCCATTTCTGATTTTAGTAATTTGATTTTTTCTTA
>CM052801.1:78964196-78989759 GCA_028533885.1 Nasua narica | reverse complement strand
TAAGAAAAAATCAAATTACTAAAATCAGAAATGGAACTGGGAACATTATGATCCATTTTAAGGAAAGTGAAAGAAATGTAAAAGAATGGTATGTATACTTATGTCCCAACAAATTGGATAATCTAGATGAAATAGATGAATTCATAGAAATATACAACCTACCAAGACTGAATCATGAAGAAATAGAAACTCCAGATAGACTTGTACCTATAATCAGTAATACCCCACTCCACACACAACAAAGATAATACTTGATTTGCATTGCTTCACTGGTGAATTCTATCAAATATTTAAAGATATAACACCAATTCTTCTCCAACTCTTCCAAAAATTAAGGAAGAAGGAATCATTTCAAACTTAGTCTATGAGATCAACATCACTCTCATACCAATGCCAGGCAACTACACCACAAGAAAACTATAGACCAATATCCCTTATGGATATTGATACAAAAATTCTCAAGAAAATACTGGTAAATCAAATTCAGCAACATAGTAAAAGGATTATACAATATAACCAAGAGGAATATTTCCTGTAGGAATATATATATATTCATATATGTGTATTTCATATATGAAATATAGACATATGAAGAGTTTCCTGGGTAACTATTAATAATATAAGTTCTTATTGACAAAATTTGTCTCACTACTCAGTGGATGATGGACCATTACAAGAAAGCAAATCACAATACATCTAAACAGGAAAAAACAGTGCCTCTCATAAACAGAATTTAATTCTCTAAAGTAATTATCAACTTAGACCATAGAACATGGGTCTATGGCAACTTACCAAATGTGAAACCAGTGTACAGAATCTTATTAATGAACGTTTTAACATTTATATTAAATGTTATATCAAATTCTCAGCCGTGGCTATATAATCAAAGGACAGGTTCATTTATTTTTAGATTCATTTAATAGTTTTAAATATCAATACTGTACTACATATTATTTTTCAAAGATGAAAATGTCTCATCAGGAATAGCCCTTTCCCCAATGAGTACCCTGAATTTTCTAATACCTACAAAACAACCTTTCATTGTTTCTCATCATTCATTACTAAACATGTGTTTCAAGTACTATGTATTTACTATCACAGAAAGTAGAATAATCCTCTCCCATATTATTATACACAAAGCAACTTAAACAATAGAAAATATTACTGACTCTACCCTTAGTCTCATAGAAATCAAGGAGAAAATGAAATGAGATGAAACAGTAACTATTGGTTTTTTTATGTATCCATATTTTCTGAATAAACATATTATCCAAATGATGTGTTAATTCTTAGTGCTATCCTTTAGAGACTATTCTTTCCCCACTGGAGAGACTACCCTTTCCCCACTGGATGTTCCTGTCTCCCTTATCACATATGAGTTGACTATGTAAATATTAACTTTAGTTTTGGGGGGCTCAATTTGTATTGAAAACAATTTAAATCCACAGCACATGGGTAACAGATTAGAGGTTAACCAACTGTCATAATGCATATGTTAGTTTATACATATTTATATATGTGTATTTTAGTTTAGTAGATCCTTATGATCAGATATTTTATTATTTATCCAGGGATAAAATATCTCCACATGTTTGTCACTTTCCCAATATGTATTGAGATGATAAATATATTTCTTATAGTTTTGTTGACATTTGGTATTGTTAATTGATCTATATTCAGTTGGATATCTTATTTCCCCTAAGATCATCCGTTTAAAGCAATGGATAGAATATGCATCAAAAGGGCATTCTTGGGGCGCCTGGGTGGCTCAGTGCATGGGTTAAAGCCTCTGCCTTCGGCTCAGGTCGTGATCTCAGGGTCCTGGGATCGAGGCCCCCATTGGGCTCTCTGCTCAACAGGGAGCCTGCTTCCCTCTCTCTCTGCCTGCCTTTCTGCCTACTTGTGATCTCTCTCTCTCTCTCTCTCTGTCAAATAAATAAAATCTTAAAAAAAAAAAGGGGGAGTTCCTTCCTTAAAAAAAAGAAGTGCATTCTTTCAGGCATTTCCTTTGGAAACTGACATTGTATCCTACAAATATTACTGTTACATGTGGAAGTAAGGAAAGAAAAGTTACACTGTCATAATTTACTTGTACTCACTTGGGCCTTCATCCATCACAAAGATATATTTATTGAGCTCCTGCCAAAAAAATAAAAAAAGTCTCAGAGATGAAAGCGTTAACAAAACATGGAAAAGACACAACCTTGTGTCTCCTGGTTCTTTCAATGCTATGGTACAGGTTCCGTGAATACCACTTGTGTAGAGCTAATGACAGACACGTACAAAAAAGGTTGGCAGATTCGGCTCGGGTCATGATCCCGGAGTCCCGGAATCGAGTCCCACATCGGGCTCCCGGCTCCAATGGAGAGTCTGCTTCTTCCTCAGACCTTCTCCCCTCTCATGCTCTCTCTCACTCTCCCTCTCTCAAATAAATAAATAAAATTAAAAAAAAAAAAAAGGTTGGCAGAGTTAACACAACTAGGTCACTTTTTTCCATTCCACGATAAAAATAGCAAATGGATTATTAGGCAGAATTAATTATGGGTTGGCTGGCCAATGAAATCCATTTATGTAGTTGCTCTAGTAAGCCTGTGTACACAGAATCATAGATAAAAGTACACATACAGCACTAACAGGGACAGTAGAGTGACCAGAAATGAGAAGACACAGGTTCTTTGACTAACCACTTATTTTCTACAACTCTGATTCCTTCTCAGTTAAATGAAGATAATATTCCCTATGTATATTACTCAAGATTATAAGATTCATGGATAAAAATAGATGTGAAATGGCTTGCTGTACTTCTGTTTTAAATCACTCTATAAAAAATGGTGGCTTTCATTTTTAGTTTGTTTTACACAGCAAATAGACATACATACATGAATGATTTTAAATGAAATTGTTTTCCTTAAAATTATTCATGTAAAAGGCATTGACATCTTAGAGGAGTTGATAGTTCATTGATGCTCTGTTCAGTCACATGTTAAATAGAAGGCAGAATATTCATATATTTATTTGATAAGTATTTGTTGAGTACCTACTGATTGCCAGACATTGTTCCAGGTGAAGTGGATACGGAAATGAATAAAAAAGTTAAATCTGTCCTCGTGGTCCTCACATTCTAGTAGAGAAAGACAATAAACAAAATAAGAAAGTAAATTGTATAGTATGTTGGTGGTTAGTGTTATAAAGAAAAGATAAATCAAGTAAGGGAATAATGAGTGTTGATGTGGGTTTGTTCAATTTTGAATAGGATGGTCAGAAAAGATCTCATTGAGAGCATTCAATATTGGAGCAGATACCTGGAAAAGATGAGGGAGCAAGCCATGCAGATAACTGGGAAAATAAAGGTCTAGGTATAGGAAACAGAATGTGCAAATGTCCTGTAGTAGGAAGATTTTCCAGGATCAGCAGCAAGATCTGGGTAATGTGTAAGAGATCAAGGGGGAGAATAGCTAATAGTAAGGCTGGAAAAGTAACAGAAAGTCCTATTGTTTAGGAATTTATAGGCCATTTTACAGTTTTGGCATTTACTCTGAGCAACATGGGCTGCCACTGAAGTAAGTGTTTATGTTTTAAAAGGGTCAGTCTGGTTGTTATGCTGTGTGAATACAATGGGAATGAGGGGCCAGGGTGAAAGAAGAGCGAACAGAATGATTTTGTAATTATCCAGACCTGAGATGATGGTGATTTAGATGACAGTGGCAGCAGTGGGGGTGGAGAGAATGGTCACGATCAAGATATTTTTTTGAGCGTATGGGGCACCTGGGTGGCTCAGTCAGTTGAGCATCATTGACAATAGAGCCCATTCCTCACAATTATCATGATGGAAACTGTCACCTCAAATTTCCAAAATGATCTCTAGGGGTTAGTGTCAGTTCTTTTGAGAACCACTGGTTTGAAATATGCTCTTTGTACTCTCCCCTGCAAATGAGTCAGAGGGTATTACAAGTAAAAAGACATTAACTCTCAGCCAATTAAAAGTGTTACAATAATAAATTCCATTAGAGTGGAAATAAAATAAATTCAAAATAAAATTTTTAAACAAATGTTTCATGGTTTGTAGGTCAGAATGTGAGGATCATATCTTTCTCCCTAGTTGAAAGTGCCAAAACACCAGTTTCACCAGGGCATTCCATCAAGATATTTCTTTGCCATCACACAGACCCATTCTAGGCTAAAAGCCAAATACACCATTAGTGTAGAGCAAAATTACTTGCCTTTTTTCTAGAGACTCATAAATTATTTTCTAAGCACAAACAGCAAGAGAAACACCTTATGTGACTGATACTAACAATATTTTTAATTGGTTGATATACTAGAACTAGGTAAATTAATCCTACTTTCAAAATTCTAACTTGGATATGGGCGGGGGGGGCAGAATGATCTAATCTTATAGACTGAATATCAGAGGTATAGTTCTAACATCATAAAGATTCAAAAATTGAAAAGCTATGGTAAATGAAAAGTCTTTTAAGTTTGCTTTTACTGTGTGTGTGTGTGTGTGTGTGTGTGTGTGTGTGTGTGTGTGTTTTAATGTTTTAATGAGTCAGTAATGATACGGACAATTGTTTTTTTTGTTATGGACAGTTCTGCAAAGTACCCATCTAAAATGCTGATTATGCCAAGATCTGTGATTATCTAGAGGAAAGAGGTATACCAAATGAAAGCTTTCTTTTTTAAGCAATCAGTATCTCTTGAATGTTCTACCTTATACAACTGTTAGGATTTAGATGTTTTGCAGTTTGAGACATATTTATAAAAGGTGTCCCTTTTCAGTGTACTAAATCCTGACATCATCAATAGCAAAGCACAGGTGACATTTGATCTGGCCAACTTAGCTGTTATTTTTCTGGCTCAAGCTAGAAACTGCATGGCCCCCATCCTTACCCCACCCCTTATATCCTGACCTTGTTCCCTGAAATTCTGGAGGTGTGCTAAGTCATCATCTGGCTGGCTCTGGATGACTGTGAAAATGAAATCTCATTAACAGAACTACAGGAACAATAAAAGGGGCCTTACTTGGGTAAAAGAGAAGGCATTTTCTTTTAGATCCAGTGAATGACATTGGAATACCAGATTATTCAAGTAATGACACTGGAATATTCAAGCAATGATACAATGATACAAGCAAAACTAATGCTTGTGAGGACAATCACATCTATAAGTCAAAAACCAGATATGAGGGGCGCCTGGGTGGCTCAGTTGATTAAGCAACTGCCTTCGGCTCAGGTCATGATCCTTGAGTTCCGGGATGGAGTCCCACATCGGGCTCCCAGCTCCATGGGGAGTCTGCTTCTTCCTCTAGCCTTCTCTCCTCTCGTGCTCTCTCTCTCACTTTCTCTGTCTCTCAAACAAATAAATAAAATCTTTAAAAAAAAAAAACCAGATATGATAGTTGAGACTAGTTGAGACAACAGTCATAACAAGGATGCTGAAAAGAGTAGAATATGGTGACAAGAATAGGTGGTGGAGTTTGGGCTCATCATATCATTAAGAAGAAACACATTATCTGGAAATTATTTGGGAATAGGAAAAGCTAACATTTAAATGATAGAGTCAACTCCTCTAAGGAAATTTCATATGGAAATTGAGCTGTTTTGTTCTGAGGAAGGGGTTACATTCCATCACAGTTAAATTAAGAGCTATTATGAGCTACTTTGCTAAAACATGGGAAACGAATACCAGAGCCCATGAAATCTGTTTCTTAGAGGGCACCAGAAAGAAAACAGATAACGGTATGTCCTGTGTGGTTGGAATCAGGTCCTCATAATCAATTATGGTCCCTTCTAAGTTTCCAGCATCTTTTCTCCTTCCCCCTCTCTCTAATTATCCCCTTCATTATTTATTTATCTATCTACCTACCTATCCATTTATTAGAAAGGAAGGGGAAAGGACAAAGGGAGAGGAGAAAGAATTTTGTGTGTGTGTGTGTGAGAGAGAGAGAGAGCTTGAGCTTGCAGGAACAGAGGGAGAAGGAGAGACCAAATCCTAAACAGACTCTATGCCCGGTGCAGAATCTGACCCGGAGCTTGATCTCACAACCCTGAGATCATGACCTGAGCCAAAAATCAAGAGTCACACGCTTAACTGACTGAGCCACCCAGGCACTCCTCCCCTTCATTATTTTTGACAATAAGGGTACTTCCTTTTTGCTTTATTTTGCACAGGAAAATAGTTTTATCTTCACATACGTTTTTATCTAGCATACATAATAGGATTCTGTTAGAGAACCCAAAATCTGTCTACTTTATCATGATACATGGAAATCCAAATGATAGACTGACAAAAAAATTGTGACTTTTTCATCTACTAGCTATGCAAATGTTCAGTTAAGGAAGGGTAACTTTTAAAAATTAACATGTTTCAATGTACAAAAGTTCACTTTTGGAGGGTTCAAAAGTGTTTTTCAGGATGGCTTATCAAAGTCTCATGCTTTTGCCCCAATACACTCAAATACATTTCCTGAATACATTAAATATTCAGTTTAGATTAGCTGGCTGATTATCACATGTGATAATAGAATAGAAATGTGCTGGAGACTTAGCAAGAGTACAACAGTTGGAGAAACCATTTCCAAATAGAGTTGCTATATTTAAACAAAAGGTATAATAAAGCTGTAGACCTTGTGTAGTTCCAGTTGACCGGTATATAACCCTTAAGCCACCTTCAAGTTACCTGTAAGGCAACACTAGTTCTGGTTTGCTATGCACAGATTTAATGGCAGGATGTGGCAAAGTTGTATTTTCATTTTCAAATATGCAACAGAAACTTTGTGCCTTCTGTAATGCTTTACTAAAGATTTAACTTTAATTTGCTACTTTTTCTCTATAATAAGGGAGACAAGACCACTTTCTTGGCTACCTTGTTTGTTTTCTTATATCACAAATTTCCAGCAATTAAAATGAATTAGTAAACAAGTCTTGAGCTTACTAAAACATGTTCTTACCTCAACGAGATAATTAAATTCCAAGCTAGCACTAATCCTTATTGAAAAGTTAACTTGAAGCATGAAATACACTTCTTTTAAAAATGTCTTAAAACTGTCTTTGAGAAATGTACTGGGGAATGCATGCAAAAGCTTTCTAAGGTCTTTTTATTTTTATTTTTTTCTAGATGAACCAACATCTACTCAGTTTGAATGAAAAGTAGACTTTCTCCTTGAAATGAAGTTCGCCATATGGATATTCTAAGCTGCATTTTATGACATATTAAGAAGACTATTTTCCTTCAGAAAAAAAGATCTTTCTCAATACTCAACCAAGAATCATTAGAACAGACTTTTTGTGATCTCACCATAAACACAATGAATCCCAGAATATTTAACAATGTATAAATGAATAATAGACAGCTGATAAAGTATTTAATCATACTATTCAGAGTACTTTAAAGAAAAATAAACCCAACTGAAAATGCCGTTTATTAAATGTAAACCTGCCTACAATCTGCAAAGGAATTACTGAGATTTATGGGAGGTGACACTTTATAGAAAGGGTGCATTTGGCAATATATTTGTGCTAAAGAATCCAGGGCCTACAAAATTAACAAGACAGTAAACAGATGTTGGAGAATATGTGGAGAAAGGGGAACCCTCTTTCACTGTTGGTGGGAATGCAAGTTGGTACAGCCACTTTGGAAAACAGTGTGGGGATTCCTTAAGAAATTAAAAATAGAGCTACCCTATGACCCTGCAATTGCACTACTGGGTATTTACCCCAAAGATACAGATGTAGTGAAAAGAAGGGCCATATGTACCCCAATGTTCATAGCAGCAATGGCCACAATTGCCAAACTGTGGAAAGAGCCAAGATGCCCTTCAATAGATGAATAGATAAAGAAGATCTGGTCCATATATACAATGGAATATTACCCCTCCACCAGAACGGATGAATACCCAACTTTTGTATCAACAGGGATGACACTAGAGGAAATTATGCTGAGTGAAATAAATTAAGCAGGGAAAGTCAATTATCATATGGTTTCATTTACTTGTGAAGCATAACGAATAACATGGAGGACATTAAGAGAAGAAAAGGAAAAGTGAATTGGAGGAAATCAGAGGTGGAGACGAAGCATGAGAGACTGTGAACTCTGAGAAACCAACTGAGGGTTTTGGAAGAGAGGCACATGGGGGCATGGGTGAGCCTGGTGGTGGATATTAAGGAGGGCATGTATTGCAAGGAGCACTGTGTGTGGTACATGAACAATGAATTTTGGAACATTGAAAAAAAAAAAAGAATCCAGGGCTTAGTCCTATGGAATTCATATATTTCAGTTAAATCAATGACACTGGATCTAGTTTAAAAGCCTCATGAGATTACTCCCTCCAAACACTAAGGACAAATTCAACATAAATGATGTCACTTAATACCTGCCAATGACATAAAGTCTGAGAATGCAGGTATCGATGGTCTCATTTGATTGAGACTGCATTTTTTAGTGAGTTCCTAATATGCTGTAAAACAATAACCTATGCTAAAATGATAGTGATATCATTTATGTTCCAGTCCATATATTCAGTGAGGCACAGTCAAATGAATTCTTTGTTTGACAGTTCCAGTTGTTCTATTTCTCAATATGGGTTGGCTCCATAGCTGGTTAGGAATATCTTAAAATTTTCCTCAACATGAGCATTATATAACCAACATGCCCTTAAAGTCCATGTCATTGTGTGCAAGGTATTTGGGTGATAAAACAGGAATTGTGCTATATTATTTCTGCTTTAGCATATAGTACAGACTCTATAGATAAAAATTTATATTGGTGCTAATATCTATTAAAATTTTGGAAGGAAAAAAATAGGACTTTTACTTTTGAAAAGACTAGAGTGTGCAGGATTTGAAAAGAAAGAACAGAGGAAAATAGCTTCAACCTGCAAAAAAGGTGCAATGTGAAGCTAAGTAGGAAAATTAATATGACAGGGTTTCTTAATGTAAGATGCTTAGACCTCTAGGGAGACCATAGATGATAAATGTATTTTTCTCAAAATGTTCCCATGTCATATATGTACATTCATATATATTTCAGATATTTTTAACCCAAACAGTGGGGTTATACTATATGCATTGTTACATAAAATGAACTTTTCACATTTTTCACATTGTTTTATGTTAAAATATATAAGTACACATCATAGATTTTAATGGTTCCATGGCATTCAATTAAATGGATGCATCATAATTTAACTCCTTAATGTTGAGCATATACATTGTTCCTGATTTTTTCACAATCATAGACAACATTACACTGAATATCTATATGGATACCTATATTCATAATTCTGATAGGAAAATTTCCTGGATGAGTATTTTCTGTATTAAAAGATAAGCCTATTTTTAAAACTTTTGGTAATCATTGCTGAATTAACCTCTAGACACAGTGGACCAATGTAAACTCTCACCACTATTTTTCTATTATGTATTTTATTTCTGCACATCCTCGTCTCCCCTAGGTATTATCATTTGTTTTATGTTTTTCCAAACCTGATATATAAAATAAATTTTAATTTGGAGTCTTTTGATTACTAGCAAATTGGAACTCACTAGTGAATAAGAACTCTAGAAATTCAGGCTATCCTCAATCCAGCTCTGTCTCCCTGTTACTCTGCAAACTACTTTTAACATTTTGCTGTTGCTTTTCTGGAAAAAGTAGGATCGATGGCTTAAGACATTTTGATTCTTTAGATTGATCTCTATGAATGTGCTTATCCTGCTTATAGAAGATTCACAACCTTTATCTTTAAGTATTAGTCCTGCCACATGTTTAGTGATTATCCAGCTTTTAGCCTCAACATTTTGATTTCTAGCAAAATCTGGTTATGGTATTGGTCTCCATATATGTTGAGTTGCCACAAAGCCTGGGGTATAGTTACAATTAACCCCCAAAGAATTAATTTTATTGGAAAGAAATATTTATTATCAGAGTCTGGGTAAGGCAGAGGATAACTGTAATTATCTTAAGGAAATATAATTCCTAGAATGATAGACTTCAAGGGCTGAACTATCCACAGAAAAGACCAGTGTGGTACTCATGGGAAATTTCATGTCATTGAGTTTATGGAATGAAGCGGAGTTTAAAGGAAAGAACTCCAAGAAGGAAGCAATTTTCTTCATTCTCACCTTGATTCTTCAAATTCACAGTATCAATGCATTCTTCTTTGTCTTTCCTACATGGAATCTTGGGCTGGCTAATGATAACAAGACCTGTTTCACAATATATTAGCATCGTATTTTGGTCTAGATTGTTAATACAGCCCCTTGCTTTAAGATGTGGGGATACTTGGCACCTATTCGACTGTCCTCAGTCTGTGATCATCTGAAGAAACACTGAGACTGAAAGCGTTTCATTTTAATATGTTACATGGGATTGGAAAAAAAAAAAAGCATTTTCAGCCTGATCAAGGAAATATGAGCCCTGTGATTCAGTTATTGGTAGGTTTCCATAGGCATGGTTTCAAAACCTCATTCACCCTCTGTTATAGAAGGGGTTGGGGATACAAATAAAATATAATCTCTGCTCTGGATAGGTTTGCAATTCACTTAGAGAGACAGACCATGCATACAGGATACAATTGGAGGGCAATTCTGTGGGAGCTGGCTAAGCTTCTGTCACGACTGATTCTGGCAGATGCAATCCTGCTATAAAACCCCTATTGCTGGGACTGGTTTTTGGCCTTCTCCTGTCACTTGGGGCAGTCAAATATGGCAGTAGGTTCTAAACAAGGCCAAATAAGCCTCAGAAATCTTCGACGGCTACACTAATTAGAATGAAAAAACTATTATTTTCTAGGAGACATCAAATGTGAAACCTGATTCTCACCTACCTTTGAGGAAATTCCATAATTACGGACAAGAAGTCACCTTTAGTAACATCTTAAAATGCACATCTTTCCTAAAGGTCACCTCATAATTATTCCACCAATTTGCCACATAGTCCCAGCTTGCTATCAAGAGAGAATGATGTTCAAAATGTACAATCACAATGTCTTTGAAGCCATCCTTCTGTAGTGAAAAATGGCTGCCTTTGGAATAAGACAGACTTGATCTTATGCCTCCTGTCTGCCTCTTACTAATTGGGCAAGTTTATATATTGGTTAAGAGGAAAGAGCTTAGAGACAAGCAGCCTGATTTCAAACTTCAGCTTTGTCACTATTTAGATGACCTTGAAACTAAACTTCTTTGTGTCACAGTTAGTTTATCTGTAAAGTGTGAATCAGTAGCTCCTAATAATAAGGTAGTTATCAGAAGTAATGAGAAGTCATTAGAAGTAAACGAGTTTACATATATAAGACACTTAGGAGAATGTCTAGCACAAAGTAAGAGGTATGTATGATTAGGCCATGTTAATGATGATGATGATAATGATGGTGGTGGTGGTGGGATTTACATCTAGAGCTATAGATCCCTTATCTGTAAAACTAGAGATAATGCTACCTATTTCCCAGCATTACTGCAGTATTTAAGAGATAAGTATATGAAGGATTTGATATTTAGTATCAATAAAATAAATGCGGAGCACCTGGGTGGCTCACATGGTTAAGCGTCTGCCTTCAGCTCAGGTCATGATCTCAGGGTCCTGGGATCGAGCCCCGCATCAGGCTCCATGCTCAGTGGGAAGCCTGCTTCCCCCTCTCTCTCTGCCTGCCTCTGCCTACTGTGATCTCTCTCTCTCTGTCAAATAAATAAAAAATAAAAAATAAACCTTTAAAAAAATAAAATAAATGCATTGTTCACCATCCTATCCTGATCATTCTTTCCTTTGTCTATAGAAGAATGAGAATGGCAGATTCAGGAATTGAAAGCCTGGCTTATTTGCTTTTCTTTCAACATCACTGAGCCCACAGGCATAAATATGGTCTTTTAGCACCTGTACTAGGCTAACTTGATTCTTGACATATCCAGCAAATTTTTTTTAAGATTTTATTTATCTTGAGAAGGAGACAGTGCAAGCTGGGGTGGGGGGGTGGCAGAGGGAGAGGGAGAGAGACTCTCAAGCAGCCTCCATGCTGAACACAGAGCCCGAAGCAGGGTGAGATCCCATGGCCTGGGCCAAATCAAGAGCTGGATGCTTAACTGACTGAGCCACCCAGGCATTCCAGTCCAGAAAAGTTTTTATGCTACCCGAGTCTCAAGTTCTGTTTGATAATGTAACATTCACTGAAGATACTTCAAAACCATTATAATTGATGGAGCAATTTGGGGTTTATCATAAACACTGAGTCCCTCCTGTTATCTAGGAAAGGATGTATTCCTTAGGTAAGCCATCTGGCTATCAAATGGGCCCACACAAACAAACCAATGGACAAAAACTTCCCCTCATTCATTATCCTGAAAGTTAGCATCATTGCAAAAAATTTTTTTTTGCATTCAATAAACATTCACTGAGCTCCTTCTATATGTCTATCACTTTGGAAACATTGTCTAGATTCTTCAGAGAAGGATTTGTTTGTTGACCTAGCTGCTAGAAGTGTCCTTTGAGGAAGCATCCAACATTATATCCTGTTATAGGAAGCCCATATAATAATGACCTTTTTGAGGTGGAGTTATGAAAGTCCAGCAATTTTGGCCAAGGGAAGGCCATTCTAGTTCTAGAGCTCCTTGTGGGACTGGCTGAGGCTATTTTGCCTGCACTGTAGTTCAACCTTTCCCTCTGATCAGTTCAGATTTTGGAGGAATTTGAGAGCTGAGCAATGCTTCTTAGACTAGATAAAGTATACATTTCTATAACCTTTTACAATCTACCATTTGCAAGATATGTCTTTTCTCCCTTCAGTTGTTCAACTTGGTTTTCTCTGAACCATCTACTCTTTTATTTCTGCTTTCTGGTTACTTTTGGGAGAGGTTCAAGAATATCCTCTCTGACTTCCAAAGAAAAGAAAGCTAACCAATTCAATCTAGGTTCAAAATCATTATCCTGAATATCATCGGATAATGAAAAGTTACCAAATCATGTTGATCCTCTTTTCCAACTATCCAAGATGCACATATGGACAATGAAATAGAGGGCTGATATTTAGGCTCAGAATTTGAGAATCTTCGCTTTGTGTATTATCCATTCTGAGTCTAAAAAACTTTGATTAGAGGTGTTTAAATCACTAGTTGTCAACCACTGATATTTCCCCAACATCCCCCACTTCCAGGGGGATATTTAGCATATTGTAGAGGCATGATTTGGTTGTCACAATTGAGGGAGTCCTACTGACATCTACTGGGTAGAAGCTAGGGACAATGCTAAACATCCTATAATGTACAAGACAGCCCCGCTCAACAGTTATCTGGCCAAAAATGTCAATAGTGCTAAAGCTGAGAAACCTTACTTGAGTCCACTTTTATCCTAATCTTACATTAGTGCTCACATCCAGAAGCATGGAATTGTACTTTCATTCATTTCCAAGTGACAGTAGCTATTCAATATTTCCATGACCATACCTGGAACAGTTTTCAGTAAAAGTTCCAGGTTTTTCTGTCCAATATAGTCGACATTGGCCATATATGATACATTTGAAATATGGTTGATACAAACTGATATGTGCTGTAAGTGTAAAATACTAACCAGATTTCAAAATCTTACTATTAAAAAATGTAAGATATAGCAATAATCACTTTTAAATGCTTATTGCATATTACAATTAAAATATCTGAGTATCTTGGGTTAAATGAAATATGTTATTAAATCCATCTTATCAGGGCACCTGGGTGGCTCAGTCAGTTGAGTGTCTGACTCTTGGTTTTGGCTCAGGTAGTGAACTTAATGGATAATGAGATTGAGCCCTGCATTGGGCTCTACTCTAAGCAGGGATTCTCTCCCTCTGCTCCTTCTCCCACTTGCTCTCTCTCTCTCTCTCTCTAAAGTAAATAAATAAATCTTTTTTTATCTGTTTTCAGGTTTTATGTGTGTCTACTCAAAAAATGTAAAATTATATATACAGCTTGTACTGTATTTCTACTGGACAATGCTGATCTATATGACTGCTCATCTTTATCAATTTCCATATGGTCTCCTAAGAGATCCAGAACTGATCCTGCCAATGAATCAGCATACCTAGGTTCCACTGGGAATCCTATTCTGTTCAATCCCCTGGAGCAGCTGTTTCAAAAACTCAGCATACTGATTACTTGAAGAATATGACACACTTATGTAACTTTTCTTTTCTATCCAGAATTGTCCCCATCTTATGCTAGGCATCAGAACAGACTCCCAGTGTCTCAATGATGAACTGCTGTTTCCAAAGTATTCTTCTTACAAACACCATAGAAAATTGCCTATAGGAGCTTCTCTATGAAGCAAGCTGTGATTCTACCTTGGCAGGAGAAGCATAAAACGTGGGATGTTGTTGATAGCGACAGAAGGCCATGATTGAAGAGACATAAGGAACTACAAAGATTAATGAGAAAAAGAGCAAAAAAACCCAAAGTCTTTCTAAAGAAAGGACTTCAAAAGTGACGACCTTACTTTTCTCTGAGAAAAGAGATGCTTGCCTTGGTGAAATGGAAGCAACACTAGACTGAGATGCTTGAATCCTAGCGGTATGGCTGCCACATACTAACTATGGGAACTTGGGTAAACCACCTAACTTTGCTGAGCATCAAATTAATGCATCTGTAAAATGAGAGGGAAAAGCCTCAAAGACTTGCTCAAGTCATATGAGAAAGCGTATGTAAAATACTTTTGAAATGTAAAATGGTACACATATAAATGAGTAAGGATTATTATGAGACGATCTCTTCTAAATGCCTTGAATATGTAAACCATATTTGAAAACATGTATGTCAAAAGTAATAAAATATAAGATTAGTTCCAAAAATTTATGACTAACGTCATCCTGAGGTTGGATGTCCATAAATGAACTGACTTAAAAGAAGTTCTCTGTGTTCAGTGAAACAGTGGTTATAAACTGGTTGTTTTCAAAATAACTAGTTGTTTGTCTTTAATGATATTTTGAAATGATGGAAAAACACCATTTGTGCCGAAATATTTGGCTTCTAACTAACTATCAGCTCTAACCATATTGACAGTGTCACGATGGTAGCATTGTATTTGGAATAACTATGCTCCACAGTGTGGTTAAAGGAGCTTTTACACTCAAAATATTTCAAGGCAAAAGGAATCTTTGTTCAACAGTTGAGTGTATTTATTTGTTAAAGCACAATCATTAAATAGAAAACAAACAATAGCACAGTTTAAAGACATTTAAGGATTTGTATATTTCAGTAAACCTTTGAGAAGATATAAAGATACATTGCCATTTAAACTATCCTCAGAGGGGCACGTGGATGGCTCAGTTTGTTAAGTGGCTGCTTTTGGCTCAGGTCATGATCCCAATGTCCTGGGATCAAGTCCCACATTGGGCTCCTTGCTCAGCAGGGAGCCTGCTTCTCCCTCTGCCTGCTTGTGCTCGCTCTCTCTCTGACAAGAATATATATATTTTAAAAAAATATATTATCTTCAGAGTTAAAAATAACCTCATTTTCAGTATTTAAACTCAATGTAAAATTTCTTTCTGAAGCAGTGATAACAATTAAATATTAAGTCATCACATTGGACTTTTATATTTTTTTGGTGGTCGCTTATCTCTCTCATAAACAAAAGACTTATTTTATCTCTTTGGTTATCTACTTCCCTAAATTAAGAAGACATAACCTTATCTCAGCCTTCTACTAGTACTTTTTTTTTTTTTTAAGATTTATTTACTTATTTTAGTGAGAGAGAGAACATGAGTGGAGGGGAAGGGCAGAAGGAGAGGGAGAGAATCTTAAGCAAAGTCCCTGCTGAGTGTGAAGCTCTATGCAGGGCTCCATCTCCTGATCTGGAGATCATGACTCAAAGATCATGATCTGAGCCAAAACCAAGAATCAGGCACTCAACCTGACTGGGCCACCCAGGAACCTTTTTGACTCACTCAGCATTGCCTACAGTTTCCCTTGAAAGTAAAAATGGACTTTACCAAGTAGAACTTATAAGTGAACAACAAATATCTGTGCAATGAATGAATGAATGAATCTGTAATTACTTTGTTATTATTTCTTTCCCTTTGTTTTGCTTCTAAAATTTTTTTCAGTTTTGAGTTCTTTTTCTTTGGGGTTCTACTTTTCCCATTCCTGTGTCTTGGTGGCATGAAGAAGAGATTGGTTGGGTGTCTGGGTGGGTGGTTCAGTCAGTTTAGCATCTTACTTGGGCTCTGGTCAAGATCCCAGGGTCCTGGGATCAAGCCTTGTGTTGGGCTCCCTGCTCAGCGGGCAGTCTGCTTCTCCCTTTCCCTTCGCCCCTCCCCCTACTTATGCCCTCTCTCTCAAATAAATAAATAAAAGAGAGAGATTGGTGATTATGGTCACCTGGTCTATCTGCATATCAGAAGTGTGAATACTGGAGAAAAACTTCTGCTCTGAAAGCAGTAATTTTCCTTGTTTATTAGTATCCCCCGATAGGTGTTTACTGATTACATTGTATCAAATTGTTCTTAACATCTATCATTCAGAGAGTAAAGATACTTGATACCCTGATATCTATTGATAATTATTAAAGAATTTTTAGCTACAAATTCATGCTGTATCAAGACATCATTTAAAACCACATTTAAAAAAATAAGTGATTTCAAACAGCTATTTATCAATGATTGGTATCTTAAGTTGGCTTGGGCTGTCGTACAAAATATCATAGACTGGGCAGTTTAAGCAACAGAAATTAATTTTCCTACAGTTCTGGAGGCTGGAAGTCTAAGATCAGAGGACCAGTGTGGTTGTTTTCTGGTGAGGGTTCTCTTCCTGCCTTGTAGATAAGTGTTTTCTCACTGTGTCCTCACATGGCAGGAAGAAAGATAGCTCTGATGTCTCTTTCTCTTTTTTTAAGGGCATTAATCCCATCTTGAGGGTCCCACTCATAACTTCATCTAAACCTAATCCCCTCCCAAAGGTCTCCTCTCCAAATACCATCACATGAGTTGAGGGAGGGAGCCAAGATTCAGTCCATAGCAGTTGGTAGAAAAAAGCTTCCCCTGAAACTTTGAAATTATCACAGAACATATACTGCAAATCTAGTGCTGTTTAGAAATGGGTTACTTCAGTGACTCCCTGTTGCTTACGATATAGAGTTTCAATTTCTTATCCTCAACATGTTTATCTCTAATATGGTCTCACATTAGTCTCCTTCATAAACTGTCAAAAATGTAGGGGCTTCTCCTCACTGACTCCTAAATATACTTCATTCACTTTGGGTAGCCCTAGTTTCATGCATTTGTTAATTCAATTCCTTTGCTTAAAATGGTCTCCCTAACCCTTTTTCCTTATATAATCATTATCAAGAATTCTGGTACTAATTTAGTGCTTTGAGCAAATAGTAAGCACACAGTTGATTCTAGTTAAATACTCAACGAGGATTATCTCCTTTAATCCTTGCAACAACCCAATGAGGCAGTTGTGATTATGATGCCTTTCCCAGAGAAGAAACCCAAGACCAAAAAAGTCAAGTAACTTGTTCAAAGTCCCATTACTATGTACTACATAATGGTAAAGCTTGACTTCAAATCCAGTTTTATCCACTACAAGAGCTGAGTTTTATTTTTTTAATTTATTTTTTTTAAAGATTTTATTTATTTATTTGACAGAGAGAGAGACAGCGAGAGAGGGAACGCAAGCAAGGGGAGTGGGAGAGGGAGAAGCAGATTTCCAGTGGAGCAGGGAACCCAATGTGGGGCTCGATCCCAGGACTCTGGGATCATGACCTGAGCTGAAGGCAGACCTTAATGACTGAACCACCCAGGTGCCCCAAGAGCTGAGTTTTAATCCTTGTGTTATGTTTCCTGGAGTCAGCATTCAGAAAACAATTTTATTTTCATAAGGCAATTAATTAAAGATAGTGAACAGTTCCAAACAATAATTTCCACTTATGATGACTCAGTGACTATTACTTTTTAAGAATTGGAAAGCATTAGTTATTAACTCCATGGAAAAACATACATAAGGGAAACAGCTGCCAAAACCAAAAATTATCCAACAAACATTTCATGACCAAATAGGCTCCTTTTTTAAAAATAGAATATCCTCGGAAGTTGATAGAAATGGCTTCTCAGACCTTCTTAAAGAAAACTGGAAGTAGCAAACATTAGCGGATTTGAAAAGAAAATGAAAATTAAATTAAATT
Organism: Nasua narica; assembly: GCA_028533885.1. Taxonomy (NCBI): domain Eukaryota; kingdom Metazoa; phylum Chordata; class Mammalia; order Carnivora; family Procyonidae; genus Nasua; species Nasua narica. The sequence continues at coordinate 78,971,624 of CM052801.1, read as the reverse complement.
TCCCATGATCCATTTGATATTATTTATTTTTGGGCAACGCCAAGCAGATGGAAGTGAAACATCTGCATTGTCACTGACTACTCAGGAGTCATGTATCTCTCATTCTCAATCAAGACACTGAATGTATAGCATGGACCTAAGTGCAAAATGGATACAATGTGCATAAACCTGTTTCAGGCATGATGCTATTTAAAGCCATACTACAACACCAAATGGAACGTTTTGCACCACAACACAATACTCATGTCTACACAAGACAGACACAGACTACTCACCAAATAACCCATTTACTCAATGAACGAACATTGTGAATGCTTACTCCATGGCAGTCATCACTGGGGATAAGGCAGTAAACAAGTGATTCCTTATTAGAGAGCTATCAGTTTAGAGGACTAGACAAAATGTTAAGTATGTAATTAAAGTTATATACATGCACCCAATTCTGTGGGTGTGTTGAATAAGAGGACCTGACAGTCTGGAGATTCATAGTTTCCTTCTTTAAGAAGTGTACTTCAGGGGCGTCTGGGTGGCTCAGTCAGTTAAGTGTCCGACTCTTGGTTTTGGCTCAGGTCATGATCTCAGGGAGCTGAGCCCTACATCAGGTTCTGTGGTCACCATGGAGTCTGAGACTCTAGACTTCCTTCTCTCTCTCTCTCCTCTCTCCCTCAATGTTCTCTCTCTCTCTCTCTTTTTCTATAACAAATAAACAAATCTTAAAAAAAAAAAGAGAGAGAGAAGTGATACTTGAGCTGAAACCTGAAGGATGAGGATTTGGTCAGATATAGGGATGAAAGGGACTCACGGAGGAGGGGAAGAGTCTAGGCAGAGGAAAGAGCAGGTATTATAGGCCCAGGAGAGGGATTAGGGATTCTAAGAACCTGAAAGAGGCTCAGTATGGCTAGAGCATAAATAATACACACTTGAGTCAAGAATGAGTGGAACTTGTAAAGACCTATTAGTGACAGTTCCTTCAGGGACCTGTAGACCAGGTTTTATATTTTATGCTAAGACAAAGGAGAAGCCATGGAATTGTTTCTTAAGGCACGAGAGAAAACTATTATATCCACTCCTTTTTATCTTTCATTCATACATGTTCATTGAAAATTGTTTAGGTCCATATAAGATATAGCTTTATTGCAAATAAAGATTTACAATGTGGTCATTGTCCTCAAAATGCATGCAGTCCAGTTTGCAGAAGAAAGCAAGAGCTTTGTCAAGTTTTTTTTTAAACAAATTTAACCTCAGTTTATTCATCTGTAAGATAGAAGTAACATAGCCAATTTCACAATAAACAGGAAAAAGTGAAAGTGTTGTTATACACCAAAGAATAAGTAGTTTCTTAATGACTTTGTGTACACTATTATTTTTGAATATTGGCAGAATGAGTTCACCAGAGTGATACAGTGGGAGTGGGAGGGTGGGGGGTAGAATTCTAAAACGTAAGTTTTCCTGTAAAGATTTTTTTTTTTTTTAAGATTTATTTATTTTAGAGAGAGAGCAAGAGCAAGCACTCGAGTGGGGGGGAGGGGCAGACAGAGAGGGAGAGAGAAAAATCCCCAAGCAGACAACCCCCTCAGTGTGGAGCCCAACGTGGGTCTCAATCTCACAACCCTAAGATCATAACCTAAGCTGAAATCAAGGGTCAGCCACTCAACCGACTGAGCCACCTAGGCACCCCTGTAGTTTCTTAACACTCAAAACTGCCTTTCTGCCATCACTAGTCTTACCTCTCATAACACAAATCACACTGCATTGCTATTATATATCTGCATTTTCTACCACTGTGAATAACTTGAGGATAGAGTTATATCTTACTCATCTGTCTCCAAAGTCTCTCACATGGTCTTGCATCAATAACAATTCAATAAATATTAATTTATTCACTGAAGGAAGATCCACACACATGAATCAATTGCTAAAGAAGAGTGAATTAATACCTAAAGTGCTAAACTGTATATTTTAGACTATAAGTAATAGAGGATCAAAAAATAAACAATGAATCTTGGAGCACTGAAAAAATAAAATAAAATAAATAAAATTTAAAAAAAAAAGGAAAAGTGATCATAATCTACAATAGCTAAAGAAGGCCTGGCTGAGATGTTGGGATTTGGAATAAATGTTTAAATCATGATGGGTATTGTAGTAGATTTTCACTTGATCTTAGCCAAAAGGCCGAGAAGCGATTGGAGTAGATTTTCATAGCAGAGAAAAAGAAGCATGATAGCTATTTTCAAAGCTTTTCAGAAGTTCATATAGAGAAGTAACAAAAATTTATAAAGTTCAGGTCAAGCTATATCAGGAAGGATGGGGGAATATCATTTTTAGGCATCCCACAGACTGTAAGTGATTGTTACATACGTTCGTATCACATAACTTTTGTTGTGTATCACATAACTTTTGTTGTGTAGCACTCTATCTCAAAACCTGGTGACATAAAAATGAAAAACATGTATTCAGTTCCTGATTTTGCAGGTTGGGAATTTGGGCTGGGCTCATCTGGACAGTTCTTTTGATTCTCTTGGCTGAGCTCATTCATACATCTGCAGTTAGTTTCTGGGAGTTGGCTGCTCGTCAACTGCAGCAATGGGTGGATGGGTCAGGCATTTCTCATCATCCAGAAGGCCAGCTCAGGCTTCTTTTACTTGGCGGCTAGATTCCAAAAGGGAAAGGAGAGGGCAAGATACAATGTGCAAGCACTTTTCAAGCCTCCGCTTGCAACATGTTTGCTGATGTTTAATTGTCCACAGTTTATCACATGGTCAAGTTCAGAGAAACTGGGTGATGGGCATTAAGGAGGGCACTTGTTATAAGGAGCACTGAGTGTTATATGTAAGTGATGAATCACTAAATTCTACTCTTGAACCAATATTACACTATATGTTAACTGACTAGAATTTAACTAAAAATTTGGAAGAAAAGAATAAAAAGTGGAAAAGTAGACTCTACCTTTTGGTGTAAGTTGCTGCAAAGTCACGTGGAAAAGTGACACACATACAGGAATGGGAAGAATTATTGAGGCTCTTTTAAAACAATCTACATTAACATTATCTCTAATATTCAAAATAACCGTCAAGGTAGATACACATATTCTCACTTTAGAGAAGTAAAAAATGAAGTTCAGAAAGTTTGAATGACTTGCAAATATTACATATTGGCAGAGCACAGATTAGAACCCCGCTTTGTCTAACTCCAAACCCTATGTCCTTTCTTTTTTTTTAAATATTTTATTTATCTATTTAACAGAGATAGAGATCACAAGTAGTCAGAGAGGCAGGCAGAGAGAGGGGGGGAAGCAGGCTCTCCGCCGAGCAGGGAGCCCAACGCGGGGCTCGATCCCAGGACCCTGAGATCATGACCCGAGCCAAAGGCAGAGGCTTTAACCCACTGAGCCACCCAGGGCACCCCCCCACCATGTCCTTTCTACTACATGATACGTCTTCCTGGAGAATTATTAGTTGCCAGTTGTTGGGAGCTATTGAAGATTCTTGATTTTGCCGAACACAGGGTGAAAGGTGTGTTTCACAAAGATGGCTTTGTGCATTGGAGGGGATGGGAGAGGACAAGACTGCAGAGAGAGTTCTCTGTGTGGTGAAGACTAGAACCATGCATAGGATTTCAGGCATGGCATTTTCTGGTAATTAGGGAAAACAGCAGCTGTTTTCTACCTTAACAGAAGAAAAAGTCTTATTATATATCCATAGCAAATAGTTTTCTTCTTACAGCTGCTTGATGGGGTCAGGTTCAGAAACTTGAAGTTCATATAGTTCTCAAGACCTTGTGTCACCGTAAATAGAAACCACCATAAATAATAAAAACCAGTACTTCATTAAAAATAAGTTTTTATCTAAAGCCACCCAACCCACTCCAAAATATACTGAATAAGAAATATTTACTGCACCTCTTTTTTGAAATTGAACAAAATGTCAATTTCTTTCAGCGAACAAAGGTGTCCTATCACAGAATCCGCTTTTATAGGAAGAACTAAGTTTAATATCCAAGTGGCCCCTGAAGACCCTTTTTCATTAATGAGCACACACTGCTTATTGCATCTCAGTACTTGGTTCTGAACAAATCATGAAATGTAAATATCTCATAATTCCATAAAATGAATAGTTACTTCCCTAGTGGATTGAGTTTTCAAAAAGATTTGTGGAAACTAGCCATCGATCTTCATTTCCTGTTTCCTCTGTGTAGCCAACATTTCCTATTTCAGGAAATATTTTTGTTCTGAAGCAAAGAACATTTTGTTGTCAGTTTCTTTCTCACCCTGGTTCTTTGAGGTAATGGCTCAGCTCCTATCACTGTCTACCACACATACTCTAATTATGAAACACATGCATAAGTCAGAGAGGTTTCAGTTCATTTTATTTTCAGAGGAGCTAATCTCAGTCTCCATCCAATGTATCTCAGAGAGTTATTCAGTCAAGGGTAGAAAATGCAAAGCACTGTAACAGTAGGATCTGAAGTTTTGTTCCCTATTCCACAGTTTCTTAACTACGTGGCCTTGAGGAAGGTGGTACTTTTTAGGGCCTTATGTATCTATTTGTGAAATGGGGATAATAAAAAAATAATAATAATTTTAAAATAATAATACCTGAAAAGGTTAACCTGGATATCTCAGAGACAGAGACAGAGCAATCCTCTGAGTCCTTTGAATCCATTAAGACCATAAAAAATGGGGGCGCCTGGGTGGCTCAGTTGGTTGAGCAACTGCCTTCGGCTCAGGTCATGATCCCGGAGTCCCAGGATCGAGTCCCATATCGGACTCCCGGCTCTGCGGGAAGTCTGCTTCTCCCCCTGACTTTCTCCCCTCTCATTCTCAATCTCTCGCTCTCTAATAAATAAATAAACATCTTTTAAAAAAATAAAAAATAAAAAAAAGACCATAAAAAATGAATGAATGAATTAATTAATTAATTAATTAAAAAACAAAACAACAACAACAAAAAAAAAACCACCAAAGCAGTTTCCGAAGAAACAGTATTGCTGGTAATACCAAACTTGGCTTTAGGAGGGAATGTTTCCCGGAGTAGCGAGTAATGGAGGCACATAATTTGAGAGGTGAATACTCTATAACCAGCAAATGCAACTTCTATTCTTCCTGGGATCAGGACAGCCCAGGACTTGGAACAAACACATTTTAAAAGAATGCTATTAGCCTTTTTGCACTTGATCTCATACTCCACCAGCTGCGGAAACAATCAATAATAGGAAAATGCTCATGCCTGTGATTCCTGACACCTGGCTTCTAAGTTCTATTTCTCTACTTCCTGCTTAGATGATCTTGGGTGAATTTTTTCCTTCTCTGAGGCTCAGTTTTATTTATCATCTGTAAAGTTAGAAGACAAAATTGTACTGTGTGAGTATAATTTATTAAGCAGGATGTTGCCTGCCATTGCAAAAGAATTGGTAGCCTAACTGCACTTTTCAAGCTAAATTAGTCCCAAGCTTTCCCTTCTGGGGTGTGACATGATCCATATGAGGTTCAGATTATTATAGCATCAGCTCTCAGGAGAACTGTGAAGTGGGGGGTTTCTAAGTATTGTCATCTTCACCTTCTCTTTAAGTGTCCTCCACAAACTACATGGGCCCACTCATGGTTTGCTTTGGCCGTCATTTTGTCAAATGATATTTCCTCAACATGCAGGGTTAGATAAGTGGGCTGGTGGTAGTGGTGACTCTAGGCTGGATGAAAAAGTTAACTACAGTAAGCTCTCTCCTTAATCCCAAATGCGGAGGACAAAATGTTGGGTAGAAAATAGATATGAAAATGCTAATGAATGCATAATTAAATAGTATGCATCTTTATTATGGTCTCGAGAGCAATAAACTATAACCAGTTTTACAGTCAATAATTAACCAAAATGAGAAATTATTATGATGACAAAGATGATGATGATGATGAGTATAATGAATTGTCATCATCAGGAAGAAAGTCCACCAGAAGTACGGGGTGTTTCAGATTCTCTGAAACTCGAATGATTTATTTCCACTATAGAAAGTTTACTAAATCCATAAAATTTTGTTAAACAGCTTTGACTGATAAAACTTGACAGAGCAAGATTATGATGTGTGCCTTGGTTTAAAATGCTCATTTTTATTCTTCCTTTTTACTCGTCAGCAACCAAACTGAATCTCCTGCCTTCAGAGCATAAGACTTCTGGTAAGCTCTGAGTCTTCTAGAAAATTGATTTTCCTGGGCACATTGCTGCTAGTGCCTCATGCTGATGAATGACCCTGCTAGTGAAACACAATTTCTACTAAATCAACAAATAGTTATTATAAAGGCACTAAGTCTTACTCTATTCCTACAACAAAAGCTTCCATCTCCTGCTCATTAATCCTTGTACGTGAGCTTCAAACGATGGGGAAAATTCCAATAAACCCTCTTCTTTTCTTAATTCTTTTCTAGTTATTTCCTAAGACTCTGAAGAGGAGACTTGATTCTGAGGAAAGAATGGTGAGATTCAAGGTGGGTCAGCATAATATTTTGAAAGGGATAGGATCATTCCAGTGTCAGTGGAAATGTCCTCCCATTAGGTGTATGTCATCCACAACCTTGTTGAGTTATATTTGATGAAGGAAGGGAGGGAAGAAATGAGGAAGGGCAGGAGCAAGGAAGAAAAGGAAGAAAAGGGGGAAGATTAATATTCGGGGAGCACACCTTGTGATTATTGGATTTGGAGCTACATAACGATGAGTCATTCTTGCAGGATCCAGAGGAGAAAAGTGATTCTTTGTATTTTTCTCTTGGTTGTGATCATACCAGTGTTTCACTGATTTGAGGTTATATTAAAGGAGAATCATCACGATCACCATCATAATTATTATTATATTATAACCAATCCTAAGAATTAAGCTTGGGTGTGTCTACTCAATATTTACTCCTAGCACTTTTTCAGCAAGTCAACTTGGTATTTTTCACTCCTGCAGTACTACTTTTATTTGGGCAAGAAATTCTTTCTAAGTAGTGCGAGGGGTCTGCCAATAGCCTTCTGTTAATAATGATGTAACATTATACTGGCAGACTTCAGGTCTCAACTAGCAATACATTTATCATCTTTCTCCATGGCGTGCTAGCTACAACAGCATTATCATCTTCATTCATTAGGACAATGAGCTTTTATTTTTTTTTAAAGTCTTAAAATTTTTATTTTACTCTTTTTTTATATTTTTATTAACATATAATGTATTATTTGCCCCAGGGTACATGTCTGTGAATCATCAGGCTGTACTATAGCCATTTAAGAGAAAGATTATTCAGAGCTTCCTGTTTCAGATAATGATATCCATTGTCCCCTATCTTTGCCTGGTTATTTTTGTGGATAAGAGCACAAAATAAGCAAGATTCATATTCACTAAAGCATAATTAGTTTTCTGTGTTATAGAGCCCCAGACTAAAGCACTAACTGCTCAGCCAGCTCTAGG
>CM052801.1:78945448-78963696 GCA_028533885.1 Nasua narica | reverse complement strand
CCTAGAGCTGGCTGAGCAGTTAGTGCTTTAGTCTGGGGCTCTATAACACAGAAAACTAATTATGCTTTAGTGAATATGAATCTTGCTTATTTTGTGCTCTTATCCACAAAAATAACCAGGCAAAGATAGGGGACAATGGATATCATTATCTGAAACAGGAAGCTCTGAATAATCTTTCTCTTAAATGGCTATAGTACAGTGATGATGCCCCAGCATTTAGTGACCAACATCAACCATCAGATTACTATATTTCTTCTGAAACATCAAATGTCAAGAAAACAAATGTACACTGATCATCAAAAGTATATACACAGTGTAATCTGTAGGAACCCTGGAATTTCAGGCATGGGGAGAAGCAGGCTCCCTGCTGAGCAAGGAGCCCAATGAGGGACTTGATCTTGGGACCTCCAGGATCATGACTTGAGCTGAAGGCAGACTCAACTGACTGGGCCATCCAGGCATCCCAGAACCAGTTTTTTTTTTTTTAATTCATTTAAAAATCTACCTTTCATTTAAGTACAGAGACAAATATTTTTTTCATCTGGCACTAAACTCACAAAATTATAGGTCCCAATGGAAATATATTAAACAGGTAAATGCACAAACACACTCAAATACAAACACACACATACATACACACAGACATGGGAAAACAATAAAAGATATTCTTGGTGGACTGGAACCTGAAGAGGCATTTAAAGCTGGAAAGTAGATATTAAGTCTCAGAGGGGAGACAGAGTCTCCGAAGAAAGCTGCAATCAAAGTTAAATTTGAGAACTTTATGCTACCAGAAAAGGAGAATCAACACTAAAGATGTTCCACATCTGGAAACAGAAGAACCCAGAAGCAGGCAGGGACTTAAGAGAAACTAAGAAAGTAATTAGATGGCTATCTCTGCACACATTTCTAGATAGTTGAATTCCTGTATTGTAGACACCTGCTCCTCCTTTTAAGTTGAATGACAGAAGCAATTAGAGATCATGGGGAAATTGTTGAAATTAGAAACCCAAAGGCCAAGTGTTTTAGTCTGTTCAGGCTACTGTAACAAAATACTGTAGATCAAGTGACTTCTAAACAACAGAAACTCACTTCGCATAGTTCTGGAGCCTGGAAGTCTGAGATTCAGGTGTCAGCACATTCGAATTCTGGTGAGGGTGCTCTTCCAAGTCATAGACTGCTAACCCCTCACTGAATACTCCTGTGGCTGAGAGCAGAGAGGGGGACTAAACTGTCTTCAACTCTTAAAAGAGCAGTAATCCCACTCACAAAGGCTCCACCCTTATGACCTCATCTGACCATAATTGCCTCACAAAGGCCCTACATCCTATTATCATCATAATGGGGGCTGAGGGGTAAGGTCTCACCAGATGAATTTTGGGAGTATAGAAACATTCAGTCCATAACACCACACCACCATCATTACCTGCTGGAGTTAACATAGCTGTCTCCTAACTGGTCTCCTTGCCCCATACTTGTCCCCCCAAAACCTATTCTTAACAGAGTACCATGAAAGATTCATTTAAATACAAATCAGATTATGCCCCTCCCATGTTCAAAACACCCCACTGGCTGATTGTCACACATGAATAAAATCAAAAGTCCTCCTGATGACCCTGAGTACTCTGTATAATCTGTCCAAGTTCAAGTCTTGAACCCTCTTTTCATCCTCTTCTTCCTCAATAGGCTCCAGTCACAGTGACTTCCTTGTTGTTGCACATTACTCCATAGTGCAATTGCCTCTAATCTTTCTTCAAGAACACTGCATCCACACTCTCACTTGACTGAAGCCTCTGTTCAGTTGTCACTTCCTCCAAGAGGCCTTTCTAATCACTCTATCTAAAGTAGTAGCTCCCTCTCTTTCCATTCTCTAAGTATACTTTTGTTTTTCTTTTAGCGTTCATTAATATGTAACAGGTACATATAACATAATCACATAAGAATATGCATGCAATACATAGTTGCTGAATGTTGACTGAATGAATGGATAGTACAAAAATTAGTACAAAAAACAAAGCAGAAGAGTGAATTAGTGAACTGGAGGGGTAACCTGCAAAAATTTACCATAAGAGAGGAAGAGAGTATAAAGAAATAGATGCAATGTCAAAGACGTATTAAGGGAAATGTAAAATAAATATATAAATTTCAATAATCTTAAAATTAAAGTTCCAGAGGGCATGCATAGCAAGAGTGGAGTGAGATAATATTTTAGGAAAAATAATGAAGTAACTAGAATTTTCCACAAATAAAGAAGGGCTTAAAATACAAAAAACATAGAAAATGATAAGTCCGCATAGAGACACATCATGATGTTATTTCAGAAATGTTAAACACCTAAGAATAAATCTAAGCAGAAGAATCACAAATCTTTATAGAAAAAAACTATAGAAATTTACTAAATATCAATGTACACCTGCATAAATTGAGAGCTATACCATGGTCTTGAAAAAGTATTCTCACATTTTATTATGTCTTTTCCTCTGCTTAATGTGGATTTTATTTTCTCTTCTCTTTCAGTTTCCTAAAGGTTCAAACTTAGATTATTGATTTTAGATTTTTCTTCCTATCTGACACATTCAATGCTATAAATTTCCCTCTAAATGCTGCTTTGTTGCACCCCACACATTTTGAAAAGTTGTACCCTCAATCTCATTTAATTCAAAATACTTGTTAATTTCTTGAGGCTTCTTCTTTGATCCAAGTGTTATTTAGAAGCTTGTTTTTATTTGCAAGTCATTTGGGATTTCACAGATTTCATTTTAATTCCATGTTCTTAAAGCATATGTTATATGGCTTCTATACTTTTAACCTTGTAAAGGTGTATTTTATGGCCCAGAATGTGTTATGTAAATGGTAAATATTCCAGGTGAGCTAGAGAATAATGTGTTTTCTGCTTTTGTTGGATGAAGTAGTCTATATATATCATTTATATCTACTTGATTAATGGAGCTATTCAGTTTAACTATGTCCTTACTATTTTTCTCCTTATTTAATCTGTCAATTATTGATAGAGGGATGTTGACACATCCAGCTATAATAGTGAATTCACCTATTTCTCCATGTGGATCTCTTAGATTTCACCTAACATAGTTTGCTACTACGTTCTTAGGTGTATATGGATTAAGGTTTGTTATCTTCTTGGAGAATTGACTCTTTTATCATTATGCAATGACCATCTTTATCCCTGATAATTTTCTTCCCAGCTTTATTGAGACATAATTGACATATAATATTCTGTACGTTTAAGGTATACAACTTGTCAATTTCATACACTTATATATGTAATATGATTACCACCTTAACATTGACTAACACCTCAATCACAGCACATAATTACCTTTTCTTTTTTTGTGGTGAGAACATTTAAGATCTACTCTCTTGGCAACTTCCAGGTATATAATAGAATATTGTTAACAAGAATCCCAATGCTATGCATTAGAGTCCCAGAAGTTATTCACCTTCTGACTGGAGGATTGTACCCTTGCAGCAATATTTCCTCACCTCCCAGCCCCTGATGACCATCATTCTCTCTTCTCTTTATTATAAGTTTGGCTCTTATTTAGATTTTACCTAAATTCGAGTTAGTTAACATATAGTGTATTATTAGTTTCAAGAGTAGTATTTAGTGATTCATCAGTTGCCTATCACACCCAGTGCTCATTACAAGTGCCCTCCTTAATGCCCATCACCAAATTACTCATCTCCCACCCCCACTCCTCTATTAGCCCTCAGTTTGTTCCCTAGTGTTAAGAGTTTCTTACGGTTTGTCTCCCTCTCTGTTTTTATCTTATTTTATTTACCCATTCATCCACTGTTAGGCAATTAGATTGTTTCCATAACTTGGTTCTTGTGAATAATGCTGTAATAAACATGGAAGTGCAGATGTCTCTTCAAAATCCTGATTTAATTTCCTTGGGATATACACCCTGAAGTGAGATTGCTGGATCATATGGTAGTTCTATTTTTCTATTTTCTATTTTTTTTAAGATTTTATTTATTTATTTGACAAAGAGAGAGAGATCACAAGTAGGCAGAGAGGCAGGCAGAGAGAGAGGGGGAAGCAGGCTCCCCACCAAGCAGAGAGCCCGATGCGGGGCTCGATCCCAGGACCCTGAGATCATGACCTAAGCTGAAGGCAGAGGCTTTAACCCACTGAGCCACCCAGGCACCCCTCTATTTTCTATTTTTAATTTTTTGAGGGACCTCCATACTGTTAGTAGCTGTAACAATTTACATCCCTACCCACGGTGCACAGTTTCCTTTTTTCTACATCCTCACCAACACTTGTTATCTATTGTCTCTGATGACAGCCATTCTCTCAGGCGTGAGGCAATATTTCATAGTTTTGATTTGCATTACCGTGATCATTAGTGAGATGAAACATCTTTTCATGTACCTGTTGGCCATTTGTATGTATTTGGAAAATGATTATTCAGTTCTTTTGATCATTTTTTAATCGTGTTTTTTTTTTGCTATTGTGTTGTATGAATTCTTTATATATTTTGGATATTAATTCCTTATCATATATATGCTTTGCAATTATTTTTCTCCCATTCCCTAGGTTGCATTGTTAAATGTTTCTTTTGCTGTGCAGAAGACTTTTTAGTTTGATGTAGTCCCACTTATTTAGTTTTTCCTTTGTTACTTGTTCTTTTGCTGTCATACCAAAAAAATCATTGCCAAGACCAACGGCAGGGAGTTTTTTCGTTATGTTTTCTTCTAGGAGTTTTATAGTTTCAGGTCTTATGTTTGTGGGGGTTTTGTTTTTTTGTTTCTTTAATTTAATTTTTTCAGTGTTCCAAGATTCATTGTTCATGCACCACACCCAGTGCTCCATGCAACACATGCCCTCCTTAATACCCACCACCAGGTTCACCCAATCCCCCCACCAAACCTTGTTTGTTTCTCAGAGTCCACAGTCTCTCATGGTTCATCTCCCCCTCTGATTTCCCCCAATTCACCCTTCCATTCCTTCTCCCAATGTCCTTCATGTTTTTCCTTATGCTCCACATGTAAGTGAAATCATATGATAACTGACTCTCTCTTCTTGACTTATTTGTGTTTTGAATCATTTCAAATTAATTTTTGTGAGTGGTGTAAGATAAGGGTCTAATTTCATTTATCTAAATGTGATTATACAGTTTTCCAACAGCAAATATTGAAGAAACTATCATTTCTTCATTGAGTGTTCTTAGCTCCTTGTCAAATATTAGTTGACTGTATACGTGGGAGTTAATTTCTGGGTTCTTAATTTTGTTCTACTGGTCTATGTGTCTATTTTTATGTCAGTACCATACTGTTTTTATTACTATAGCTTTGTAGTATAGTTGAAAATCAGAAAGTATAATGTCTACAGGTTTGTTCTTTTTCAGGACTGCCTTGGCTATTCAGGGTTTTGGGTAGTTTCATATAAGTTTTAGGCTTTGTTTTTCTGTGAAAAATGTCAGTGGGATTTTGATAGAGATTGCATTGAATCTACAGATGGCTTTGGGGAATATGGACATGTTAACAATATTACTTCTTCCAATGGGGTATTTTTCTATTTGTGTATTTTTCAATTTCTTTCACCAGAGTCACATATGAGGTTACAATAAAGTTGCAACTGGGCATGTAGTCATGTGGGGAAGGAGAACTGGCTTCCAAATTTGTTGACATGGTTGTTTGAAGGCCTCAGTTCCTCACCTTTGATGTCTCCACAGGTTTCTTGGGTGTCCTTATAACATGGCAACTGGCTTCCCTCAGAACATTCTTCAGTACAGATTATTTTTTAAGAGTACATATTTTCTTTTTCTATAATAATATATGTGGCATGCATAAATTCTCTTTGGGAATCAATAATGGTAAAAACATATAATACATAAGGGAATCTACCTCATGAATATCAGTACAGCCCATCTTGCAAGGGCTAAACTGACATATTGTGGGGAAATAGTTTGTTGCCTCCCCAGTCCCTTTTTATTACTCTCCTAACTGTGTAGCTGTCATGCAATTTGGGTAAAATCTACTTTAGGCGGAATCAATGGGTAACCCCTAATTGGCCAAAGCCAACCAGTATATGATTATTTTAGTCATAGGGATTGATTCAGGGGAAGGCATAGAATTTCATGGAAATTTATTCAATAGTTGAGGAAGAAATGCTCCCACTCTTTGGAAATGGAGGAGAAAGTATATAGGCCTGGTTGATAATGGTAGTGATCTTGCAAGCGTAAGAGGACCATCTAAGGAATTAATTGGATACCTCATAAGCAGAGTGAACTGTCTAAGAGAAATCAGGTGCTAGATGACATCCTTAAGTTACTAGATGAAACCAATTCTGGAGCCATCTTACCTCTGGCAATAAATTTCTTATTATTTAAGCAGGCTTGAATTGAATCTTCTTTTATTTGTCATATGAATTGTACCGAATGATAGATGTGGCAATAAGAAAATGCCTCTCACTGGAGGATATTGGGGATTGAGAATGTACTTCCTGAAGGACTTACAGTCGCATATACATACAGGGTATAAGAAACTGTTTGACTTAATGGGTTACACTGAGAGAGTCAAATCCAGGCTCTATTACACTTTTACTCTTTTGTATATTGCCCTACTCATTTAAAGGGGATGAATTTTGAGGTGCCAAGTAAATAGGGGCTGTGATGATAGACGTGCATATGTCCTTGTGAATTTCATCCATTCAGGCACACACTTCATTCCCTTTCTGGAGTTTTGTAGTACAATCTTGAGTTTGATATATACCGATGCTTTTCAATGCTGTAAGACTGTTCTTTTTTTCCTTTACATTTAATATACAATAGTTTCCTCCCTTACGATACTGAGATTAAATTTCCAGAAAATCTAAACCTACCTACGTGCTTCTATTTTTAAGTAAATATATTGCCTCAACTAATAAAAACAATAAATACAAGATAATGAATTTACAATGAGATAATACAGTGTATATATACTTGAGCAAAACTGTGCCAGAAGCTATGGCAAAATTATCAGTCTTGTACCTAATGTCACACATCATTATGAATATGACAGCTATAAATACAGTTTGATCCAAGTCTGTTATACTGTTGACTCAAATATCACAAGTGACATTATTATTGGTGATATCATTTTCCAGAGTGGTGAGCAAGATTTTTAACTTTCTGAGCAAAACAAAGTACAGTCTTCCCTTAATTTATTTGGTAGTTTTCTTCATCAAAAAATCAAGGTATATTAAATATGTGGAAAAATGTTTTATGTTTGTACACAAAACAAAAATTCTAGATTCAGATTATTATTTTTTAAGATTTTATTTTTAAGTAATCTCTACACCCAACATGGGGCTCAAACTCACAACCCTGACATCAAGAGGCACACACTCCACCAACTGAGCCACCCAGGTGCCCCAGATTCAGATTATTATTATTATTAGTTTTTTTCTCTTATGCTACATGAATATCTAGGGGAAAATTCAAAAGTCATATGGGACACAAGATCTATTGGTTGGGATTGTCCCATATTTTGTAGAGTATCCAGGATTCCTGATTTCTGTTCCTGAGTCATCACAAAAACTGGTGCTGAGACTCAAAGCAATTGAAAAGCTATCAGCTGCGGAGAAGAGACAAGAGGAACCACTCTTGGACTCTCTTAGACCTAGAAACTCAGTATGGGTTGAATGATAAAATAGAAACTTAGAGTAAGGAACAGTTTTTGGTACATTTCCTCTGGACTCTGTGAGATAATAAGCACAATGTATTATCCTCCTTCCGAAACTCCTCAGGGTTTGAGAAGTTGCACACATCTTCCCATTGGTTTTATATGATACTTATTAATTTAGCTAATTAACTTTTCTGCTTCATACATTGTCTTGCTAAATTCTATAAGTCATAGAATGGTAAACAACATGCAAAACTCCATGGTCATAGAATACTAACTGTAACCAAACCAAGGAGGAGGAGGGCACTATGATATGCGTGAAATAAGATTTTAAGCACTGATGTGGATATATTTGTGATAGGAAGGGGAGGAGCCAATATTTGCACTTCAGGTTTGGATGAAATTTATTGGGCAATCAGCTGCTCATTTGTGTCTTGGCACATCTACATTGCTCATTCAGTATGATATTATAGGAAACTCATCCTCCAAAACCATGGAAAAGCAAATATTGATGGCCCTCTCAGTAGGCTAAAGAAGGAGGCTAAAAATTGAGTGATCGGTCACCTACCAAAGTAATGCATTCATATCACTCTGGAGGCCTTTCTTATTTGGACCTTCAGAAACATGTTCATTCAATTTCCAGATTGAAGTTGGAGTTTTTATAGCCAAATATTTTCCTGTTACTGTTGAGTAACTAGAACTAACTGGCATCTAACCATCTGTTTGGCTTTATTCTATCAGTATTATTCTTTTCATATCATGATTTATTAATGTTTCTACTGAATTATGAAAGCTTATTTGGCAAGTTATTACAGCAATAATTATAACACTCTATCCCCTCCAAACAAAGACTCATGAGGATGAGGAAAATGTTGATTACAAACAAACAAACAAACAAAAAGCTTGATTTTCTAAGGATACAATGATGTTATTTCCATTGGCCATATATAGCAATGCCACCTGCCTTAAAATGATGGCTTAATGAGTACATACACCAAGCTAGTAAGCTGTCAGAGAGGAACTGATACAAATTCCATGAAGGCAAAACATATTTTGCCATGCTTATTTTTGCCATATCAAGAGCTGAAGGAGGCCTTAGAAAATACCCCTGGACCATGATTAACTTGGTGATAGCGGAACAACCATTGCCCTGAACTACACATTCTTTTAGTATTGCTTCTTTCAATAATTCTGACTACTAGACTCAACCTTGACCTGAGAAATGCAGGTGTCTGTGCCTAAATAGCATCATCTACCCTGATTTCTTACCTAATGTCATCTAGAAATAGCTACCATATAGTATAGCAGTGGAGAAGTACTAAGGATCACAATGTTACCATAGGTCCTCTTAGAAACAGTCTGGTTGCCCCCAAAGTATTCTGTAAGAAAGTAGATATTTTTAAGAAGCTGTCTCAATAACTTCAAATAAATTTTTTCCAACCAGATATTAATTAACCTAGGATGAATGCCTAAAGGGATCAGCAGGGTTTAAAACCAAGAGTGAGCTGGTAAACCACTGCATGATTTCAGCTTCCAGGTGAATATCTGGTTAGTTCAGCTAATTAGCATTATGATGTGAGTCATTTCTTTGTGTCATTCATTTCACCAACTGAACTATATAACTCTATAGGGGTCAGTGCAACCTATTATCCCTATGAAAAATCCTATTAGGTCATGAGAGAGACATACACACTCAACAATGGTTTGCACTGAGAGAAAACTATCCAAACAGAAATAACACATGAAGACTTTATTTTTCTTTTACTCCTTAACACAGAAGAAATTGATCAAACTAAAAAATACACTGTGGTAATGGGAAAGAAAGCAGATAAAAGGATCTGGATAAAAGGAAAGTAAAAACTCATCATTTCAAATCAAGGAAGGGGATAACTATAATTTGTAGCATTTGCTGATTTCCACTTTTAAACAATGAACATGACATAACTGAAGGAGGAGTTATAGATATTTCCACCACACAGATGCAAGAAATGTAAAAAACCTCAATGGCGTAGATAACAGTAAAAGAAAATTTAAGATTTTATTTATTTGACAGAGAGAGAGAGAGATCACAAGTAGGCAGAGCAGCAGGCAGAGGGAGAGAGAAAAGTAGACTCCCCACTGAGCAGGGAGTCCAATACGGGGTTCAATCCCAAGACTCTGGGATCATGACCTTAACCAACTGAGCCACCCAGCTGCCCCAACAGTAAAATTTTTGAAGAATAATTAGGAAGTTATGAGTTTTGAGTATTTATTTTCTTTTTTTTTGTAATTACTAGTTTCAATTTTTTTTAAGTAGGCTCCACCCCCAATGCGAGGCTTGAACTCATGACCCCAAGATCAAGAGTTGCATGCTCTACTGACTGAGACAGCCGGGCACCCTTATTTTCTTTGCTTTTAATATAATTTATTCAGTTATAAATGTACATAATTTATATTTAAAAATAATGACTATTTCATACTTGGCTTCTAAAACTATTGAAAATTTAGTAATCACCTCTCTCAAACGCATACGAGAACTAGTACAACACTGGCTATGGTAAATAGAGCAGGGCTAGTGAAATTAAATGAACAGTATTATATTTGGGTATTGAGAAGATAAGTAATCTTCCTTAGCAAGACGATTTCCTTCATTCTCAATACTGGGCAGCACATTCTCAATTTCAGAAGGAAAGCTTCAGGGAAAAAAGTAAAATATAAATTAGACTATCTAAATAAGAAATTTGGTTTGATATACCATTTGAGAATTAGTAACTTAATATATTCTTAAAGGTTAAGATTTAAAACTGTGATCTCAAAGTGCCTGGGTGGCTCAATCAGTTAAGCATCCAACTCTTAATTTTGGCCCAGGTCAGGATTTCAGGGTCATGAGATCAAGTCCCATGTTGGACTTCATGCTCAGTGGGGAATCTGTTTCTCTCCTTCTCCCATTACCACTCCCCCTACTCAAGCTATTTCTCCAGCTCTCTCAAATAAATAAATAAATCTTTTTAAAAAAAGTGTATTTAAACCATTGATTTGTTTTCTGGTTCTGTTTTGTGAATTATGCCCCAGAACCTTTCATGACATTACTGTTTTATCTTTTATTTATTTACGTATTTATTTTAAGTAAGCTTTATATCCAACATGGGGCTTGAACTCATAACCCTGAGACTGAGTCATATGCTCTACTGACTGAGCCAACCAGGTGCTCCATGAGATTACTATTTTAATTTAATTTAATTTAATTTAATTTAATTTAATTTAATTTAATTTAATTTAATTTAATTTAATTTTTATTTGTTTAAAGATTTAATTTATCGGGGCACCTGGGTGGCTCAGTGGGTTAAAGCCTCTGCCTTAGGCTCAGGTCATGATCTCAGGGTCCTGGGATCGAGCCCCACATCGGGCTCTCTGCTTGGCAGGGAGCCTGCTTCCCCTTCTCTCTCTGCCTGCCTCTCTGCTTACTTGTGATCTCTCTCTCTCTGTCAAATAAATAAATAAAATCTTCAAAAAAAAAAAAACAAAATAAAGATTTAATTTATCTTTAAAAGATAAAGACAAAGAAAAAAAAAGAGAGAGTGTGCAGGAGGAGGGATTGAGGGAGAAGAAGAGAGAATCTCCAGCATGCTCCCCACTGAGCACAGAGCCCATGTGGGGCTCAATCTCATGACCCTGAGATCATGACCTGAGCCTAAATCAAGATTTGGACGCTTGAGCAACTGAGTCACACAGGCACCCCTTAAATATACTTTTTAAACAAATTCTGCTGCTAGGAAACAACAATGTGCTTAAGTTTTCACTTAAGTTTCAAAGCACACATACTGGCATGGGTGAGGAGGTTGGAACCATATCTATCAGCCCCTGCAGTAGCCCCTGAGACACTTTCATAGAATCCGAGGGCTTCACAGAATTACTCAAATAGATGAGTAAGAAAGTTTAAAAACTTCCACACAAGGAGGCCCCTTGCTTAGCATAGCCCATGGCTGATGGGAGTCCCGCCGATCAAGTATTAAAGACACAGTTATAGCTTATAATTTATTATCCACATGCACACAAACAGATTGCTCTTGTAGCAGAACAGTTACCTGCAGTAAGTCTAGAAGTCTCAAAGACGTAATGCTTAATCAGTAAGCTAAGGTTTTTTGGAGACATAAAAAACAGAATTTTGCTCCAGAATTCTGACAAGTTTCACCCTCACATGTGGTCCAGTGCATAAACCTCCCCATATGAAGTACTTGCCATCACTAGATCAGAGATTTGGAATTATTAGACTAGCAATCTCTCCCCTGATAAGCACTTTAATCAAGGCAACCTTCCCTATTTACCTCCAAGACATGCTAGGATCTTGTTTAACACACTTTCTCAGTCAGCTACAATCAGAACTGGCAACCCAATTACAACCATGTAGCCTTCATGGGCCAGGAACTCTTCAAGGTCACATTCAGCTATAATGTCTTAGCACCACATCCACCTCACCTTCTCAATTCTTACTGCTATAATTTCACTCCCTTTCTCTTAAACTGTATCACTTAAAGAAACAGGCAGACAGACATCAATACCTAAATCTTTGAATACTTCCAGAGAAGAAGAGAACCAAATTCATTAACTTCACCAGCAGAACATAGAGTCCGCTTTACATTGGTGCAAAGATCTGCTCAAGATTAACAGCTGGAGAAAAAAAGTAAGAATCACTTCCTTTACCAGCTTCCCCAAGTCTGCCAAAAGGAGTACAGCACTTAGTTCAGTCATGATGGTAGAGTTCTTAAACTGAATTATCATAGAAGGACAGATGCCAAGGACTTACTGCATGCTTAGAGCAAAAATTATTAGGAATGCCCTGTGCATGGGTGATTATAAATTGGCTATGGGGTTTAATTAAGGGGTTTTCATTTCATGATCTAAACAACTGGGCTTTGGGATTAGCAGTTGCTGTCTGTTCACATCAGTAACTGGCAATGATTCTTCTAATCATATGGGGACATATTAGCATATTGTGCATTGCAAGATGGTGCTCCCAATAAAAAGTGACAAAAGGTTTCTGAACTCAGCATCTGTCATCCAGAATGCATGGATATCCAGAATGCATACCCAATTTATTTATAAAATATCTTCATTCCCAAGAGATCTTATTTACTTTTGCTTGAGAAGCTACTAAAATCTAAAACAACCAACCAACCAAACTTGTTTTCTCAATATCCCAAGGGAACTTCAAAAAACCAATCATTCTTTGATCATTATATGGTATTGTTAAATACATAGCTTATGTCCAGTTAACAACTAAAAAATGTTTTAGAAGCAGAATAAAAATAACAGTATTTAGCTGAAGCACTCTACTAATGCAGGGTTCTCATCTACCAACTTTTCTCTGGAGATTTCCTATCATCTCAGTGTTATATCTTGATACTTTCTGGCATTGCTGTAGATGCTACCAATATACATTTTACCAAAATGTTTTACATATTGGATATAAAATATAAATATGATAGAATTAGCTAGCTGGCATTTGAAAGAAAGATTTGCTTAATATATTTGAGAAATGTTTTTCATGGAACATCAGCCTTTAAAATGGTTATGCATTCATTTTACAAATATTTAAAGTGCCTCATAGGTGCCAGGTAAGGCACTGGATATGGGGATATAGCAATGAGCAATAGAAACAATCTCTGCTCTTACAGAAGTTTCAAAGTCACGTGGGAACAGATGATGCATAATATAGACCTCTTTTGTAGATCCAGAATTCATATTGGCATACTGAAGCCTCTGAGAAGTTGTACAATAAGAAGCAAGCAAATTGGGGTGCTTGGGTGGCTCAGTCAGTTAAGCATCTGACTTCAGCTCAAGTCATGATCTCAGGGTCCTAGGACTGAACCCCTCGTCTTGCTCTGCACTCAGCAGGGAGTAGGCTTGTCCCTCTCCTTCTTCCTCGGCCCCCGCACACTCATGCTCTCTCTCTCAAATAAATAAAATCTTCAAAAAAAAAAAAAAAAGAGAGAGAAGCAAGCAAATAACAATGACAAAGCCAATTCCTTAATTGGGTATTTCCCAAGCCAATTTGAATGAAACAAATATTCTGAAGAACTCACATTGGGACAACTAAATGAGGAAAATGGAGCTGGGTAAACACACCAAGAAATTTAATTTCATTTAATGCCAAGTATAGCATTATTCTTTGAAATTTGTAATATGAGACACCAAATTCTGTAATAATCAGAATGTTTGAAATTATGGATAAGAGTTTATTCCATGTGTATATGGACAAAAGCTAGAATGGAAGTTCCTATCAGCTATCAGCTGTGAGCTCCAGGAGTCTCGAGGGCCCAACTATATTATATATCAAATCAAATCCTGTGCAAAGGTCTTCAGCTGGACTGTCCCTGCTGGAGGGCTTGATAGATCCCCTCCCCCAACCGGTAGCCAAAACACCCTTGGCGTCCCTTTTTCTCAGTAGTTAATTGTATTTTTAACCCTCAAACATAAATAGGAAAGGGTAGTAAGGGATATTTTTTGTAACCCACAAATGCCCTAGTGCTCTGGCTGGAAGTCAACCTTATATAAACTGATATCCCCAGGCCTCATGAGCATTATGGCACAAATGAAGTCACACTGACATTTATGCCCAAATTAGACTGAGTCATTGCTTCCACTTGGCTAGGTGGTCAATTCCATGGAGGATTTCATGAGGTTTCTGGGATGGCAGTGGGACTCCCCTTTATTTGGCAGACCAGTCAGAGTCAATGTCCAGTCCACGACTGCTGACCTTTCTGGCTCCCTTGTTCATACAGCTTCTTCAACATGCTCTCGCCTCACTGCGGTCTGCAGCCACTGCTGTCTCTCTCTGCAGCCAAACTGAACTTCTTTCAATTCCAAGAATATGCCACGCTTCTATCAACCTCAGGCCACGTCAACTTGCTACTCCTTCAGTCTGAAACACATTTTGCGTGTCAAGTATAACTTATTCCAGGAAGTATTACTTGACTATAAATGCGAGGCACCCCTCCTATGTGTCATGTGGTACCCTGTGCTCATTCCTACTGTAGTACTTATCACAGTGCTTTAATCGTCTTTTGGGAAAGAAACAGGTAAACAGCAAAATCCTTATGGAGAGAGAGTATGTCTTCTTTATCTGTGTATCTTGAGCACTTGATGTGGGGTATGGCACATAATAGGACGTTTTTAAAGGAGGGTTTGCAACTGTCCTTCTACAATTTAACAGATATTCTCATTACAAGTAAGCTATAGATGAGCCAATCATGATTAGCCGTTTTCAAACTGAAGTCACACATACCAATGCTTTCCTTACTTCTCATATTTAAAACATCACTGTATAACCTACCCCAGGCAATTTTGTGATAGAGAATGATCTATTGACTTATCCTATTCCTTCAGGCACTCAGAGTCCTCATTCTCAGCTTTGACTGCCTGAAGCTTCCCACAGTTTTACCAGTCCACCCAAGACATTGCTTTATGCTCTGGATTTTCCTTCCTTATCCATTTTTTTTTCCCTGTCCTGGGTCTTATTTCCTTAGAGCTCTCCTCTCTGCTAAGTTTCTACTGACTCAATCAAAGTTCTTACAAAAGCACATTTTAATTAAATTGTGGGAGAAGGAAATTTTCAAGATTCATGATTAAGGAGGGTATATGTCCAGCCACCTCCATGCCTTGTTTTTAGAGCCTATGATAAGAAGAGAGCAGACTAGGGCCATAGCCTGTAACAGGCCTTGCACTGGTCAACATATTTCACTACACGGCAGCCAGCTATGCCTCTCTAATGTCAAATAACTTCCATTCTGGTGTTGTTGGAGCAAATGATAAGACCCTGGGCCTAAGGCAGAGAGCTGGAATACAGGCATCCCTCTAGAAACCGAGCCTCCCTGCCGCTAACCCAGCCCTCATTACTGTTCCTTACTTCTTTTATACACAGCATCACTAGGAATCAAAGATCCAGGTGCTCTGCATTATTTAAAGAGAAGAGGCAGGGCACCTGGGTGGCTGAGTCAGTTAAGAGTCTGCCTTCGGCTCAGGTCATGATCCCAGAGTCCTGGGATCGAGTCACACTTCGGGTTCCCTGCTCAGTGAGGAGACTGCTTCTCCCTCTTCCTCTGCCATTCCCTTTGCAGTTCCCCCTGCTTGTGCTCTCTCACTCTCACACTCTCTCAAACAAACAAACAAACGAATGAATTTTTTAAAAAAGAGAGAGAGAATGAGGCTTCCGATTGTGACATATTCAGAGGTGGTTAGTGTGGGATGGCTGCTCCCTTGATTCAGTGACTAACTCACTAAACTATATTTGGTGAAGACTACAGGGTGAAAAAGGAAAGGCAATGGTGGGACACAGAATCTTTTGGTAGAAAATGAGCTAGTCCAATTGAATAAATAGCGTGTCACGGTACATGAGGAAGATCAGGCACCAGAGTTGAAAGCAAAACAGGCAGAAAGTGAGGACAGAAGAAGGAAGAGAGTGAGAGCGAGAGAGTGACAGAGGAAGACTGAAAAACATTTAGTAATTAATTATATTAAAAAAAAAAAAACCCTAAGGGCCAGCATTATGTCAAGATCACTAACTCTGTAAAGAAGAGCCAAGAGGTCTTCAAATCACAGCCTGTGAACCAAATCCGGCCAGCTGGTGGCTTTTGCAAATGACATTTTATTAGAACAGAGCTGTGCTCATTTGTTTACATACTGTGTATGGCTGATTTAGTGCTACAACGATAAAGCTGAATAGTAGCGACAATGGTCTTACAACCCATAGAGCTTAAAGCATTTACTCTCTGGTGCCTTAAAAAAATTTTGCTGAATTCAGAAGTAGACAATTAGAACAACAGTATATTTCTCCAGTGATGGGGATCGAGTCCCAGAGGCAGGCCCACGGTCTCCTCATTGGGTACTTCATAACCTAGAAGTGAGGAACATGCAATCCCCTTGCTCTGAAAAGAAGGCTTGAAGAAGTGCTGAGTCTTAAGTCCTTTTATGCCACTTAGCAGTCAAACCTAAGTAACTCTTCTGCAAATCTGTGCTAAATTGTTTCTAGTGGCAGCTCAGATACTCATGAGTCTTCTGCTGATGAAGCCCCAGAGTGTATACTTTTTAGAAGGGAAATTCCAATTCAGCCTTTCTAGAAAGGTTATGCCATGTATTTTGAGCTCTTCCCACTGACAAGGTATCTTCCATTTCTGATGACCTTGAAGAGACAGACCATGGGTTGTTGAAAAAAAGAGTTTATGGCCATTTGAGTTTATTCAGATGTTAAAAAAAAATCACTAACTAGATCTCAGTTCTACAGACTTCTGAATTCCCACCATTTTAAGTATTTTGCTCCCGGTAGATACAACAGGGTTGTATGTATGTGTGTCCATAGACCCAGAATAGCATACTTTTATATGAAATGAAACATATCAAAATAGAGTGCTGTTCTTATAGGTGGCTGCTTCTGTTGGGCTTACTTAATCGTTAAGAGAATAAAGTAGATCTAGATTTTGACAACCAAGACTGAATGAGGGAAACATTTCAGTTAGTTTATTTTTTTGTTTTGTTTTGTTTTGTTGTTGTTTTTGTTTTTTGTTTTTTACATTTCAGTTAGTTTAGAAGAGCTTGTTGGTTTGTTTGGGTTTTTTCTGTTTTGTTTTTTTTTTTGGTGGGGGACAGGGTTGGTGGTTGAGATACGATTAGCTGCTGTAATTTGCAGGAATAATGAACTCATTTATATCAGTTCTAACCAACAGCTAAAGAAGAAACTAGGAGTTTATTTCCCCATTTATACCTGTTTGGAAGTCACTGATGGGTTTGGATGTTTTCAATACCTTTTCATCTTCCTTGCCAGTTCAACATTTTTCCTCGTTGTCTATTCAATCTTATCATTTTAGCCAAAACTAAATTCAAGCATACTTAGAATTCAATAAAAAATGCCACAGATGGGGGTGCTGGCTGGCTCACTCTATCGAGTGAGCAACTCTTGATCTCAGGGTTGTAACTTTGAGCCCCACATTGGGTGTAGAGATTACTTAAAAAGAAAATCTTTAGGAAAAAAAAAAAGATGCTCAAATGTATAAATGAATGAAATTTAGAAAGTCAAGGAAAATCCTTACATTTAAATATCCATGTATGTATTGTTAGTCAGCTTACCATAAAAAGAAATTAATGATATAACAACAACAACACTTAAGTAGGCAGTCAGGGCAGTCAGCCTTGTGCTCAGATATAAAAACAGAGCCTCAGGGGTGTCTGGGTATCTCAGTGGGTTAAAGCCTCTGCCTTCAGCTCAGGTCATGATCTCAGGGTCCTGGGATCGAGCCCCCACATCGGGCTTTCTGCTCAGCAGGGAGCCTGCTTCCCGCCTACCCCCCCCCCCCCACCCACTGCCTCTCTGCCTACTTGTGATCTCTCTCCTCTCTGTCAAATAAATAAAATCTTTTTAAAAAATGAATACAAAATAAATAAATAAAAGCAGAGCTTCACAGAAAACCAAAAAATCAAAGGAAAATTTAATTAGAATTAGCTACCTTCACAGGCTATTTGGAGCTATTCTCTCTATCTCTCTCTTTCTTTTTTTTTTTTTTTTCCTTACCATTTATGATAATTGGAAAGAGGTATGAGATTCACAATAATAGATGGGAAACTGTTCACAGGTCTGTGACCTTTCCTGAGTA
>CM052801.1:78856365-78945348 GCA_028533885.1 Nasua narica | reverse complement strand
TACCATTTATGATAATTGGAAAGAGGTATGAGATTCACAATAATAGATGGGAAACTGTTCACAGGTCTGTGACCTTTCCTGAGTACGAGAGCCAAAATGCATTACCCCTGTTTTGGATCATTCCTCAGTCGGGTAACCATAGCAATTCAGTCTGGAAGACACTGAGAATTTTACAACGTGAGATAATACGTGGAGGATTCAAAGCACAGTAACTTCACCAGAGACTAAAAGTGTATGCAAATCCATTCAAGTTTTACCTGACAAGATGAGGGAGTAGATATTCCGGTACTTTGTTATCCATACCAATGATGTTCATGTTTTTTGGTCATGGAAATATTTTGCAGAAGTCCAAAATATAAATAGAAAAGCAAGCTAGATCTGGCTAAAGCAGTGGCAGATATTCTTTCTGTCCTTATGATCCCACTTTCTCTAATCATCCCCTTGTCGACTTCCATACTGCACCTACCATAATGTCTGGTACATAGAAGACATTCAAGTAATATTTTTGAATGGATAAATGAATAAGTAAATGAGACATATATAAGGAATCACTAGGGATCTGTGAAGCAGTTTTGAATCTGCCATGTAACCCATTTGTTTTAAAGATGAGAATCCTCTGGAAGATATGAAGAACACTAAAATTAGACTAAATAGCATTTCATGTTTGTGTGAGGATTCAGATGGCCCTGATAGTGATACAAAACATTACTATTTTGCTACCCTGAAATACCCTGAAAAGGTTTCTTATGTTTTGGTTGTATAAAAAAATGCTTTTATTACAATGTTTATTACAAACATATTTTATTACAAGACTTTTGAGTATGGACTACATTTCCAGAAATATGATAAAAGTCATACCTCATGAAATCACACATGTAGGCAAAACAACACAATTCAAATCACAAATTTCATTTTTATTAATAGATTTGGCCTCATAATCAAAATGTAAGAGCTTTTGAAACTGATAAGTCTTTTCATTTAAAAACAAAAATGTTTTGGGGCACCTGGGTAGCTTAGTGGGTTAAAGCTTCTACCTTCGGCTCAGATCATGATTTCAGGGTCCTGGGATCAAGTCCCGCATCGGGCTCTCTGCTCAGCAGGGAGCCTGCTTCCACCTCTCTCTCTGCCTGCCTCTCTGCCTACTTGTGATCTCTCTCTCTGTCAAATAAATAAATAAAATCTTTAAAAAAAAACAAAAACAAAAATGTTTTTAAAATAGAGGATTAAGAGCAATTATTTAAGAATAATTCTTCCAAGATATCTGTGCCTGGCTGTGATGGATAACTTTATGTATCAACTTGACAAGGCCAAGGGATGATCACAAATGTGCTTAAATATTATTTGGGGTATGTCTGTGAGCATGTTTGCAGATGGAAGAGATTAACCCTTAAATTGTTGGGCTGGGTAAAACAGATTGCACTTCCAATGTGTCATCATCCAATCCACTGAGTGCTTGAATAGAACAAAAAGGCTGAGGAAGGAAGGTTGAACACTTTCCCTCTCTCTCTCTCCCTGTGCCTGACTGTGTGACCAGCCACTAGTCTTCTCCTGCCCTTGGACTGAGACATACAACTGGCACTTCTGGATCTCAGGCCTTAGGACTAGGACTGGAATTTACAGCATTGGTATTTCTGGGTATCCAGTTTACAGATGGTAGACTGTGGAACTTAGCCTCCATAATCACCTGAGACAATTCCTTATAATAAATTTCATTTTATAGATTATATTATATATTATGTATGTTATAGATTTTTCTATACATAAGTATATTTTTAATAAATTTTACACACACATACACATTTGGTTCTGTTTCTCTGGAGAACCCTAGCTAATGCAGATTTTGGAACCAAGAGTGATTTTACAGAAACCAAATTTTAAGGTAGAGTTTTCTGAACTAAGGTTTCTAGAATTGGCTCTCAAATATGATTAGACGTAAGCACTCTAATGATTTTATTGCCAATAGCAAAGAGAGCATTGATAGCCCATGGCATGACCTGGCAATGGAGATAGGCAAAATATCTGCATTGGATGTTGCTAATCAACCATTTATAAGAAGCAAATATCTGAATGACTACATATGCAATACTTTTAAACAGTTCTAAAAAACTATACAAATATAATGAGATTGGCAAGTTGCCCCTAATGTCACTGGACAAAATGGTGAAAGAAAAGGATAAGCTCGGGGATTCAAATTCCCTATTCAGGTGTCACATAAATGACCTAAAGGGGTCTATGTGTGCTCTGAAGGAGAGCCTTACCTCCTGTAGCCATGGGGCTATAGAAATTGATGAAAATCAAATGCAGAATCTCATAAGGAAACTGGTTGAATTACAACTTATGCTGAACTCCCAGCCTCTCAGGGTGCATGTTGTTAAAATGAGGGCATTGATTGAGAAAGAATAAGATCCTGTAAGTTGAGATGGAGACATGTAGCAAGAGCATGCTAAAATTGGGTACAATGAACCCCTAAATTCTGATGAGTCTTCTTTGCAAGTGGAAGAGATCTCCCATTATATCAGAAGTGACTTCCCCACTCATAGCAGAAGCAGCCTCTCTAACACCAGAGGCAATAACATCTCTACCCTCAGTGATATCAGCCTTTCTACCCCCAGTCTTACTGGCCTTTCCACCTGTCTGAGGGAATTAAATCTGCATTATAATCCCAAGGAAGGGATTCAAAAGCCTAGGACAATTGAAATGTTATAGTGGATTTGTCATTTAAGACTTATTCACCACAACTTCTTTATCCATTCATCTGTTGATGGGCACCTTGGTTCCTTCCACAGTTTGGCTATTGTGGACATTGCTTCTATGAACATTGGGGTGCAGGTGCCCCTTCTTTTTACTATATCTGTATCTTTGGGGTAAATACCTAGCAGTGCAATGGCTGGGTCGTTGGGTAGCTCTATTTTCCACCATTTGCATTGACATGGATGGAAATGGAGGGGATTATGCTAAGTGAAATAAGTCAAGCAGAGAAAGATAATTACCATATGGTTTCACTCATGTGTGGATCATAAGGATTATCATGGAGGACCACAGGGGAAGGGAGGGAAAACGGAATGGGAAGAAATCAGAGAGGGAGACAAAGCATGAGAGACTCTGGACTCTGGGAAACAAACTGAGGGTTACAGAAGGGAGGGATGGGGGGATGGGGTAACTGGGTGATGGGTTTTAAGGAGGGCACGTGATGGGATGAGCAGTGGGTGTTACATGCAACTAATGAATCACTGAACACTACAACAAAAAAACTTATGATGTACTATATCCTGCCTAACTGAACATTAAAAAAAAAACAAAAACAGGGGCGCCTGGGTGGCTCAGTGGGTTAAGCCTCTGCCTTTAGCTCAGGTCATGATCTCAGGGTCCTGGGATCGAGCCCCGCATCGGGCTCTCTGCTCAGCAGGAAGCCTGCTTCCTCCTCTCTCTCTGCCTGCTTGTGATCTCTCTCACTCTGTCAAATAAATAAATAAAATCTTTAAAAACAAAAACAAAAACAAAACAAAAAAAACACCACCCATACAGGAAGGGTCCAGAAGTCATATGTGAGAAATAAATGTGTGAGGGAGTCTTGGCATCTGTGAAAAGTTCTGCGTTTGCTCTTCTGAATTGCCACTGAATTGGGAAACCTATATACAACGGGAGTAATTGGATCCTATTTGGCAGGGGTAAGGTGGTGGCACTCAACCACCACAGGCAAGGAGGGTGTGGTTATCATAATGAACAGCAGACTCAAAGCAGCAATCAGAATAGTCTGACCCTCATGGACCTATGATGTTGACTAATTGATCACGGTATTCCTAGAAGTGGAATAGATAGGAGGCCAAGTAAATTTTTACTTGAGTTGTATAAACAGAGAAGTTCTAAGTCAAGTGAAAAAAGTCTAAACTGAATCATAAAAACGGAGAATTACAGATCTTCAATCAATTCCCAGACTTGGACCAGCCAATCAACTGGTGCTTGAAGTATCAGTGGCAGATGAGGATGCTGTTTGGAACTTTTAGGAGGCTCCTATAGTTGAAGTACAGCGGTAGCCCTGAGGATTTTGAAGCAAAGCCTTGCCATGTAGTCCTCTGCAGATAACTGCTCTCCTTTTAAGAACTAGCTCTTGGCCTACTACTGCCCCTTAGTAGAGATCAAATGCTTAATCATGGGCCACCAAATTACCATGCAACCTGAGCTATCTATCATGAATTTTGTGTGTTATCTGATCCACTAAGCCACAAAGTTGGGTTTGTGCCGTAGGACTCCATATTCAAATGGAAGGGGTATATACACGATTGAGCCCAAAGGGGAAATGAAGGCACAAGTAAGTTACATAAAGTATCCCAAATGCCTGCTCCTGCTATAGTGCCTTGTATCTCCCAGTCTGTACCAGTGACCTCAAGGGTGTTCCCTATAATCTGTTGACAGAGGAAGAGAAGCCTCTAGTTTCCAGATGGTTCTATAGGATAGCAGGCACCATCCAAAAATCGGTAGCTATATACTACAGTTCCTTTCTGAGACATCCCTAAAGGACCGGGGTGAAGGTAAATCCTCCCAAGTAGGCAGAACTCTAAACAGTGCACCTTGCTTTACACTTTGCTTATAAGGAGAAACGGCCGGACATGGAATTATATACCAATTCATGGGCTATGGCCAATGGTTTTGCTGGATGTTCAGAGACTTAGAAGGAACATGATTGGAAAACTGATGACAAAGAAATCTGAGGAAGAGGTATGTGGATAGACTTCTCTGAATGGGCAAAAAACATGATGATATTTTTGTTCAATGTGAATGCTCACCAAAGGGTGTACTCAGCAGAGGAAAATTTTCATCATCAAATGGATAGGATGACCTATTATATATATGTCAGTCAGCCTCTTTCTCCAGTCACTCCTGTCATTCTCCAATGGCCGCATGAGCAAAGTGCCCATGGTGGTGGAGGTAAAGGTTATACACGGATGAAGGTTATGACAATGAAGCTCATCAATATGCACTTTCAGTCACCAAGACTAATCCAGCTATGGCCACCACTGAGCGCCCAATTTGCCTGCAGATGAGACTAACACCGAGTTCCTGATATGGCACCATCCCCCAGGGAGATTAGCCGGCTATCTGGTGGCAGGTTGATTACACTGTACTGCTTCCATCTTGGAAGTGGCAGCATTTTGTTCTTACTGGAATTGACACTCTGGATATAGATTTACCTTTCTTACATGCCAAAACTACCATCCATGAACTTACAGAATGCCCTATGCATTATCATGGTATTCTGTGCGGCACCGTTTCTAATGAAAGAACTCACTTTACAGCAAAAGTGTGGCAGTGAGCGCATACTCATAAAATTCACTGGTCTTACCCTGTTTTCCACAACCAGCTGGCTTCTTGAATTGTAGAATGACCTTCTGAAGACTCAGTTACAGTGCCAACTAGGTGACATTACCTTGGAGGCCTAGGGCAAGGTTTTCCAGAAGGCTGTATATGCTCTGAATGCAAGGCCAATATGTAGTGCTGTTTCTCTGATAGGATTCGTGGGTTCAGGAATCAAGGGGTAGAAATGGGAGTGGCACCACTCATTTTTACCCCTCGTGACCCACTGGCAACATTTTCGCTTCCTATCTTTGCATAGGGCCAAAGGCAGGCTTCCCCAAAATGTGTCACTTTGGCATAATGATTATTTTAAATAAAAGTTACTTAAGAGACAGCCTGTACAAGAGGAAGATAGCCTATACAGAAGAAACTCAGGCCCTCCTCTGTCCCCATGAAAACAAGAAATAAATCTCCCATGTAAAAGGTGTCTTACATGTACCAGGAGGTAGAGACATCCCTATCACAAGAAGTCTGTATAAACAACCCTTGTGAGTTTTACTAATTTAGGTAAAATTAGTAATTAGACCAAATCCTTTGTCTAAATTCTGTTTGAATTCCATTACTACTTGAAGCTCCCAAAGTTAAGTTTTCTTTTTCCTGTCAAGTCCTCACAGATATATGGTCTCTTTGTCTAAAAAGTATAGAAACTGCCTGTCTTGGTCATTTCTTCTGTTCTCAGTTTCATTATCGGGATTCTGTGCACACATAATAAAACTTTGGTTTTTTTTATCCTGTTAATCTATCTCATGTAAATTTAATTCTTAGTCCAGATGGAAAATCTTGAAGGGTAGAGGAAGAATTTTTTCCTTCTGGTCACATCCTTATGCCCTGCTGGCCTAGAGGTCTTAGTTCCAAGAGAGAAATACTTCCACTATAGTGGAAACACAACAGTGATTCTATTAAACTGGAAGTTAAGACTACTGCCCAGCCACTTTGGGCTTCTCATGCCTCTGAATCAATAAGTGGAGAAGGGAGTTACTATGCTGGCTGGGGTAATTGATCCTGACTACCAAGGGGAAATCAGAGTACTACGGCACAAAGGAGAGCTAAGGCAGAGTATGTCTGTAAGACAAAGATCCCTTAGGGTGTCTCTTAATATCATCATGCCCTGTGATTAAAATCAATGGAAAACTACAACAACTCAATCCAAGCAGGATCATTAATGTCCTCTTCAGGAATGAAAGTTTGGATCACCCCACCAAGTAAAGCACCACAATGAGATGAAGTACTTCCTGAAGGTAAAGGAAACACAGAGGGGTAGTGGAAAAAGGTAATTCACAATACCATCTATAACCATGTGACCAGTTGCAGAAATAAGGACACAAATGTAATGAGTATTTCCTCCTTATTTGATTTTGTTACAAATATATTTTATGTTTAAATATATTTTATGTACCTATGTGCGTATCAAATATCTTTGTTTTCTTTCATCTTATTCCCTCATCATGTAATGTAAGATGTATTATTGACTTTGTATTATAGTATTAAGTATTGTTAATTTTACATCATAGAATTTAAGTTATGGGACATCAAAGAGTAAACACCATGCAAGGACTTTGCCTCCTGTTTTAGAAGGGGTTAGTGCATTTTTGGTTGTACGCAGGAGAGTTGTACTACATTAGAATAATGACCTTGTTATTGTCTTTCTTTGGAGATTAAGTTTGGTTTAAGGGCCAAACCATTGTGCTTCAATGCCAAGTTGAGAGGAGTGGAATTGTGATGGCTAGTTTATTGTGTCAATTTGATTAGGCCAAAGGATACTTACATATCTGATTAAACACTATTTTGGGTGTGTCTGTAGGGTGTTTTTGGAAGCAATTACTGTATTTGAATTGATGGACTGAGTAAAGCACATTGCCCTCCCCAATGTGGGTGGGCATTATCTAATTCATTGAAGAAATGAATAGAACAAGAAGGCAGAAGAATGTTGAATTATCTCTCTGCCTGACTGCAGAGCTGAGATGTAAGTCTTCTGCCCTTGCACTAGGAATTAAATATCATTGGTCCTTCTGGTTCTCAGGCCTTAGGACTCACACCAGAATTTACAGCATCCACTTTCCTGGGTCCCTGACTTTTAGACAGCAGACTGTGGGACTTTTTTCAGCCTCTACAATCTCACGAGTCAAATCCTTATAATAAATCAGACTGTACACACATATACACACACACACACACACACACACCCCACAAATCTTCCTCAACTTCTGATAGAATTATGTCCCAATAAAAATAATACATCTAATCTACCAAACATCATAGCTTGGCCTAGCCTACCTTAAATGTGCTCAGAACATTTACATGAGACTACAGTTGGGCAAAATCATCTAACACAAAGCCTATTTTATAATAAAGTATTGAATATCTCATATAATTTATTTAATATTGTACTGAAAGTAAAAAACAATTGTTGTATGTGTACAAGTTGCATATCCAGTGTCATGAGAGAATATCATACCATATACCACTAACCCAGAAAAAGATCAAATTTCAAAATTTGAAATGCGGTTTCTAATGAATTCGTATTGCTATTATACCATTGTAAAGCCACAAAATAATAAGTCAGGGACTATCTGTGTATATATATAGCAAATTATAATATGTAAATATGTCATATATAATATATACAATTATGTGTATAATATTTCACATATAGTATATACTACATAAGTTATTATATTATTCTATACAAGTATCATTGATTCCATTTCTCTGGAGAACCATAACTAATATAATGTGTGCTTCTACATTTTTCCTTGCATTTGAGCAAAAAGAAGAGATATATACAGAGTGAGAGGAGCCAACACAATTTCAAGCTGGGAAAACATTTAAAGATTATTCGGATTACCTTTTACATTGGACAGATGAGAAAACTAAACTCTATATAGCTCAAAAAAGACAAGGCTGGAAGTAGAACTTATATATTCTGGCACGAAGTTCAATGGTCTTTTGTATTACATCATTTGACAAGAAAAATAATAATGCTAATGATGATATTATAAGGTAGCCTAAATCTGAGGTTTATTTCAAATAACATTTTTGCTTCTATTACCCTTTTTAAAGGAACAGAAGAAAATTGGATTCAAATTGGACATTTTGCTAATTATCTCTAAAGTACCTAACTTTATAGGTGCTGAATAATACACTACATAATTAGGGTGATTAATAGGACTTAAGTATGTATGATTCCAACACACGTTGAAGCCATGTGATCTGAATGAGTTTTAATTAGAGTTGGATGAGTTTCTTACTTCCAAATCTATTGGTGAAAAATTGGATTTTAACTTCAGTCAATTTAATGTGTTGCTTTATACTACATGGCTACATGAATGACAGGAAAGAGAAGTGCCCTGGAGTCTCAATAAATTGGGCCAATTTGAGAAGAAAAGCCTCTGATTTAGTGAAAGAATATGTTCTTCAAAATAAATGTAATTTACGGCACATAATAGTTCAAACTACACTAATAAAGTAATGTCATGCCCCCAACTTCTAATCTAATTCTGCTTTAAAGAGATATGTTTATATATTCAACCTTTTCTCAACCACTTTCTCTATCCATCTTTTTCTTTTTTTTTTTTTTTTTTTTTACTTAACTAGGACCAAGTTCTCCTTTATGGACACTGATTCCCCTACAGCACTATCAACTGGTATTTTCTTATTCTCCCACAGTGGACATATATTAGGTCCACAGAAATGGGCTGGAATACCTCTGATTCCCCTTTACTATTTTTCCAGTATGGTTTCATCACATTTGTTCAATATCCCATAACAATTTGAAGCTTATAAAACTACATTCTTCCTGATCTGGTTTCATTTTCAAGTCACTCTTCCCACTCTTTGAAGATGTTGGCATCCGTTTTACAGTTATATATTTTTTCATCATCACAGTAATCCTATGATATTTCAGCTAAAAAATACATGGCACATCCATGATGACTCCCTTATGCTTCCTTGATCATCTTCCACATTCTATTTCTGACATGGGGAAACCGAAGGACTCCATAAAAATCTGCGTTTGCTCCTTTTCTTGCTTCTATTCTTACTAGGGCTTACACCCCCCACTTTATGCATGCCTCATAATGCAGACAGTGTGTCTTTCTTGTAAGTGACAATAAGTATATGATTTCTTTAGAATAGATAATATCTAAGGAAGGACCAGGTGAGAATGACTGGACAAAGCTATCTTATGTGTATTCTAGACCACCTGCACTAGACGTCTCAATGCCAAGTCCCCCTGGCTCCAAGGAATAACACCTGGATCCTCATCTTTGTTCTAACTGGTTCCTGGATGCCTAAGAAGACATGTACATCCCACCAAAATCCTCAATAAAACCCCCAGACCCCAAGCAAAGATGAGATACTCATTCTGTACCCGTACTCTCTATCTTCACCAAACTCCGCTTTTACCTCCTGCTAACTAGCATTTGATTTCTATCCTGCATGCAGCCAGCGATCCTACTGGCTAGTCCTTCAGGACAGTCTCTGGGTCCTTGGACCTGGCCTGCCTGCATCAATTCTGCAATTCATTCACAATGATATTCACTAGAAATTACCATCATGCAGAACTATTCCACAAGTGTAATATTAAAGTTTGAAATTTTTCCCGTCACATTCTTCTATCCTTCAGCCTCTCCTACTCTTGCATCCTAAAATAGCCTACCTTTTTATTTCATCAAAATGTTTAATCCTCTGTTACCCCTTTTTCTCATAACTTTCTATATTACCTAAACACTCATGGATAGCTTATTAAAGTGTACTCTTACCAGCAATTTGAATTTATTTTTCTTTCCACAGTATCTGCCTAGTCAATTAATTCTAACATCCTGGTTAGACCTACATATCTGGTTTCTTTTTGACTACTTCTGGGCTTCTGAACATTGCCAGAGAATGTCACACAACACATGGTGATTGGCTCCAGTGAATATGTATCATTTCCAGTATTTCAATTAGAAACTCCATACCATTAAACTATTATGTCATTCATTCTTAATATATCCTTTCTAAAATAGTTCTTTTGGTTTTAAGATAGCTCAAATTAAGTTGAAAAAAATGGGGGATAAAATTTTGAAAAAAGTACAGAGACCTCATGAATATTAATATATCCAGACTTGGGGTGCCTGGGTGGCTCAGTAGTTTAAGCGTCTGCCTTCGACTCATGTCATGATCCCCGAGTCCTGGGATGGAGCCCTGCTCTGGGCTCCCTGATCAGTGGGGACTCTGCTTCTTCCTCTCCCTCTGCCCCTCAATCTGCTCGTGTTTTCTGTCTCTAAAATAAATAAAATCTTAAAATATATATATATATATATATATATATATATATATATATATATATATATATATGACTCACAGTTGGTAACTGGATGCCATCAGTACTATGGCATCACTTTCTAGGTCTCTTTCATTCTCTCTGCCTCTGGCTACCTCTCAAACCACAAGATCTTTCTTTTGGGCATCTCTTTGTTCATTTATATTATTTTCCTCTCAGATTCCCACAACTACTTGGAACAGTTTTCCTGTGTCTCAAATCTAAATTCCTAGAGAAGAGGCAGCATATCTGATTAGTTTGACTAAGTAGCTGATCAACAAATAATTTTACAAACATTGAAGCCAACTGCTTCAATAGAGGATTTGGGTAGTTTCAGTTATGAGAAAAGAGAGCCACTTGCAGAAAAGCATCATAAAAATATTTTCGCTATAGTAGTTATTCCAACTTTCCAGCTATCCTCAAGTCCTTAAGTTGCATTACTTTCAACACCTTTAGCCTCTGTTTTAAGGAAAGTAGAAGACAAATACTTTCTGCAATCAGTGTGAGCTTGATTTATGCTTTTCCTCTTTATTTCAACACTTACATCTCCATTCTTCCTTAACTTTTTTATACTGGTTTTTCAGAAAATGAATACTCCAAATTGTTTCCTAAACTAAATTACATAGAATTATTTATATGAACTAAAAAATCAAATTCATAAAGAAGAAAATGGGTGGAGTCAATAATAATTTCCTTTTTCCTTTTGTGTCTTCAATCTTTTTCTGAGCATTAATATTGTCCTCTTCACTAACCATGATTTTCTCCCTCATTCTAAAAAATCAATGCTGCCTTCAAGATACTCTTCTATCTTTTATCGTTGCATAGTTAAATGTGGAGAAAGTACTCTAAAATGCATGCATTAACTTCCTTTCTACTTCTCAGCAAATTGTTCTTTCAAAACCATGTTCTTGTCCACATGGCTTTAGCTGTATGCATTTTCTTTATTAAACAAGTAAGACCAAAACCCAGTTGCAACTTGCTTTCACACTGTAATAATATTTCTTGGATCTGGAATTAAGAAGAAAGGCTTCTTCCTCATTCCTGTTGTTTCCTTTTATGTGAAGAGACATCTATTAGCATAACACTCCTGGCCTCTTTCCATTTCTTTACTCATTTTGTCTTAGGGGATGAGGAATGATTTAATATGATTAGTAATTTTTGGAAAGAGAAAATTCTTAGGACGAGCAGTTTTCTCCTTTTTGTCACTTGGGAATAAATTATCTGCAAGGAGAGCATATTCTCTTCTGCTCCTCTAGAGGCAGCCTATCACAACTGGTTTATCAGTATTAGGACATCAGAAACTGCTCCTGCTCTATAATCTTTAATACTGAAATTCCCCTCTTTGATGAGAATCATTTGCTCTTACATTCTAGTGGAATATAATATTTGGAACCCTACCCATAGATACAAGCCACACTCTCCAATATCAATGTTCAGTAACAAAGGTTCTATTTTAAACTATGTCTTCCTTATTTTTTGTCTTATTTCCCACTGGGTTCAGTCAGAAATATCGATGAAGAGTCCTTTGGGAGACAAAATGATTTCTGGAGGTTAAGGCTTATCACATGCCTTTTATGGATGATGTTCAATTTTGGTGGCATTATATTAAGTACAGGATACAGGGGTTTTTGACCTTGAAGTTGACAGTGGCCTATATTGCACAAAATGGCTGGTTTTAACAGTTGTGAAGATAGCATTAACTGCTGTGCCCTTAGGCTATGTTGTGTTTTGACCTTGGCAAGTGAATAAAGCATATGCAGTCGTTATATCAACAACTGATTTCTATTTCTTTAGAGGCACTGCATATTCAAGGCTTTGAGTAACACACAAACCTAGGGTTTCAGATTTCATCAATGGTGTAAGTGAAAATTTTTAAAATTTTGGACCCCAGCAAAGAAAGAGGTTACAGGGGCCATAGCCATGGGCAGGCTTCAGAAAGTGATGGCCACATGGGGCTTAGCAAACAAATATTACCTACACTGGCTTCAGCAAGGGTATGGGCCTCGGAAAAAATCTCACACTTAGTGAACAGACTTAACCACGTGGTGGGGAATTTAGGATTCAGACTACAACTTAAATTTAAACACCAAAGGCACTGTCATTAGCACATGTGTGTGGAGTTCAAGATGCCTCAGCAGACAAGGCTGGGGCACTGAAGCCTCTATAAGGGGGTAAAATTGAGGCAAAGATTCAAACATGAGGAAAAGAGAATCTTTCCATGTATAGACCTTTTAGCCACTGATAGAACACAATTTATTGCTTTTAAATTGAAAGAAAGCTGAATCCTTCAGACATAAAGCTCTAGAGTTTTCATGTAAAAATTGTTACAACCTAGGGTGCCTGGGCGGCTCAGTTGGTTAAACGTCCAACTCTTGATTTCGGCTCAGGTCATCATCTCAGGGTGGTGAGACTGAGCCCCACATCTGGGCTCCTGGGCTTGTGCTGGGTGTGGAGCCTGCTAAAGATTCTCTCTCTCCCTCTCCCTCTGCCTCTTCCCCATCTCTCCCCCCTCTAAAAAAACTGTTAAAACCTTACAAAGGCAGCCCTACATATGGTGCATTCGGTGCCTAAAAAGCAACGGTGAAGGAGACAAATTTAGATTACTGTAGATTGTCCGCAGACTCAAAAGACCCACAAACATGTGTTCTCAGCATGAATCTAAATTCATTAATTACAGGGAGTAGTCTTTTCTAGAAGACAGGTTTCTGAGAACTAAGCTATTCCACAGCAAGCAACACTGGGAGTTACGGCTGAGACCTAGAACAGAAAACTCCTGTTTATAAAACAATGCACGCACTACTTTGCAAGAAAGAGTCCAAGTCAGTGAAAAAATATAGGCTCAAAATGTAAATGTGAATGAAGATAAATTGAAAAAGCAATAAAATAGTCTCAAATAAGATCTGGTGAATAGGATTGTCAACTTTGTAAATTTATACACTTCTTAGAAAGATTATAATGTAAACATAAGTTTAAAAGGAGCTAAATTAATATCAGACAAATCTTCAAAACAAAGAGATAAAGAGATAAAAAGTAAGCCACTTCATAACAATAGAAGGATTAATTCATCAAGAAGATATAAATATCATTAATGTGCATACATCTGATAAGACAGCTTCAAAATACATGAAGCAAAACTTGGCCAAAATACAGGAAAAAATAGTTAATTCCATAACAATAGTCGGTGATTTAATATCTGTCTCTCAGCAAATGGTAGAACTAGGTAAAAATCAATAAAAACATAGATAATCTGAACAACACTATTGATTGACATGATCTAATTGATATTTATGGTACATCATAACCTAATAGTGCAGAACATAATTATTTCCAAGTGGATATGGTACATTTACCAAAAGGTGATAGACCCTGAGCTCAACTACAGAGCTAATCTCAACAAATTTAAAGGGACTAAAATACAGAGTATGTTCTCTTGCAATAATAAAATAAAATTAAAAGCAAATAGCAATAAGATATCTAGAAAATACCAAATATTTTTAAATTAAAACACTTCTAGGTAATTCATGGTTCAAAGAAGAAATCATGAGAGAAATTAGAAAATATTTCAAAATGAATATAATGAAACTAGAACATATCAAAATTTATGAAATAGAGCTAAAGCAGTGATTAGAGGAAAAGCTATACCTTTAAATGTTTACATGAGAAAAAAGGTAGGTCTAAAATCTAAAAATGATTCAAGATTCCACCTTCAAAAGTTAGGAAAAGAGAAAGGGAAAAGAAAATGATAACAACGAACAAGAAATAAATAAAATTGAAAATGCAAACAACATAAAAAGATTAACAAAGCCAAAAGCTTGCTTGGAAAAAAGACACAAAACTGATAGACCGCCTAGGTAAGATGACTAAGAAAATAAGAGTGAGAACTCAGATTACTAATCCCAGGAACGAAAGAATGTATTTCTGTATAGATGCTAGAGACATTAAAATGGTTATAAGAGAATATTATATATAGTTTTATTGCAGGAAATCCCTCCTCCCTGACAAAGTTATCAAATATTTAAGGAAGAAATAATATCAAGAATACATAAATTCATTAAACAGAGTAGAAGAAAACACTTCTCAATCCATTTTACAATCTAGTACATTCCTAACACCAAAATTTGAAAGTAGTACATTTAAAAATATAAATCCATATCTCTTATAAACTTATATAGAAGAATTCCTAAATGAAATATTGGGAAATAGAGTTAAACAATATATAAAAGGGATAATATAGCATGACCAAGTAGAGTTAATTCCAAAAATGTAAAATACATTCAACAAACACTAATTTTTTTTACAATATTAATAGAATAATGGAGAGAAACCATATAATAATTTTAATAGAACCAAAATAAAGTTGACAATATTCCATATTCAAACATGATAAAAAGAAACTCTTATTATACTAGGGATAAGAAGGTAACTTCTTTAATATAATAAAAAGTAGCAACAAAAAAAAGTTAAAACCATAGTAAATGGTGAAACAATTAATAGTTTTCCTATAAGATGGAGAAAAAGGTAAGGCTGCCTATTCTTATCATTTCTATTCAAAATTGTAGTGATTGTTCTAGCCACTGCAATTAGACAAGAAAAAATTAAAGGCATAAAATCAGAAATACAAATCTATCTTTATTTGAAGATGACAAGATTTTTTTTTAAGTAGAAAAATCTAAGGAGTCTACAAAGTAACTACTAGAACTAATAAGTCAATTTAGCAAGGACTCTACAAGTAAATGTCATTTCTTAAAGAACTGAAGGGAAATCTAAATAAAAAGAGATAATTTTTTTTATAGATTAAAAGAATCCATTTCATTAAGAGATCAGTTTTCTCCCAAACATCAATAGATTCAATGCAATCACAACAAAAATTCTAGTAGCCATTTTTTTATTCAAAGTTTACATAGTTAAGTTAAATTTATATGGAAAAAATAAGGATATAGATTATCTAATCCAAGCTTGAAAAATAACAAAGTTGGAGAAATAAAATATTCTAATTTCAAAATTGAGTATAAATCTAGACAAATCAAAGCAGTGTTTTATTTGAACCATGTTAAGACATAGGTTGTTTTATTTTAATAATGTTTGAGAAATAGATGAATGGAACAGAGTAGAGGGACTGGATATACAGTAAGACATACTTGGTCATGTGATATTTAGCAAAAGTGCCAAAATAATCCAACAGAGAAAAAAAAAGTTTTCCATAAAATGAGCTGAAATAAGTGTATATTGATGGAGAAAAATGAGCATAATAAACTCTACATCAAGCACACACAGTCACTAATTCAAGATAAACTATAGACAAATAAAAAGTCAAAAATTATAAAGCTCTTAGAGAAAAAGAAGGGAATACTGTTGTAATTTCAGTATAGGTAAAGATTTTCAGGTGAGTTGGAGAAAATAAATATAAAAAATGATAAATTATACTTCACCAAAAATTTAAAATTCTGCTTATCAAAAGACACAATTCAAATGAATAGGCAAATCACAGACAGTGAAAAGTATTCTCAAAACATATATCTGTAAGATAATTTTATCCAGAATATATGAAGAACTCATACATAAATAGCAGAAAGACAAAAACCTAATAAAAATGGGCAAAAGGCACCTGGGTGGCTCAGTCAGTTAAGTGTCTGACTCTTGATTTCAGCTCAGGTCATGATCTCAGAATCATGAGACTGAGCTCCACATTGGGCTCCATGCTGGGGTTAGGGGAGAGTCTACTTAAGATTCTTTCTCTCCCTCACCCTCTGCCCCATCCACTTTGTCTCTCTCAAATAAATAAATCTTTTTTTTTAAAGATTTTATTTATTTATTTGACAGAGAGAGAGATCACAAGTAGGCAGAGAGGCAGGTGGGGGGGGGGAGAAGGCAGGCTCCCCGCTGAGCAGAGAGCCCGATGTGGGGATCGATCCCAGGACCCTGAGATCATGACCTGAGCTGAAGGCAGAGGCTTTAACCCACTGAGCCACCCAGGTGCCCTCAAATAAATAAATCTTTTAAAAAATCGGCAAAACAAACTATGGAAAGAACCTAGATGTCCATCAACAGATGAATGGATCAAGAAGATGTGGTATATATATTCAATAGAATACTATGCAGCTATCAAGAGAAACGAAATCTTGCCATTTGCAACGACGTGGATGGAACTAGAGGGTATTATGCTAAGCGAAATAAGTCAGTCCGAGAAAGACAATTATCACATGATCGCTCTGATATGAAGAATTTGAGAGGCAGGTCAGGGGGTTATGGGGGGGGGGTGGGGAAGAGAAATGAAACAAGATGGGATGGGGAAGGAGACAAACCATAAGAGACTCCTAAACTTATGAAACAAACTAAGGGTTGCTGGGAGGTGGGGGGTGGGTAGGGATATGGACTTTGGGGAGGGTATGTGCTATGGCAAATGCTGTGAAATATGTAAGCCTGATGATTTACAGACATGTACCCTGGGGTAAATAATACATTATATGTTAATAAAAAAATTAAAAAAAAATTGGCAAAATATTTGAGCAGGTATTCCTCAAAATAAGACCTACTATTGACCAACAAGCAAGTGAAAAGTCTTCAGTATCATTTGTCCTCAGGAAATTCAACTTAAAGCCACAGTGTATTACCCTTATACACACATAGTATTTTAAAAATAAAATTGCTAAAAGCACCAAATGTTGGTGAGGTTGTGAAGCAACTGAAACCCTCATATAGTATGGGTGGGAGTACAAAATGGTATAAGGATATTGACGGTTTCTTATAAAACTAACCTACCCTTAAAAAAAAAAAAAACTAACCTACCCTTACCTTCCATCCTAAGTATTTTTCCAAGAGAAATAATTACATATTTCACAAAAAACCTTGTCCGTGAATGTTCATAGCAGCTTTATGCATAACAGTCAAAACTGTAATCAGCTCATGTGTACATCAAAAGAAGAATGGATTAACAAATTGTGTTATCCATATGAGGGAACTATACCCATCCCACTGAGAGCCCAGGCTGAGGTTGCCAAAGGGTTGCTGAACAGGGCAGTAAAATAGAATGACTAACGGCTACACACATGCATTAATTTTAAAAACATGCCAAATAAAAGAGAAAAAGGCAAGAGAGTATGTATACTATATGGTTCTATTTTATGATGTTCTAGAACAGGCAAAACTATATATGTTGGTTTTCTCTTAGGGTGGTAGGAATGGAGATAAACTGGGAAGAGCATAGAAAAATCTTCTGGGCTGATATTAATATTCTGTACTTTTACAGAGATTTGGCTTACATGGATGAATGTATTTCTCAAAACTCAGTGATTATCCTCAATACCTGTGTCTTTGTTTAGATTTACATTTTACATCAAAAGAAAAATTACTATAAACAAATATTGATAATTCTTGTTAAAAAGTGCATGCTTCAGTACTGTAGTGATGTCTGTAATTTACTTTGGTATTCTACAAAAATAAAATGGATTGATGGATGGATAGAGGAATGAATAAATGGATAGATATGTTATACATCAAGTATATAAAGTGTTAATGGTAGAATCTAGATGGTGGTTATCTGGGTGCCCATTATAAAATTCTTTCACCTTTGCTGT
This sequence comes from Nasua narica, assembly GCA_028533885.1. Classification (NCBI taxonomy): domain Eukaryota; kingdom Metazoa; phylum Chordata; class Mammalia; order Carnivora; family Procyonidae; genus Nasua; species Nasua narica. The sequence continues at coordinate 78,927,120 of CM052801.1, read as the reverse complement.
ATAAAAATCAGCATAATAAAACCTTGGAATAAAGGTTAGGATATCTCAAATGCTTCTAACAGAGGCGCCAATTTGCATAAATGGATTCTCCTATCCCAAATGGAAGCTAAGTATTTTGGATAGTGCCAAAATTAGTTTTTTGAAAGGAGATTCCCCCCCCCCCCCCCGGTTACATTCAAGTATATAGATTGTAGATTTGGGACAACTAGCCTCCAATTAATATGTTGGTGAAGCTAATACTAGGAATGCTTTTTCTATCCTTTTTCCTTCGGACACTACTGAGTCTTTGTTATGGGTTTTACACAATTAAGTACTACAGTCAAGGGCAATGATTTTGTTTGGCATAACGGCTAAAAGAATGGCCTTTCTAAAAAATTAAATTTGGCATGTTTGTGGCTGGCATTATGATAATTAAGTATCTTGAGAACTCTCTGAAATATTTAAAAATCAAGGCTCATGAAAGACTTGGCAATGAAGGTACTGAGGGTGTGAAGGAACTACACCCATTCCACTGAGCGCCTAGGGTGAAGTTGCCAAAATAATGGTGATTCTATTAAGGTATTTATAAGTTCTCTGTCTGAGATTTAGGGGGCAAGAAACTGGAAAAAAATTTAATTTGGAGGTTTAACTAGTAAGAGCAAAATAATTTAATCTAGGGTCTTAAGTATTTTGAACTTTAGTATCTTTGGACATTAACTTTCTAGGAGAATTAATTCTTGAGCTTTTATTTCTCTCTGGGAATTTGATAATGGGGCAACATATTCAAATGTGGGTGAACTTATGGTTGGCATTTTTATTGTTAGAGCATTTTAATAATGTCCTTTATTCACACTGCAGAACCTCTGAGAGTATATGTTGAACATAATGGCTGGACATAGCTTCAGCTGGAAAACAGAATAAAGAATAAATTTTGGCCTGGCTTCTGATTTATTTCAGAACTTTTTGCAGGTAAAATCTATGCTGACCAGTTGCAGTTCCCAGAAAGATATCAAAGAATGAGTGGTTAGTATAGGAGAATCAGCCTCAGAAAGCCGGGAGCAGGACTGTCTTGAAAAACTGCCAATCTCTTCCACTGAGGTAAATAGCCAAACCACTGGCTAAACATAGATTTAATGGCTAAGTTTAATGGGTTAAAATTAAAAAGGTCAAAAGACTAATTAAAGAACATGTTTCTTCCAGCACTGATACTTTCTTCCATGTGGAGGGACAGGAATTCGTACTATAGGTTTGCCTTTTCTCCACGTTCTGAATACTTGGAACAACTTATGTGTTTGGTAAATTTGGAGAGAATTAATTGGCCATACTTGATCTGGTCCATTCAATTTCCCTTTCCCTTAAGGTTAGGTTGCACATGGCAAACACAAAATCTAATGGAGACAAGAGATAGTTGTGTCTTAGCCCAACACTGTTAAGTCAGGTAACTTTGATTCTGCCTTACTCTTTAGTTTCATTTCTCAATTTGTACAGAAATTATGGAGAATTGAGAAGTGATGTGTATTGGATCCATTCTTAAACACTGAGAACTTTACATGTGTTTGCCAATTTTAATATCACAATTTTGAACTGTAAGAGTGAACACCTCTTAATGTACTTATTGGCTATATTTCTTTTGCAGTGTATTTTCATTCATATACTTTGCCCATTTTTTCTATTGCTAGTTCATATTTTCCTTATTTATATGACCTCTTTCTATATTAGTGAAATGAATTGTCAATACACTGTAAATAGTTTACTTTCTATCTTCTGACTTCATAGTATTTTTGGTGTTTTGATATATAAAAATGTACGAGCTTTTCTTTTATGGATTTATAGTTTCCATGGTCTTGTTTTGAAAAGTCTTATCCCATCTGAGATTATAAAAAAATAATTTTTGGAATCATATGGAATCCTATTTTATTTTAGAGTTTTATTATTATTACTGATCAAAATGGAATTTATCTCACTGTAAAGTTTGAGATAAAAATGCAAGTTTCTAAATTTTTCCAAAAGAGCTAGTCAATTGTCTCAACAAAATTTAATAATCTATTTCATTTCTACTTATTTAGAATATACTGAATCCCCACAAAATTATTTTCAGCTTCTCTATTCTTTTCTATTGTTTGATCTATTCTTGGAGAATTACCTAACCAATATATAATAGATTTAGTCTTGCCTCATTATTCTTTTAATATCCTTGTTATTTTCAGATATTTATTTTTAAGATAATTTTAGACTCATTTTCTCAGGACTAAAAGACAATAAAAATGGAAAAATCTTACTAATATGGCAATAGAATAAAATTATTTAATAACAAAATTAAAAAGACTAAATATTTGGAATATCTTCTCAGACAACAACAAAATAACTTTCCATGTAACATAATAGAGGTGTAACATTTTCTTATCAGTCATGGACATTCTGTATTAAATACACACATAGGGGGCGCCTGGGTGGCTCAGTGGGTTAAGCCTCTGCCTTCGGCTCAGGTCATGATCTCAGGGTCCTGGGATTGAGCCCCGCATCGGGCTCTCTGCTCAGCGGGGAGCCTGCTTCCCCCTCTCTCTCTGCCTGCCTTCTGCCTACTTGTGATCTCTCTCTCTCTCTGTCAAATAAATAAATAAAATCTTTTAAAAATAAATAAATAAATAAATAAATACACACATAGACTCAGCTGGTGATGTTGTGCTATTGTAAATAAGATGTTTTCTTCCATAATCTTTGACACTAGTTTTTATTTATTTATAGAAAAGATAATTGACTTTTGTGTATTAATTTTATAAGCAGTCACCATACTGAATTATTTTATTTCTAAGAATTTTTTGGTTGATTCTCTTGCATTTTCAAAACATACAATCCTATCATTTATAAATAATAATTTTGTTTTCACTGTTCATTTGCCAATATGATTTATTTTAGTCTAATTACACTGGCTGGTATTTCCAAAACCTATCAAATTGAGACAGTGCTAGAAAATAGACTTCTTGCTTCTGATTTTAATGGGAAAGCTTCTAGGACTTCACTGCTGATGACAAATAAATTTCTATAAGGTTTGTTTCTAAAATCAGTGATGGATATTGAATTATAGTAAATAATACTTTGTAATTCATCGGGATAACTGTTTTTCCTCCTTTGGCTTATTGATATGGTAAGTAATAATGATTTTCTAGAAGAAGAACCATTCTTAAATTTTTAAATAAATGTTCTACTTGTTCATGGTTTATTATATACTTAATTATCTGCCTGATTCTATTTTCTAACGTTATATTTAAGATATTTGCATCAAAATTATATACAGAGAGTACCTTATAGATTTTTCAGGTGCCCTTTTGTAAGGGTTTGTTGTCAGCATTACGATGATTTTGTAAATTATATTTTAAATTTTTTTTAGTTTTTGGTCTTGAAAAAGTTCATACAGTATTCACATTTTGCACTTACTGAAGTTTCACAAGAATTCATCTATTTAATCATTATGGCTATATGCATTAAGAGGATGGGCATGGCCTGGAATAGATACATGGAAAGTTGCCAACATTATTAATTATCTATCCATCTATCTATGATACGTATAAAGTCTATTTGGTAATGTGAAGATTAAAATTTAGACATATTTTTCTTAATTTACTGAATTTTAAATATAAAGCAACTATCATATATATCCATTAAGGGGATGGGCATGGCCTGGAATAGATACATGGAAAGTTGCCAACATTATTAATTATCTATCTATCTATCTATCTATCTATGATACATATAAAGTCTATTTGGTAATGTGAAGATTAAAATTTAGACATATTTTTCCTAATTTACTGAATTTTAAATATAAAGCAACTATCATATATATCCGGGCACAATAAAAAAGTCACCTAGGACAGAAATTCAGGCTGGTTTCAGAGCCTTTGTTATGGAGAACACAATTAGTATATTTCAAAATGGTTACTTTTCCCCTCCCCATGAGAGGGTATTTTTCTTGGACTTCCACCATGAGAACCCAGTAGAATTCCTGAAGATAAAACCCATAAACTGTAGGGATGCCCTTAAGAGGGCCTCAAGAAATTTCTCAATCTCAAGCTAGATTACAGCCTTTAGCTATCTCTCAAAATTACCACTTTAGTTTACCTACTGGATCATGACTCCAGTGGCTTCTTTTCCAGGCAGGCTGATCTCTGTATTTGCCTATTTCTCCAGATTAGGGAATGGGAGTTTACCATGTAGCCTCAATTCTCTGATGGGTCCAAGAAAAATAATTTACTGTAGGTTTGTTCAGCTTTTTTCTTGTTGTAAGGATTGGAATGATGACTTCCAAGATCTTTATACGTCTAAGCTAAGACTGACAATCACTTTTTTAACTGCAAAACATTACCTTTTGATCTGGAAATTAAAGTGTAAATTTTTGTTCTATCACATACAAAAATATGTTTTTATAGATTTTTAAGAATATAACAGGTATTTTGGACATTTTAAATTGCTTTAACCTTATTTTTTTCTCAGATCTGCTTGATTTTCTCAGGTCTTTTAATTATATCGATGGTTCTGTTTGTAGTAGAATATATTCTAATTATTGATGTGTCTAATATGGCTTTTATTTTTGATGGTTAATTTTTTTCTTCACGTTTCCCATGAAAAATGGATAATTACTGAACTTTCATGTATTTCCGTTTTTTTTACACTACTGACCTTTACATATAGTTTCAATGTTCTATTTAATGACTTAAAATGAGTTTTTTGTCTAGTATATTTTTCATATAGTCTTGTTTACTATGCTCCTTTTTTAATATCTCTCATTTCCTGCTCTGCTGTTTGTTCGAGATAAAAATGGGGAAGAGTAATTTAGAATCTTAAAAAATGGGGATGAGTAAGAGGAGCAAATCAGGTCAGCCACGACTTCAATTTAAGTATGTTGTCTCAGAATAATATATTTTCATAGCACCTATATGTAACCACCTTCTATTTGATTTTGTCATTTTCCTCTTTGGAAGAAATAAGTTATTCCTTTAGCAGGGAAACACAACTCACATTAAAGCTACAAATAGCAAAGATTCTTTATGACTACTCATCATAGACAAAAGCTTGAAGGAAATATATAGGGTGCGTCTATACAAATACTTGACTCCTTCAGTCATTTTTGTCCTACCACCATTCTGTGTATATCTGATTTTTTATGGAGATAGACTCCATTTTCCTTGAAACACATTTGTTGCAATAGTTCTTGCCTAAGAAATTAAAGAATCATTAATTACTTGTTTTAGGATCCATAAGTTACTTTAGAGAAAACATTACTTTTGTGGTACCTACAGAAATATGTTGTGTTGAATGCTTCTCATTTTGGTCTAAGTTTTACTCTCTTACATTTTTTCATATCTCTGGTTTCAGGTTTTAGCTCTTATATAATTTTACTAGTTTTCTTCTCTACTTTCCATTATTTACTGGTTCAGGTGTGTTTTAGTGAGAATAACAGAACATGTACATGTATATGATATAATTTGCATAAAATATACAAATTCAATGAGTATACAGTTCATTTTAAATAAACTCATGAATGTAAATATGAATGTAAACACTACCACAATCAAAACAAAATTTCCATCATCTCTAATAGCTTTCATTGTGTCCTTCCCAGCCCATTCTTATTCTCAGCCCCTGTCCCAAACAAACTGATCTTTCTGTCATTATAGATTAGATATATTCTACTTATAATTTTATATAACTAGAACCATACAGTGTGTATTTCTTTGTATCTGGTTTCTTTCATTTGTATGCTGTGCTTGAGACTTAGTTGTATTTTGTTACATTTGTCAGCAGTATCTTCCTTTTTTCTGAGCACTATTCCATTTTAAAGATTTATCATAATTTGTTTATCAAATCTGTTGATGATCATTTATTTTGTTAACAGTTTTTGACTGTTATGAATAAAACTGCTATGAACATCTATAGATAAGTCAGTGTAGACACATACCTTCATTTCTCTTATGTAAATACCTAAGACTGGAATTCTGTTCACAGAGTAAGTATATGCCTAACTCTAAAGGAACTGTCAAACTGTTTTCAAAGATTGTCGTACCTTTTTACATTTCAACCAGTAATGCATGAGAACCCTTATTGTTCCACATCTTTGCCAACACTTGGTATTTACAGTCTTTTAAATGTTAGATGTTAGACTGGAAGTGCATTGGTATCATATTGTGGCATTAATTTGGATTTCTTTCATTATAAATGATGGTGAACTTCTTTTAATGGGCTTATTTATCATTTATATAACTACTTAGTGAAGTATCTGTTCAAATTGTTTGCCAGTTTTTAATTGGGCTCTTTATCTCCTTATTGACTTACAAAAGTACATATAGTCTTGATCTGAGATTTCTGCCAAATATCTGAATTCCTGGAGTAACACTTTTTCTGAAGTATATTTTTATATCCTATTGTTTACTAGGTTCTTTTTTTTTATATCATTCAATTCATTTCCTGCCCTGATCTTTCCTCATGATAAGAATGGGGGAGAGCAAGAAGAGTAAACAAGGCTAGCAGATCTTCCATTTCATTATATTGTCATAGATTTTCATATGTTGTCTTATAGGTAATAGTGTATCCATCTCCCTTACTCTCAAGAAACTCAATTTAGTGAGGGAGATGGATACACTATTACACCTGAAGAAATGTTGGGTAACAGAAATTGCCTTTAAAAGCTCTATTTTCCTGGGCACCTGGGTGGCTCAGTGGGTTAAAGCCTGTGCCTTCGGCTTGAGTCATGGTCTCAGGGTCCTGGGATTGAGCCCCGCATCGGGCTCTCTGCTCAGCGGAGAGCCTGCTTCCCCCTCTTTCTCTGCTTGCCTCTCCACCTACTTGTGATTTCTCGTTCTCTCTCTCTCTCTGTGTCAAATAAATAAATAAAATCTTAAAAAAAAAAAAGCTCTATTTTCCTAAGAGATATTTGGACCACCTCTTAGGGGAAACTTCTTAACATAATGTGATTAGAAAATAATTATTCTAACATTCTGCATATCATTAAAGATATTTAAATATTATATTGTATTCAAAGAATCTAGTAGACATTTCAATAAATAATGACAGTGATGATTGTGATAATAACTATTAACAACTGAACTGTTTATATTTATACCATCTGATTAGAGGAAGTAATTCTAGAACTCAGTTGGATATGTTAAAGTCAATGGCAAGGCTAACTCTATTTACAGCATTTTTTAATAACTCACATGTAGTCAAGTTGTTTCTCTGAAATGTCAAAGACAATTTTTTTTCAATTAACTATTAAATTTATATATACAGAAGAAAGGAATTTGCTTTTGAACACACATCTTTGTAAAAAGTGTTCTGAAAATTGCTCTTCATTACAATAATAACAATAATCTACTGCAAATTATGGCCCAATATCACGCAAAGCTGCAAAGTTAGAGAACATAATGCAATGGAAAGAGGAATGAGATTTCTGTTTGCCACAAAAATAAATGCTTGAGCACTACAAAAGCAATTGGAACATGTCTTAAAGGCCAGTAAATATGGCCAGGCTATTAATTTCTACAATATGTCAACTAACAAATAACATGATTTCCAGGAAAAATAGGCTGGCAGAATTGAATAGGCTCCTCGTAGACCACTGTAACTCTGTTGTACTACAAGGACTGATACCATCTTGCCTTTCAAATATTGCTCATCTAAACAGTTACAGAGAAACCCAATAATCTCTTCCACACCAATTTCAAGATGTACTAAGAGGGAAATTTAAGTTATCTCAGTGAGACTTTTCATACACCTATGATAGTTTACTCATACCCTTCCTCCTTGCACCAAATATTAAACATGATCAAAAGCTACATAAAGAATATAATTTTCGGGATGCCTGGCTGGCTCAGTTGTTGGAACATGAAACTCTTGATCTCAGGATTATAAGTTCCAGCTCCACATTGGGTGTAGAGATTACTTAAAAAAATAAATCTTAAAAAAAAAAGATTATTTTAGTGTAAAGGAGGCTGGATGAAAAGGCAGGCCAGAGTTGATCAATTTGTTCCCAAAACACATAATTACAAGTAGTTATATAGAACTGTGTAGACCAAAAACCAAGCAGAATGATTAGATTTTTAGCCACTTCATTAAGCAAATTGACATTGTAAAGACACAGGCTCAGTGTAAGGGTTCTCTTTGTTTTCTAACACCAGAGTCTAGCATATGGTATGTAGTCAACAGATTACAGCTACTGTTATTAATAGAGTGAAGTTTAAAAAGTTTATGGTTGGGGTGCCTATGTGGCACAGTCAGTTAACCATCCAACTCTTGGTTTCAGCTCAGATCCTGATATCAGAGTTGTGGGATCCAGCCCTGCATCTCACTCCATGCTCGGTGTGGAGTCTGCTTAGGATTCTCTCTCCCCTGTCCCTCTGCCCCTTCCCACTTCCTCTGTCTCTAAAATAAATAAATAGATCTTAAAAAAAATGTTTATGGTCCACTAGGGGGGGGAAGTTTATGGTCATTATATTTATAAGTCCCAAATCCTCATTTATCCTGGTCTCTAGCCCAGATATTAGAAAAATTTCTTTTAATCATTCATCAGAAACTTTCCTAATACTTAGTATGTGCTAGAAAATGAACTGGACACTGGGGATGAAATAATGACATAATTTGTGTACTCAAAAAAGAAAAATCACAGGCTATTATCTCCCATTTACTTTTTAAGTAGAATATTAGTGTTAAACATATTATATTATAAAGACAGTAGGTGGAATAGTGAGAAAGAAGGGGATGTTTTCTAGAGGAGGTAGTATAATGAGGAGTTTTAAGTAGAAGAAAATGACAATACTTAATGTTTTAGAAAGGTCACTCCATTAGCATTATGGGGTACTAATTGGTGAGGGTTAGACTATAAGTAGAAATGTATATTGCAAAGCTTCAAAAAAAGAGAAGGTATTGGCCTGGTGTAAAGAAATAACTCTGGGAGTGTATATAAAAGGATAGAGATGAAAAAAAAATTAGAGGCAGAATTAAAGGATTTAGTAGTTGACTGGATGTGCAGAATTTGGGAGTGACTTCTTGGTTTCTGACAGGTGGACTTCAGAAATTTTACCCCAGTAGTCCTAAAGTGTATCTAATCCAAGATTATTTCTTTGAAGAGAGCACACTTGGGGGTCATAGTAAATATCAGTGTTAATATGGGGAAAGCAACTGACTTCCCTTAATGAGCACTTAAAGGACATTCATTCATAAATAGGTTCAAAGTAAATTCAGATTACTTCCCTTTGGGATATTCTACAATATAACTTTTTCTATTTTGGTATTTTATATTGGTCTCTGCTCCTCTGGACTGGTTTTTATTTGGCTACAATTTACTATGTTCAGGCTCCTAGGAGGATTCCTTTTTCCAATATCTTGAGATCTGATGAACAAGTCTCCCTCCCTTCCACTCGCACCTGCATATATAATTAAGTAATTTGAGATCAGAAGGATGTGTTGATAATTTGTTAGAAAGTGGCTCTTTCACTATCCTTCCTGTCAGTACCCACTTCATTTCATTTGTTTTATTCTTGGAATAATTCCAGCTCTAATGGAGGCATAATGGAGGGTAGCATGAAGAAGTGTGCATTGCTGAGGAGATATTAGTTACTTCCTTAGTAAAGATACCATTCATGCTACTGATGCAGTTACAGGAAAATATTGCAAAAATTAAGATATTTTATAGTATTAAGCGTATACCAGAATCTGATCTTAATATGTGACAAAATACATATGCATTCTTCACACCTCAATGAAAAATTATGGGGCCTCTTTGTATCACAAAAGAACTAAGCTTAAACTAGTGCTCATTAGTTAGTGACATTTCTAACATAAATAGTGGAAGTGTCGTGTATAGGAAAAATTGTATGTAGCAGACTTGGTTTAGACTCATGGGAAAGTGGAAACTATCTCTATCCAAGCTCTTATACTTAATAACTACTATAAGGATTTAAACCTTGGTTGTTTGACTTCCAAGTCCGTGTTCTCAAATGCTACACTATAATGCATAAAAATGTCAGAGAGCAATTTTATATTTAGGTCAGCATTTGGGAGTGATTTTCTCATTTTATTTTATTTATTTATCTGTCAGAGAAAGCACAAGCTGAGGGGAGTGGCAGGCAAAGGGAGAAGCAGACTCCCCACTGAGCAGGGAGCCCAATGCAGGACTTGATCCCAGGACCCTGGGATCATGATCTGAGCCAAAGGCAGACACTTAACCAACTGAGCCACCCAGGCACCCCGATTGTCTCATTTTTTAAACATGATATGAGGACAAGGGGAAAGAGGTGATTTCACTTTAAATTAGTTTTCGGTGGTCTAAACTGAGGCATTCGTTCATTCACTAAAGCAATTATTGGGATACCTACACTGTGCCAGTTGCATATGAAGATTTGAAAAGATAAATTTTGACAGAGTATACCATTTATCAGGTAAAATAAGATAGGATTTTTCTATCTTCTGCTATAGTTTTATGCTACCTTTCTGATGTACATAAAGTGTGGAGAAGTATCCAAATATATGGAGAAGAGACTGTAGGTATGGTGTTCAGCAAACACAGCCACACAAAAGTTTTTAAAAGCCTGAAACAGTAAAAATGTATATAGGGTACAGTGGAAATATTAACAATAATAAACATTTTGGTTTATATGACATGTGAGATTTACAAATAGGATCATTTGGAGATGGCTCAAAATCACAGAGGGTATTGAACTCTAGACTAAGAAAAGTGCACTGAAATCTGGGGCCAAGGCAGAATGAACAGTTCTGAGAAAAAGTGAAAGATTGAGTTTGGTGTTTAGTGGTTGTTGTTTTGTTTTATATGCCATTTTGACTGTGTATAAGGCTGGAAGTAGATGGAAAAATGGGAAAATTATGAGACTATTGCAAGGGTGAAGTGATGTGAACCTGAAGCAGATGGTAGCAAAAATGGAAAGATAAGATAGATGTGAACGAATGGAAAAGATATTACAGGTCCTCTAAGAAACTACCTATTCTGAGATAGCCTGTGTATTGGGAAACATGATTGATAATTGCATTCTGGCAGACCGAGTTTTGTTTTCCTACCTACCCATTACCAAGTACATGACTTTGTACGAGTTTACATAACTCTTATGTCTAAAATTGAGAGGGAAGAAATTCTCAATTCATGTTAATTTACTTCTCTCATTCCTTTGTCTCTTCATTCCAAAGATAACAACATGAGACGATTGAGTATGAGTATTATAATCTATGTTTATAATATAAGTGTGATAGGAATTTAGAGATAAGACAGTTCCAAGGCATAGGGTAATCATTCCATGAGGCAATATTCCATGCTGGGATACAAATGGTATTGAATCAGGGGAGGGATCAGGGAATGGGACACTAGAGCTAAAGGTTTCAAACATTTTAGTTCATATTTTGATAGGTACAATGAAATCACCAGGTCCTAGCAAAATATCATATAAGGCTAAAGAAAAGGAAGAGTCAACATTGACAAGAAGTTTTCCAAGTGGAATAATTGGATTTTCATTTATTCTCCTTGTGGAACCAAGATGGCTATAAAAAAAGTCACCAGTGGGAAGGAAAATTAATGGATTTCTTTTGTATACATTAAAAATGAGATATTTGAACATCCAAAGCAACTTGGTAACAGGTTATAAATTTTGGTAAGCTTTTTACTAGGTTCTCATCAAGATAGTAAAAAAAAAATACAAAAAGACTTAAAAACTGATAACCAATACTTTTAGTATATCTTGAGATATACTTTTACTTTTTATATATATTTTTATTATACATTATATATTTATATTATATTAATTATTACATCAATATATATTATATTAATATATTATATAATATGTAAATATTATATTTATATATTATTATACTTGTTTTATATTATTATATTTATTATATTTATAATATATAAATATATGTTCTATATTATATAAATTATATATTAAATTATATATACTTTTTATATATTTATACTATATACTTTCTTAAAGATTTTATTTATTTATTTGACAGAGTGAGAGAGATCACAAGCAGGCAGAGAGGCAGACAGAGAGAGAGGGGGAAGTAGGCTCCCCGCTGAACAGAGAGCCTGATGTGGGGCTTGATCCCAGGACCCTGAGATCATGACCTGAGCCAAAGGCAGAGGCTTTAACCCACTGAGCCACCCAGGCACCCCATCAATACCTTTTACAAGCTAAAGGTAGAGCATGTGGAGCAATAGTGGACTAGGGAGCTCTAAGGTCCCTCCTCCAACACCAACATTAAAACAAACAACATAAACTGAATCTTTCTGGAAAACAGAGATTTACTGTATATATCTGTTCTAACCTACATGAGGAATGCCTGAAAGACTGATGCAAGGTGCTGGACTCTGTTTTGCCTCCCTCAGAACTCAGGCAGGGAAAGTAGTGGGCACTGATGCAAGGTGAACTATAGACGCCCCCTCAGATGCCTGGGACAAGACCTTATTGAGACATATATAATACAGATCATTTAAAGCATGGGGGAGATGCTGGTGGGAGACTCTGGGAAATCAGATAAAAAGCGGCAGTGTATAGGAGAAAATATAAAAAGTTACATACATGCTCTGACAATATACACACCCAGAAAAGACGTGAGAAGGCCTTAAGCTTTCACCTTAGGCAGATTTCCAGGCCCATGGCAAGTCTAGTTAAGTGCTAAGAGTGTACAGGTACAGAACCAATCTGCAAAGACTGGGAGAGGTTGTTTTTCTTAGGTTTGTTTGCTTCTTCCTTTTTTTTTTTTTTTTTTTTATTTTGTTGTGTTGTTTGTTTTATCTTCTGCTATTCAAGGAATCTCGGTCAAAAGATTAGCTGAACAGGAGGTAAAGGAAGAGAGACTTCAACAATTAAATACAATAAGGAATAGTTTTGCAAAATAATTTGGAAAAATCACAAAGCAAATGGACTGCTACTGCTTCCAACAATCAAAAGAAAGAAAGGAAAGAAGAAAGCAAGAAAGAAGAAAAAGAAAACAGCAAACCCTGGGGAAGGGAAAAAACCTGATTTCCAGAGTTACCCATTAAAATAGCCAAATGTCTAGTTTTCTTTTTGTTTTTGTCTTTAAGACTTATTTCTTTATTTGAGAGAGAGGGCGGGGAGGAGGGGCAGGGGGAGAGGAAGAGAGTCTTAAGCAGACTCTGGGGAGACTGTGGAGCCCGACATGGGGCTCGATCTCATGACCAATGCCAAAACCAAGCGTGGACGCTTAAACTAACTATGCCACCCAGGCAGCGCATCTAATTTTCAACAAAAATCTTAGGATATACTAAAATATACTAAGAAAACAGAGACTGGTTCAATGAAAGGAACAAAATAAATTGACAGAAACCATTTCATTTCAGTCAATCTTAAATACATATTTGTTGAATGAACAAATGATTAAAGAATGAAAAAAGAAAAAAATAATAAAAGAAAAAATTAAAAGAAAAAAATTCAAAAACTTAAAAGAAAAAAATTAAAACCCATGATGAAGGGGTGCCTGGGTGGCTCAGTCATTAAGTGTCTGCCTTCGGCTCAGGTCATGATCCCAGGGTCCTGGGTTTGAGTCCCGCATCGGGCTCCCTGCTCAGCAGAAAGCCTGCTTCTCCCTCTCTCACTCTCCCTGCTTGTGTTCCCTCTCTCACTGTGTCTCTCTCTGTCAAATAAATAAAATCTTTAAAAAAAAAAAACCAAAAACCAATGATGAAGAACTAGCTATGATGAACATTATGCCATAAACAAGACAAACAGAAATTTGAAAACTGGAATAAAACAGATGGATTTATTGGAAAGTGCATTTTATTAAAACTGCTGACAGAAGACGTTTCCAAAATTTCTCAATTGTATCTATACTAACTAGTCTGTTATGATTTTCTGAGAGCTAACATGTCTACCTCCTCACATTTTAAAGTGACAATTCATTTCATAAGCGAATTCTATTAGACTTTTGAAAATCACAATATAATTAAATTTTAAGAGAACAGAGAAAAACAAGGAAAGTATCCAAATGATATTTTTATTTTTATCCATATCTGTAGAAAAAATAGAAGACTGATGCAAGTATATGAATAAAATAAAATATAATTTAAAAATTGTAGTAAAATAATAATTCACCAAACCCAAGTGATTTTGTTTGTAGTAAAGAAAAGTAAAATGGCTGAATATTGTAAAACATATTAATATAATTCACCATATTAAGCATAAAGCAGGAAAAGGCACACATTTCAATAAATTCTAAAAAGCCATTCAATAATGGCTAAATGTCATGAATAGAATGAAAAAAATGGAAAAAAGGAAGGAAGCATATAAGCAAGCAGATGACATGAAGAATATCTTTAGTAAATGGTAAAATAGTAATAGATATGTTTTCATTTTATATGTATGTATATATATACACACATATACATATCATATACGCACACATAAATAACACATGCTTACATATGTATATATCATGGTTAATGGTGAAGGACTAGAATTTCTTTGTATTAAAGACCAGAATATGGGGCGCCTAGGTGGCTCAGTGGGTTAAAGTCTCTGCTTTCAGCTCAGGTCATGATCTCAGGGTCCTGGGATCGAGCCCCACATCTGGCTCTCTGCTCGGCGGGGAGCCTGCTTCCTCCTCTCTCTCTGCCTGCCTCTCTACCTACTTGTGATCTCTCTCTGTCAAATAAATAAATAAAATCTTTAAAAAAAAAAAAAAAGACCAGAATAAGGCAGGAGTACTATCACCATTATTATTACTTAAATCTTTCCTGGAACTTTGGCTAATACAATTATTCAAGAGAAGAAAAAGTGACATAGATATAATAAAAGAGTAGATCAGATAAGATAGTCTATAATTTTGTAACTGTGTTCTTGGAATACAAAGTGTTAGGGTCCATGTCACCTCAAAATTCGTATGTTTAAGTCCTAAACCCTAATGGGACTGTATTTGGAGACACGGCCTGTAAATAGGTAACTAAGATTAAAGAGGTCATAAGGGTGGGGCCCTAACCCAATCTGACTGAGGCCTTTATAATAAAAGAAAAAGAAACCAGAGTTAGGATGTGTAAATTTATGTATTTTACCGAATTTATAGATTTATATATTTTATCATTTTTTTATTTGACAGAGAGAGATCACAAGTAGGCAGAGAGGCAGGCAGAGAGAGAGGGGGAAGCAGGCTCCCCACCAAGCAGAGAGCCTGATGCGGGGCTCAATCCCAGGACCCTGAGATCATGACTTACGCCGAAGGCAGAGGCTTAACCCACAGAGCCACCCAGGCGCCCCATGACTCCATAATTTTTTTAAAGATTTTATTTATTTGACAGAGAGAGAGAGATCACAAGTAGGCAGAGAGGCAGGCAGAGAGAGAGGGGGAAGCAGGCTCCCCGCTGAGCAGAGAGCCCGATGCGGGGCTCGATCCCAGGACCCTGAGATCATGACCAGAGCCGAAGGCAGTCGCTTAACCAACTGAACCACCCAGGCGCCCCAAATAATTATTAAAAAAAAAAATAGCACTCTGCTTCATGATCTGTTTTCTGGCAAATCCAGGATAAGACAGTCACTAAGCATGCAGTTTGGCTACTCTAGGTCCGTCTTTTCTGCTACTTTTTCTGCTCCCCACTAGTCCAATTATTAACCTTTATAAGATCTGTTGCCTAGGACAACAATAACAGAATTTTTTCAGGTTCTTTTCATGGTAGGTAGAACACTACCTCTGGTGGTCTTTGATTTCACTCATTGATCATTTCTCTAGTCCTAGTAGCAATATTCCTGCCACTCCCCTCACCCCCCTGAGACAGAGCAAGTGGCAGGAAGGGGCAGAGGGAAAGGGGGAGAGAATTTTCAGCAGGCTCCACGCTCAGTGTGGAGCTGACATAAGGCTGGATCTCATGCCCCTGAGATCATGACCTGAGCTGAAATCAAAGGTCAGATGCTTAACTGACTGAGCCACTAGTAGCAATACTTTTGTCCTCCACAGTAATTGATCTCTGTGACACTTCTACATGTTTCCAGTCCTCAAGTTCAGTGGGGCATAATGTTAACCTTACTTTATAGCTGTGTATTTCCTTTCGGTTTCTGATCCACAGCAATGGTTAGCTTGTTTATACGCATCATTTTTGTTTAAGAAAGCATCTTTCATTGCTGCATTTACAGATAAGGAAGGGAGTCAAAGGTTGACTTGAAAATGTCTTACTGATTGAAAATTCCTAAACAGAGATATTTGTGTGAATAAAATATTGACAAAGCTTTTAATCTGTTCATGACAGATAAAGATTCTAAAAAATTTATCATTTTAAGTGTTTTATAAGTGGCAAATTATCTGAACAAATATGCTTCTACAATTTTTTGCTGGGTATCTGCAGATAGCTGCCTATCTCTTCCTGAATTCCATACTATTTCTTCATTATGGACTTATCTTTAAGTTGAAAAGACTTGGCTGAAGTAAACATGCCCCACTAATAACTTTATCTCCACGAATAGTTGGCCTGAGTAATGACACAGTGTGGCTGGCTAAACAATGGCTCACAGAGGTGTCTACATCCGAGGCCCTAGAACCTGTGAATATGTTACATGGCAAAGGGAACATTATAGATGCGATTAAGTTAAATATTTTGATATTGGAAGGTTATCCTGGATTTTCTTGATGAGCCAAATATAATCACATAGATCTTTTTATAAAAGGGAGTGGGAGAATTAAAGTCAGAGTAGAAGGTGTGACTATAGAAACAAGAAATTGGAGTAATGTGAGAGATGGACCGTGAGCCAAGGAATACCATGCATAAGATGCAAAAGGCTAGGAAATGGATTCTTTGGAGTCTTAAAGACTCTAACTCTGGTTTGGAGAAAGAATCAACCTTGGCTGTTTTTAACTCTAAGATTATAGCTGACATTCAGAGCTATAAGAGAATAAATGTGTGTTTGAAATCATTAAGTTTGAAAAAAAAGAAATCATTAAGTTTGTACTAATGTGTTTGTTATAGTAGCAATAGGAAACTAATACATATTAATACATAGAGCTATACTGATGCCCTATATTTTCTCTATCCAAAGATCCAAAAACCTAGACATTTGTTTTTTGATACTTAGATACACAATACAACAAAAGCACCTTAAAGACATACCAAGGGTTTCATGCTCAAAGGCCATATTTAGTATGATAAATGGCAATCAACACTAAGCTTTCTAGTTGGAGAGACAACAGAAATTGATGAAGATAGTGGAAAAATGGAAAGTGCATGCCTTTCTAAAGGCCATTACTCAGTCCCAGCTCAATGTTGTTATATAGGAATACAGGCTCAGAGTACCAGATCCTATATTTTTCTCGTTCAAAAGAAGCAATTTATGTGGACTGTTATATGATATTTCCTGATTTTAAATGTCTGTAACTAAATAAAAATGAAAACATCACATAGACCAACACAGCAGTGTGAAAACCAAGCAAAACCACATCGGTAATCAGCCGTTTTGATTGCTTATGCTACAGCTACTCTACAATCTACATATTAGACCTCGGGAACTCTGTATCAGGAAAATATCATGATACTTAACAAGGCCTGCTTTGGGGGAAGTAAACTACTCTTTTTATAACTGCTTTTCTGCCAAATTTTTTTCACTAGATTAAGGTCAATTTCAATGTCTAATTATAAAAAAAAATCTAATGATCAGTCACATACTTGTACTATTTTAACAAGTGACTTGTAAAATTCTCAGGCTTCTTTAAAAATGACATCATTTTGGTTGCATAGATGGTGCCACAGAAGACCACATCAGTCTCTGTAACCAAGGAGCAATGGACATTTTAGAAAGACCATCTAGTATTCTGAGTCACATGATTCCCCACAGAAAACAATCCTGTGAAACTTGAGAATGGAAGTAACTAAAGAGTATGCCTCCTGGAGAGGGGGTAGGGGAGAAAGAGAAGAGCTAATTGGTGATGGCACCGCAGCAGGTGTTCTCCCTCAAGGACAATGATGACAATGCTCATACATTCAGAGACGGACTCATGGGCTCCTTGGCAAGCTTACACAGATTCCTTTTTGTAAACAAGTCAAGTGTCTACATCTGCCACAAACAAATCCGTGCTTTAAAGAGTGCTTCACAGCCTAAGGGCCCTAGTAACAAAGCCAGAATAGAAGTTTGTCAAGTTGCTAACAGTCATTTTGTACCAAGTAGGCTTAAAAGCTCAGGTGTGGTCAGTTATCAAGAATGATGGAAATGAGTCAGAGGCACTAAAGAGGAATCTCAACAGCCACAGAAATACCTTTGATGTTGGAATATGAATCATTGCATACTCTCTGGAAGGGTCAGAAAGTGTAAACTGCCCACCTAGGGAATCACAGCATGTGCTCTACCCATCTGCTGACAGTGTCTGAGAGTATAGATATACTTCATATTTCCCTTCGTCTTCAAGGAAAATTATTTCCATAGCAATAGCTGAGGCATAGAAAGGACCAATATTTAAAAGAGGAAGTATAAGTATTCTCTGTGTTTTGGTAAAGCTACATTCATGCACAATTTTTTTTTTTCTCACAAATAACTTAAGCACACAGAAGTAAATCCTTTGAGTTCTCCTGGAACTACTTGCTATGATGTTGAAAAGAGGCAAATCCTAGAGGTAAATATTAGAATCATGGAGTCCTTCATTTGTAACTTATTTCTGAACAAAAGGCTGCGGTTGTATTTAAAATATCTTCAAGTGGTGCCTGGGTGGCATGCAGCTCTGCCTCCTTGTGCGCTATCTTTCTTTCTCTCTCTCTCTCAAATAAATAAATGAAATCTTTTAAAAAATAAAAAAATATTCTTATTATAGAAGCACTCAACCAAAACTTACAGGGTAAGGACATTGATTAGGGGATTAATCCAGTCATTTGGCAAACTATAAGGCAACCCTGTACTAGGTGATATGGGGGAAAGAAACCAGATATGGTATTGAAGGTAGACTCTTAGAGTCTATGAAAATCAATAACAATAGATACAATGATTATTTATTATTTATAATGTACCATTTATTAGGAACATTATATACATAATCACATTTAATCATTGAAATGATCCTATAAGACACGTATCATCATGCTCCTTATATTGAATTTGACACTCCCAATGAATTAGTGATTTACCCAAGGTCATACAGTATGTGAATGTCAGGACTAGATTCAAATCTACAGTTATCTGACCACAGATCCCAATGGATAGCTATCTGGTTGTTTTATGTGGGGTAATGAGTGTGGGGATCCCCCACTCCACCTGCTTGCTGACACCACTGTGGAACTATTTATTTGAAGGTATTCCCTCATGAGCTAAAATGGAACTATGTGCTCAAAGGCAAAGAAACCTCTTCAATCCTTTGTGGAACAATTTATTAAAATATTACCAAGGCACATAGCTCTAAATCTAGAACATGGAGATCTTTTGATTTCCATTTTAGTTGGAAATATTCTGTCTGATACAAAGAAGTAAACTGAAGACAATATAGTTATATGGGTGGTTCTGCCTCTTAATACTCTTGCTGCAGATCCAACTCTTTGAGGAATTAAAAAACGACTGTCCTTTTCTCAGTCTTTATAAGAACAAAAATGCAGTTCTAGAAACAATTCAAAGCCTACCTGTCTTTCTTATGAATCCCAAACCTCCCCTATTAATCTCAAAAGGTTTGCAGATATTGTAAAAGATCACATTTGAAACAGAACTGTCCTGCAATTAAGAAAAAAATAAAAGAGATAAACTTAATTACCCTAGATTTGTGATAATAGGCAAATAGGACCTAAAACTTCATGTGGGAGAAAAGTTACCCTCTTTCTCAGCACAGTTGAGATGTAAATTTTCTCCCCTGTCTTCTCTGGGATCCAAGAGCCTTGGACCCAAGCTCAGCTTCCCTGAATTTCAGGGAGATCACTTACCAGAATGGGGAAAAAAGGGAGGTAACTGGAAACACACGGGGCAAATAAAAAAATCTCAAAAGTCTTCTCCAAAAATAGTAAAAAGTTTTAGCTTCCTGAGTGGGTAAATTTAACTTATTCCATTGGTCAGAAACACAATTTAGATTCCGGCTATTCTTTTTTTTTTTTAAAAAGATTTTATTTATTTATCTGAGAGACAGAGAAAGCGAGAGAGAGCATCAGAGGAGAGGTTAGAGGAAGAAGCAGACTCCCCGTGGAGCTGGGAGCCCGATGTGGGACTCGATCCCAGGACTCCAGGATCATGACCTGAGCAGAAGGCAGCTGCTCAAACAACTGAGCCATCCAGGTGCCCCAGGGCTGACCTTGTTTGAGTTCAAAAATTTTGAGCTTTAGACCAAATGAAATGGATTCGGATAGATATGCCATCCATAAACTTACAATGTTTTACCATAAATGTTGCCTGCATCTCCTGGGTTTTGATTACTTTTATCTTGAAATAATGTTTATGCCAAAGTGGCCCATCTTGGGACAGCCTGCCCTGGACCCCTATACCTTCCATTAACCCATGTTATGTTTTTATGCATTTTAAAGTAAGTTTCAAACATTAGTACACTTCACTCCTGAAAATTTCAACATGCATGTTATTTGCTCTTGTGGGTTTTTTTTAAGATTATTTATTTATTTATTTAAGAGAGAGAGAGAGAGATCACAAGTAGGCAGAGAGGCAGGCAGAGAGAGAGAGGGGGAAGCAGTTCCCCTGAGATCAGGACCTGTGCCGAAGGCAGAGGCTTAACCTACTGAGCCACCCAGGCGCCCCTGCTATTGTGTTTTTTTTTTTTTTTAAGATTTTATTTATTTATTTATTTATTTGAGAGACAGAGAAAGTGAGCGAGAGCAAGAGAGGAGAGAAGGTTAGAGGAAGAAGCAGACTCCCCGTGGAGCTGAGAGCCCGATGTGGGACTCGATCCTGGAACTCAAGGATCATGACCTGAGCCGAAGGCAGTCGCTCAACCAACTGAGCCACCCAGGCGCCCCCAGCTATTCTTTTATAAACTAGTGAGTTTTGTGTTCTTATACCTGACACGTGGCTAAAATTTTTAAATGAAAGCCATAAGACCTCTCTCTTTGTGCTTGTCTGTAAGGTTCATGTATGTATTTGGAATATTTTTCTACCTCCTATTGTGAGTGCCAAAATTTATTTGTAAAAGAGCTCTATTTAATTGGAATAAAGAAAAATAAACAAATAAATGAAATATTCTCTTAGAAAAGTGGGAACTAATCCAAATGGTTTTCATGTTCACATGGCCTTGGTAATCTTTGGCAAATAAGAACACTAATAGTTTAATAAAACAAAACAAAAAACAACACAAAAAATGAAGAAATCTTCATATTTGTCAGCATTAAACACATGCGTATGTATGTCAAAGGTCAAGAATTTGTTCCCTAAAAGGTCCTTCTAGCTGAACTTGGAATCAAATTGACGAGAGAGATTAACAGGAGAAAACCAGGGGTGCCTGGGTGGCTCATTCAGGAAAGTGTCCAACACTCGATTTTGGTTCGGGTCATGATCTCTGGGTCATAGGATAGATCCCTGCATTGGCGGGGGTTGAGGGGGGAGTTGTGGTGGAGTCTGCTTAAGATTCTCTCTCTCCCTCTGCCCCGCCCCTCAAACAAACAACAACAAGGAACACAGGAGAAAATGAAATTTAATAGGCGTATGTCTGGGGAATCCATGTAGACACAAAATTACAAAAACAGTGAGGTGGCATGAAGTTTATCTGAGCTAAGGAGAGGGGTAGGCACCTGAGGGTTCAAAGAGGAGAAAGCCATTTAGCAAGAAGGTGAAAGGTGTTTGGAAAAAACAAGGTCGCCCTATTATGCAGAGGAGTTCCTTAGGTAAAGGGCAGTCTCTTCCTGTCATAGGCTCTTTTCCAATGTAACTTTAGGCAGTTGAAGACCAAGAAGAGAGCTTTTCCTCCATCTGCTGGGGTTTGATTGCTTTCAACTCAAAATAATATTGAGGCCCATCCTGGGCTAGCCTGCCCTTGGCCCCTATACATATAACATTTAATCTGCCTACGTTTACTAGAAAGATGTTATCTCTATGTTACAAAATTTATCAGCAAGGAAAATAACTTTAGATGATAGCTAGCTGTTTAATGTTTCATGAAACTGTCATGACTAAAACAAGCAAAATAGTTAAAAAACAACTGAATTAAATAGACAAGTGGCATAAAAGTCATAAATGCACTTTTCAACAATTATGCTTTATAAGATCTTTATAATATGTCTACTTAATAATAATTCCTAAATCTCTTTGGTAACATACACCCTTAGAGCTTTGCCAAGTTAAGTTAATTGATGGATATTCATTCATTATCTAGATCATTTTCAAATAAGATAAAATGGTGAAGCATTAATTGCTGAATATAAGTTTATGTTGATCTTTTTGCTTCTAAATTTTTACAGAGAGACTAAAGATACTAAGGTCTATTTATTAGTAGACATTTGGGTCTGTTAGTAAACATGTCCTGTGCCACATTGAAAAATAGTGCTATGAGGAAGCATAAACTACAGAAATTCGTGCATCCATATATTTGATAGTCTACAGAATGCTGGTGTGGCAGTTCACAATTGCCTGAGAGCTTTTTCTGTATCCTTGCTTGATAAACTTCTATCGCTTTACTCACTCTCCTCTGTCTGCAAGATTCATTCGACTCCGTGATGAGAACCTTACTCCCCTGCTTCAACAAGATGACACCATCAAAGTCGTTCAAACCACACAGGATGTCTTTAGCTCAAGTCCCCACTGACTGCTCTTCAGATTTAGAAACTAGCAATCTACCAACTCACTTCTGACCTGTGAAACTTCTTAAGGTACAAAGGCAAGAAATAAAGGGTGGTAAGATATGTCACTCTAGAACATGGAGAAGGAATCAATTTTAAATCTGTATAACAAACTTTATTCTTATTTACCATACATTTTTTTTGTTTACTCCCATACCTTGTGCCCTCCACACACCCTTTGTTCTTTGTTTTTAGCTTAAGATGACATTGAAACCTGAATTCTATGCGTGCAGAGTATTACTGAATAGAAAAGTATTTTTGTAAGCTTTCTATCACTTCCTTTGAAAGAATAGAAATTGCTGATTTTTTAACTTGTAATTTCCCTTCTGAATTAGGATACCTTGGAGATGAAGCTACAAAGTACCATGTCATACATTTTGTCCTTTCTCTGCTTCCTGTCTTTTCCAAGGTCTTACCTAAAGCAGAATCATTGCAGCAAAGGTAGCATCAAAAAGCCACTCATCTGAAAAAGCACATACTGTACTTGCATGTACTGACCTAGTCAGCACAGATGTAGCCAAAACTTCCCACCCAAGATTCAGATAAACAGCACAGTGTTCATGTTCTACCAGTATCCTGAAGAATCTCTTTTGATCCTGATCTTTGAACAGCAAATTCTCCAGCTCTCCAGCTCTTATTTCTTATGGGAATTATGTGGAAAACGTTGCTTCTCAGAAACAAAATTGTATTTTCACCTTTTTTTTAATATTTTATTTATTTATTTGAGAGACAGAGAAAGTGAGAGAGAGCATGAGAGGAGAGAAGGTTAGAGGAAGAAGCGGACTCCCCGAGGAGCCGGGAGCCTGATGTGGGACTCGATCCCAGAACTCAAGGATCATGACCTGAGCCGAAGGCAGTTGCTCAACCAACTGAGCCACCCAGGCGCCCTGTATTTTCACCTTTAACAAGGAAAATGATTGTGATTCATTTAAATTACTTTGTATACTTTAAAGAGAAGTAAACTCATTTGGGAATATAAGGCCCGAGTGGGGTCATCCCAGTAGGATCTGGGCAATCCTTTCAAGTAAACCTATCTGCACTCATGAACTGACAATACATTCATAAACTGAAAAAAAGGTCACATGAACTCAAGGGTACAAGTATGGGTGCAAATAGGCACAATGATAAAGAAATAAGAGGTAGTACGGAGAAAAGGCAAAGGTGTTTAGTGGGTAAAATTGTAAAAGGTTTCATGGAAGGAATGAGTTTAATGCCAGCTTTCGTGAGTTGTAAAACATGTGAATTGTTAAACTGGTTCTTCCTGGATACCCCTCCAGTACAGTGATATATGCAATACTTGAGATACTTCTGAAGAGATAATAGGATACCCAAGTTAGACCTCTATTAGAGCATGAAGAAAATGAATAGGAATGGAGATGGCCTCAATTGTAGGAGGCAGGATTAAAATTTGATATCACAAATCCAAGGAGGTATGGACCAAACTATTTAATTCAGGTAGCCTTCAATATTTGAAAGGTCTGATATGAAAGAGATTGGGCTGGATTCATTAACTCAACAAATGTTTATTGAGCACTTACTATATACGAGGGAGCCTTCTAGGTTCAGGGAATATGTCAGCGAAGTATACAGGCAAAAATCTCTGCACTTCCAAAGCTTATATTCTCTAGAGTGGAGAGAAAGACAGTAAGCATAAGAAGCATATTACACTATCCGTTAGAAGTTAATAGAAGCTGTGGGGAAAAATAAACAGGAAGTCATCACAGAGAAAATAGCATTTTAGTAAAGTCTTGAAAGAATTGTGGGCTAGAAGCAACATTAAGTTTTCTGGTAGTGAGTGGTGCCTGGCTGGCTCCGTCAGTAGAGCAGGTAACTCTTGATCTCGGGGCTGTGAGTTCGAGCCTCATATTAGGTGGAGAGATTACTTAAATTTTTTTAAAAAATCTTTTTTTTTGTTTTAAGATTTTATTTATTTATTTGACAGAGAGAGATCACAAGTAGGCAGAGAGGCAGGCAGAGAGAGAGAGGAGGAAGCAGGCTCCCCGCTGAGCGGAGAGCCCAATGTGGGGGCTCGATCCCAGGACCCCGAGATCATGACCCGAGCAAAAGGCAGAGGCTTTAACCCACTGAGCCACCCGGGCACCCCCTAAAAAATCATTTTTATTTTTTTAAAGATTTTATTTATTTATTTATTTATTTATTTATTTATTTATTTATTTGACACAGAGAGAGAGAGAGAGAGAGAGAGAGATCACAAGTACGCAGAGAGGCAAGCAGAGAGAGAGGAGGAAGCAGGCTTCCTGTTGAGCAGAGAGCCTGATTTGGGGCTTGATCCCAGGATCCTGAGATCATGACCTGAGCTGAAGGCAGAGGCTTTAACCCACTGAGCCACCCAGGCGCCCCAAAAAAAGTCTTTAAAAAAAGATTTCTGGCAGTGATAGACCTAGCATCTGGAGAAAAATAGGGTGCTGTACAAGGGCATTTGATTTAAGAAATTAACAACTGAGGAAAAAGTTTCTGCAATCTCTAGGAGTGTAAAGAATTGGGGATTCACTGGACAACAAGTGGTGCCTGTTCACTTGAGGCAAAGGTACAACCAGGTGCCAATCCTCAAAAGCAAAAGTGAAGTGAACAAACCAGGACTAGCCAGCAATCTTCCTCAAGGTCTTAGATTAAATAAATGACATTGGGCCTCCCAGGGCTCTGTTCACCTCAATGCCCTTGTCCAGTGGGTGACAGCCAACTGAAGACTGTATCCAGTTCCTACTTGCTAGTTTGGAGGAAACAACTTGAAGCGACCTTAAATAATAGACAAGCAGAAAAAAAGGTAGGTGGGTTTCTGTACCCATGACCTGGTTTCTCAAGAGTTCTCTCGTAGCAGTTTCTTGCTTATTTGTTAAATTCAGACAGGTGTATGTGAAGGAAAGAATCTGTTCTCTTTTATGTTCTGCTTTTAAGAAGAGAACTGGACTAAACACATGTATGTCTTTAATACCAATAATCTGACAACACTTCCTCCTGGATCAAGAAAAACATTTTAAGCTTCCTCTTTGTTTTCCTAACTGTATTAATGTCACTGGTTGCATTAAAAAAAATTATTTGAGATGAATTGCAAGTGTCATGCTAATTCTTCCATTACCTTTTAAAATATTCAACAGCGTAAACATATTTGAAGGTCTTAATGTGTACATGTGCTGGATTTAGTTTAATCAATAAGATTATAATAAATAATGATTTTGCACACATTTACTAAAAAATTAAAGATATTAAATTAATTGTCAAATTAGTAAAGCGTTGCTTAAAAACTTGAGATGTTTCAAACTGGAAAACAATGAAATCTTTGCAAGATATCATATTGTAAGTATTTAAATTAGACTACCCCATGAGCTTTGTAAAACGTTGCTATAGAACAGAATTAGGTAAAGAAAACTAACCTGCACTCGTTTCTAAAGTATCAAATAATCTCAGAGAACCATAAACTATTAAAAATAACTTGAGGGGTGTCTGGGTGGTTCAGTCGGTTGGGTGCTCAGCTCTTGGTTTTGGCTCAGGTTGTGATCTTGGGGTCATTAAGATAAAGTCCTGCCATTAGCTCAGTGCTGAGTGGGGAGTCTGCTTCAGATTTTCCTTCTCCCTCTGTCCCTTCCCCCTACTTGAGCACTCATGTGCATGTGAGTGTGTGTGCACATGTTCTCTTTCTCTCTCTAAAATAAATAAATAAATAAATCTTTTAAAAATGAATTGAGCAAGAAAAGCCATTATCCACCCTCATTTAGAAATTATGTAACCTAGATCTAGGGAGGAAATAACTCGTCTAAGGTGACACAAGTTAGTAGTGGAAACGGCTAAAACTCGGGTTGCTTGATATCAGGTCCATTCAGGTCTATCGTACAACTTCTCACCATTATAGAATGGCTGCTTTAAGGTGTTGGGGTGGGGTAGGTAAGCATCGGTCTTACTATGATACATTAGTATAGACTAGGGGAATGACTGTTATTTAACAGTGCTTGCATATTCAAAAACTTTGGGTGGAGCCATGAGCAATCCAAAATAGAGCTAATACTCACACCATTACATTATTTTGGGGATGTATTATTTGATTAGGTGGGTAGGTAGTAGATCTGTTTAATACTTTTAGTTTATGTACATTTCCTATAGTGGAGTGGACATATCTGGCTTTCTGATTCTTGAGTTCAGCTTAAAAAAAAGATGAAGCTAGTATTAAAAAGGATTTTTTTTTAAAAGTAGCCAATGTGGGGTCATCATGAAATGAGACCTATTGAAATAGAATATGGATAACTATGAAAAAACAAACAAACAAACAAACAGATCAGCAAGGAAACAACTCCCACATGCATAACTGTGGGAAAGAGATTTGGATAACAGGCTTCCCTTGTGCAGTCCATTAGTCTTTGTCTAAACTCTGTGATCTAGCACAATTCTTCCTTAGGATTCATACCTTCATATATTCTTTGGTCATTCTCATTCCAAAGACATGGGAACCTAACAAAGCAGGGAAGATTGTGGAGCACGGAGAGGTGTATGTGTTTGTGCGTGTGTGTGTGTGTGTGTGTGTGTATTTGTGTGTCTATGTGGTGGGAGCTAGGAAGGTGATGAAAGAACATGGCTAGGCATCAGGCAGATTATCTTTGTCTAGATTGATAGCAAAAAATCAGATATTTGAGGGGCGCCTGGGTGGCTTAGTCAGTTAAGTGCCTGCTTTCGGCTCTTGGTTGCCTTCAGAGCCCTGGGATCAAGCCCCACCTGGGCTCCCTGCTCAGCTGGGAGTCTGCTTCTCCCTCTCCCTCTGCTGTTCCCCCTGCTTGTGCTTTCTCTTTCTCTCTCTCTCTCTCTCTCTCTCGTGCTCTCTGTCAAATAAATAAATAAAATCCCCCAAAAATACAGATATTTGATACGAATATATTCTATTTTTTCCACTAATCCTTCGATTACAATCTCTTTTTTTTTTAAATTTTATTTATTTGAGGGGCGCCTGTGTGGCTCAGTGGGTTAAAGCCTCTGCCTTCAGCTCAGGTCATGATCTCAGGGTCCTGGGATCGAGCCCCGCTTTGGGCTTTCTACTCAAGGGGGAGCCTGCTTTCCCCCCTCTCTCTGCCTGCCTCTCTGCTTACTTGTGATCTCTCTCTCTCTCTCTCTCTGTCAAATAAATAAATAAATAAATAAATAAAATCTTTACAAAAAAATAAAAAAAATAAAAATTTTATTTATTTGACAGAGAAAGGGGGAGAAGCAGGCCCCCCACTGAGCAGGGAGCCCAATGTGGGGCTCAATTCCAGGACCCTGGGATCATGTCCTGAGCTGAAGGCAGACACTTAACCAACTGAGCCACCCAGGCACCCTCTTTGATTACAATCTTTAAAGATAGGCCATTCATCACCATCATCATCATCATCATCATCAATAATATGACTGAATAAAAAGGCAAATAACTGCTACCCATTATAACCAAACCTGATGGTCTTGTTCAATTCAATTTACAAATAATTTCAACATTTAGCAAAGGAGTACATTTCATGAGGAAAATGAATCAATCAAGAAGGGAATGAATCTTTGAAAACATGGCAGGGTAGGATTAATTTCTTTCTATCACTTAAGAAGATGGTTCCTACAGAATAGTGGATGTTAAATATTAGAGAGGAGTATCAATATTATGATATACCCACAGTCAAAAAACAAGTTTGAAAACAAATTAGTTCCCTTTATGTTAACTCATTTTCTAGCCCAATGGATCTCTATATGATGGGAGACATCTGACACACTTATCCATTAAACAATTATGTGCTGATTGCCTACTCCATCAGAAAGCACTGATCTAGGTGTTGTACATACAACAATGAACAATATAAATACAATTCCTGTTCTTATGAATTCTACCTTCTAACAAGGGAGATAAAAAAGAAACAAGTTTTACACACACACACACACACACACACACAAGCATGCATGTGCATATTTTACCAGACTTGATGAAGGATACTGATAACAATAGTGGATAATAATAGATACACAGATAATAGATAATAATCCTGTATGCCAGACACTGTATGCTAAATGCTTAACACTCATTATCCTATTTGCTAAGTCCTCATAAATAACTCTCTGAAGGATACATTATTCATCCTTATTTTACAGATGAAGAAATTGATGTTAAGAGAAGCAAAGTAATCCGCCCAAAGTTTCACAACATGTGACAGTTAGGATTCTAATCCTGATCTTAGTAACAATGAAGTCTAAATTCTTGAGCATGTTGCTAGGATTTTTCACATAACTTTCCTGTCTCACTGAAGATGGAGGCCAGATAACATCTTCCCTTCTTAGGCAAATTATGTCTTTGGATACTGGGTTCTTCTACATGGTTAAAAGATATTGTTGAGGAGCTTAGTTTACCCGGGCTCTAAGAAAGCTGTGGTGGCTTGTAGGTCATTGTTAACACAATTTTAAAAGAGCAGATGGTAGCAGTAGTGTGTTGTCATCAAAGTAAGGCTTCCCAGGATTTAGCAAAAAGAAAACATCAGTGCATGCGTGAGGTCCAATGAAAAGCTCTGGACTGGAATTCGGAGGACTTGAATTATAAACCTAACCTTGTAACTTACATATTATGGACATTAAGCAGGTCCCTTCACATTCCTTAAGATTCAGTTTCTAAACGTGCTCCTTGTCTCTAAAGAATTATTATGCTGGGGGCGCCTGGGAGGCTTAGTCCTTAGGCATCTGCCTTCGGCTCAGGTCATGATCCCAGGGTCCTGGGATGGAGCCCCGCACTGGTTTCCTGCTCAGTGGGAAGTCTGCTTCTCCCCCTCTCACTCCCCCTGCTTGTGTTCCCTCTCTCGCTGTGTCTCTCTCTGTCAAATAAATAAAATCTTTAAAAAAATACAATAAGAAACTGTAGAATAAAGAATAAAAATGTGCCTTTCCATGAATAAAGTAGGGTTTTTGGAGGGAGAGGGATAGGACACAAATCTAGGGGAATTGAAAGAGTGGTCTGTGTGGAATGGAAGGTGAGGTGAGTAAGAAGATTCTCTTCTTCAAAGGCCCAAACCTAGAAAGACTTACCCTCGTTTGACACAAGGAACTACTGGGTTAGAGCTTCAACCCCTCACTCTGTTAAATAAATAAATAAAATATTTAAAAAAATAAAATAAAAAATAAAAAAGAATTGTTATGCTGAAAAATACAAAAATAGAAATAGACATCCTTTTTTCCCTTATAACCTTTTGTTTGTCAATTTTAAGAGAAGCTAGATTATACCTTTGTCCCCTGCTCCAGTTAAGTTTCCTTTTAAGAAACAGCTGATTCTTTCCCTACCTGTTCCTTTTCAGCTAATTCTGGGTATGTCAAGGGAGAAAGTGGCAGCGAGGTAAGGCAATATTCAACCATTTCTGCATGTTGATGAGCTGACAGATGGAATACACCCAGGCATTTCTTTCTTCAATTTTCATCCCAGGGAAATCCTTCTTGAGTTATACTTCTGGAAATGAGGATTTGGTGAATCTCAGGGCAGGCCAAATATCGAGCTGATGGCACTTTGGTGGTGCCCCAGAACAAGATGGGGATTTGGGGTCTGGCGCATTATGCACGTTTATTAGCGGACATCTGTTAAGCTGTCATTTCCTGATTGTTTCATTTTAATTCATTGACATTGTTCCTAGCTTCAATGCAGGGACTCATTACAAATTAGGTAACTTCTCTGATGAAATGAGTGGGAAAGCATTTAGATTATAAATTTCAGGAATAAGGAATAATTCTCATTATCTGTCATGTGTCTTATAAAAGAAAAACAAGCTGACATATGTCAAACAAAATGAGAGGCTGGGGAACAGAGAGGCTTCCACAGCTGACAATTAAGTAATGAGGTTGCTTAATAAAGAGGAATAACTACCTCCTGAAACAAACGAAGGGAGAAGTTATAATTTTATAGCGCCTACTTCAACGGATGGAAATCAGTTTCTGTTTACACACCAGAAGAAACAAGAGAATACTTTTTTTCCAAGAAAAATTCTCATTACAAAAAAAGGTACTCTAGGTGAAGATTTTCACAAAGAACGTCCATATGGAATAGACAAGGGATCTATGGATCACAGAGTTATAGACAGTGTAAGCCATACATAGTGCATCTGGTCAAATTCACTTACTACACTTCACATATAAGGACAATTATCCCTAAAAGGTGAAGGGACTTCTGAATTGTATAGGTAAAGTCAGGCCTAAAATCCAGAGAGCAATTTCTAGTTTAGTATTCTTTCCACCGTACCACAATGCTTTGTTTTCCCCACTGAAAGGTATGGAAAGGGGAAGGGGGAATTATGTTTTCCCATGTGGATGGTCATATGTCTAGTTTTATTGCTCTCAGAACACATGATCTAATTTGAGTTCACCATGTTTGCAAAGATGGTAAACAATGACAAAAGATTCAACTGCTGAATGTGATTCATTTCATATGTAGAGATATGTTATAATTGTAAGTACATTAATTTTTTTGGCTAACATTTATTTAACATGATTCAGTTCATATACACAAATATGCATTCAAATAATTTATTACTCTTTACCTTTATTATCTTTTCCTTTTCAATTTTTATTATTTTGTTAAATTCCCAAATGCCAAAAGTGGATCAGTGATGCAAAATTTATACCTCATGAGAGTAATGAGTAATGATATAAATAGTGATATCAATACTGCTGCTCAGAATAGTAATAAATGTGTGTGTGTGTGTGTGTGTATAATGAGATTCTATATCTGGTAGTGTGTGTATACATATATGTGTGTGTGTGTGTGTGTATATATATATATATATACATAAAATGAGATTCTATATCTGGTAGTACATATGACTTTGCAGGTAAGATTTTTTTTTAAAGATTTTATTTATTTATGAGAGAACGACAACGGAGAGTGGAGGGGAGGGGCAAAGAGAGACAGACAAGCAGACTCCACACTGAGCATAGAGCCCAATGCAGGGTTCGATCTCAAGGGCCCTGAGATCATGACCTGAGATGAAACCAAGAGTCGTGGGTTAACCGACTGAGCCACCCAGATGCCCTTGCATGTATGATGATTTTAAGAAAATGACAAAAATGATGGGATGGGTTGGAGATAAATTTTTATGATTTTAAACAACTTTCTCAATTGGTGTACCTCAGCAGTGATCCACTATCATGTATTTCCTATATTTAACCTATCGTTTCAGATATAAGATAGCTTGCTTATTTAGATGTTGAAAATAAAACAGCAGAATTGTATAAAAAGGCTCAACTGTGATACAAAGAGGTTGATTACCAAGAGTTTGACTCTTTTGAAATACTTTGTAATATTCTTTACTCATCAGAGAAAGAAATCAATGACACTTCTTTGGGTATATTTAAAAGCCATATCCAAATGTTGCAAAAGATTAAGACACATTTTCTAGAATTGAAAGAAACCAGAGAATAGACTAGCAATCCATTTATATCTATCAGGCAGTGTGAACATGCAATCATTCAACCTTTACATATGATATGTTCATCAATTTAGCTACTGACAAACTGCTGAAAGCATTCTTAAATTGAGAGATCTTCTTAATCGTTTTGGGATCCAAGTTTGATACAAATATCTACCAATATTTGATGGAGTCATGACACATAATTATATTTCATAAGACTGAAGGAAAGTAAAAATTTTTCAAACTTCATATAAATAAAGTCTAAGGAAAGATGACTCAATATAAAATCTAACCTATTGGTCAGGCTATAATTGAACAGGCTATAGATGCACCTGTGAAAGTTTGCAAACAATAAATTAATTTAAAATATTATATTCTTTTTTTGTTATTTTAAATTATAATTATTTTTTATATTTACCTAAAAATGCTGCCATTTTTAGGTAATGCAGTCTCATGTGTAGTAAAAGCCCTCTAGCCATTGAATATGCCTGAATTTCGAAGAACATAGGGCTAGATGAATCTCTTCATTCAATCAAACTTACTAAGTTGAGTTGACTCACTAAGTCAGTCTTTCTAAGCCTATCTCCAGGAGCTTTCTTTTGTCTCTCTTCTTCAATATCAAAATCCTGCTTCTCTTGAATCATTTTTCTTGAATTCTTCCTTTTTTACTCTAAACTAGGACACCTTGAATCATCTAATGCCAAATTTCTATTCCAGCCTCAAACTTTCTTCAGTTCATACTCATATATGCTCTGTGCATATGGACATATTATACCCTTGATAGACATGGAGTATCTAACATAGAAGTATACACCAATGTATTCCGTAATATAGCTATAGCTTCCACACTTTTTTTTTAAAGCTCTCTACTCCTTTACCTTAGCTAATTTTGAGATCAACATAGTGTGTGTTCAAGTAATGGTGCTGACTGTCTTATAACAAATACTTAGGTCTAGCTGTCTCATTTAGGTAACTCTGGGTGACAAAAAAAAGGGAAAAACTCGAGCTTCATGTGGGTTAATGACACAGAGAAAATCTATTCCTCTGCTTCATACTATGCCTTAAAGCTAGAGCAACTGTCTCAAAAGGCCCCAAACTTCACTCTGCCCTTAATCTTACTAGAGACACGATTTTATATACCTAAATATAAGAATAGCATCATATTAGGTAAAATGGAATTTCACCCAACTTTCTACTCTCATGTTTTCCTCTTACTACTCTGTATTTTCTCACTGCCTACTTGACTCTCAGGTCTTTTCACTGTAATCTCTGGGACAACTGTTAAGCACGAAACCAATTCTGCTACAGCTTTAACCTATTACCGAACAGTCCCTGAACCTTCCCAAAGTAATTAGAATCAAGCTTTCCCCCCAGACATCTAAGGTGTATTCTAATGATGCTTTTCTAACCTCATCTCTCTTTGACACTACATAGTGCTCACTAGTCTTTCTTAATATTGTTGCTCCCTTGGCTTCCATGATAACAGTTTTCTAAGTATACCCCAAGACAGTTCATGATCACAACTATACCTTTTATTACTTTATTACTCCTCCTCCACCCTTATTATGACTATTATTGTGTTAACATGCTGGTCGCTCATGGAAATGCCCATTGACAAAACTATATAATACTCATACTTCAGCCATTGCCCATCCCCAGAGTTCCCTCCTTGGCTTCCCCCTGATTTTCTCACTCCTCACTCTCTCTCCTCAGCCATCTCATTCACTGTTAAGAATTCTACCTGTGCACTGATGACTCTAAAAGCTTCATTTCTAATCCAGCGCACTTCCCAAAACTAGATTTTTGCACCCTACTATCTAATGACATTTTCACTATGTCCTATACATAACTCAATCTCAATATGTTTAAATTTATAATCATTTTCTCCATGCTCAGCCAGGCTAAATCTGCTTCTCCTATATTTGTGATCATGATAAATGCACCACCACACACTCAGGAATCCATGTAACCTTTCTTTTATTTATTATATATAGCCAGTTGATCACTAACCTTAGTCATTTCAACATCATAAAAACCTCTGTTATTGGCCCCATACATTCCACCCTCACTGCCCCCTATTTACTTCTCTCCTTGACTATTACAACAGCTTTCCTCTCAATTATATGGCTATAGGAACTTCCATTTTAAATCTTTATCTGTTGGGGCACCTGGGTGGCTCAGTCAGTTAATCAGTTGTCTTCAGCTCAGATCATGATCCCAGGGTCATGGGATTGAGCCCCATGTCCAGCTCTCTGCTCAGCAGAGAGCCTGTTTTTCCCTCTCCCTCTGCCTGCCACTCTGCCTACTTGTGCTCTCTCTCTCTCTGTCAAATAAATAAATAAATAAATAAATAAATAAATAATCTTTTAAAAATCTGTATCTGTCACTGCCTTCAGAAATGGGTGATCTTTTAGCACATATATCTGACCAAGTGACTACTTTACTTATAATTGTTCAATGGATTCCTATTATCTATGGGACAATGTTCTACATGTTCGGCTTCATTTACCACCACTCAACACACACATTCTATGCTCTATATCTACACAACTGTGGTCAGAACTATGCACTTTAGAGTTGTACACTCAGATAATTAGTTTGGAAAGAGCATTGCTGTTGTCCTGGGGTAGACCTAGAATGGTAGCAACTCATCATATTCTCTAACTTCTCATATCCTGGAAAATTCTATTACCACTGAGGAGTCACTTGAGAGAGTTTTTCATTCCACAGCAGCAATACCAAGAAAGGTGTTAATAAGAAAAGATTTACTGAATTCACCTCTGCCTGAAGCTTTGCAAGTGACTTAAAAGAAGGTTTATGTAGGCTCCTTCATTTCATAAGAGCACTAGCTCATAGCTGAGCAAGATGACATTTTAGGATCTAGCCACTGGCCTAGAATCAGAAAAGGCTAGGTTATAGCCTTTCTTCTGTCACCCGACTTCTTTGAGTATCCAGGTCACTAAAATGAGGATAACAACAGCTAATTCATGAGTTGTTTAGAGAATTAAAGGAGATACCAAAGTTTCTCATATAGTGCCTACAACATAACAGGTGCATTTACTTATGGCCATTATGCAATAGTGCGGACAAATTGAAGACGTCATGGTTTTAGAGGACAAGATAGACATGTAACTCCATTTCCACATGAGAGGAAAAAATATTTTTAATAATACATATGTTATGAATATGCATTCATATGTGTCTTGCGCTTGGCTGAGAGAGGTGGTGACAAAACAATAAAGAACAGGCATGGTGTGTTTTAGAGACCTATGTTATGGTTTGAGGAGTGAAGATCAACACCTGAAGCAAAGTTCCCATGCTACTACCACATGCATATAGGAAGCACCAATTTGGGGTTCCCAACTCAGCAATTCCTCTTCTCAGTTCTTTGCTGTATACCCAATTCTAGGGTAGAGTCAAGTGAAAGTAAAATATTTTTCTCAATTTCTGGCTACTTGCCCCAACCAATAAGGAGTAGAAAGGCTCTAGGCAGATGACTTGGATGATTCATATAGGCTGATAATAGATGATAACCACCTTTGTAATGAATATCCTTTTGCTGAGCAATGTGGGGCTATAAAACTAAAAGGAAAAGAAAGCACAGGAAGTTCAGCAAAAATTATTTAATAAATTTTAAAAAGCACAGAAGAATTAATTGTGAGAGAGTATTTCTCTTCTCTGGGATATCTTCAAAATTTCTGTTGACTCTT
Source organism: Nasua narica (assembly GCA_028533885.1). NCBI lineage: Eukaryota > Metazoa > Chordata > Mammalia > Carnivora > Procyonidae > Nasua > Nasua narica. The sequence continues at coordinate 78,891,301 of CM052801.1, read as the reverse complement.
TCCAAACATTGGAAGTAGTCACTGATGCTAAATGATCATAAAGTATTACTAACAATCTTGGCAGGGAATTGTCCTCACTTTTAAGCACAAAGTTTCCACAATCAGAAGAAAAGGGCCAAGCACTTTGGGAAACTAAAAAAGTATCAAAGAACAAAGCTCATGAGGTTGCTATTGCCCTCAGCCTTATAGAACATCCTCACGAGTTGCATTTGACCATTTGTTCCCCTAACTAACCCAGCTGCTCTCACCAGGATATTGTTCTGGCCTAGGAAACTGCCTGGTGTGTATTCTATTTTGGAAATACACTTATCATTGCTCCTGAAATGCCATTTTGCCTTTGGAAACATTCACAGGAACTAGCATTCAGAAGGTAGAAAGATTTCTGAAAGCTTGAAAATTCCCCAGTAGGAGCTCCAATTCTCAGAAAGCCATAAAAGAACACAGGCTGGGCCACAGCTAATATAACAACAACAACAAAGCTGAAAATATCACTCCAACCATATTACTGTGATATTACTATAAGATGACAAAGAATAATTATTATCATTATTAGCTACATGTATTGCTTCTTACTTCCTGCTAGCACTTTACATTGATCACCTCAATTAATATTCACAGAAGCCTATATTAAAGTAGACACCAAGGCTCAGAGAGGTTGGGTAATTTGCCCGTGGTGACCCAGTTAACAAGATGGTCAAAATGGGATTTGAATCCGTAGTGTCTGCTCTTTCTACCATCCCAGTGCACTTGAGTCCTCCATGAATAAAACCTAACCCCTGAAACAGGTAGAAATGTGATGGACCCTTGAAGTAAGTAAGCTGAATTCTGCATGGCGAGAAAAGCAGTTTTTTTCTGACATGTTGTATATGCTATATTTTCTCTACAGACAACTTTTGCTTTTGGGATTTTAAGAGAAAATGATGCAAAGTTATAGAATTCTGAGAAGATATTAATAATTGATTTGCATCTGCTATATGTCAAGTACTTTACACATATTACTTCTTATTTTTAGGACAGCTCTTTAAGTTATATAGTACCATTGCCATTTAATAGATGGGAAAGTGAAAGCTCAGAAAGGTATTATACAGCTAGAACCTGAGTTCCTATATTCCAAAGAGTCTTGATGCCTACTTCGGTGGATAAGCCATTGGAGGCATTTTAGTGCTGATGCCCTTTTCCCCAACCATTTCCTTTTCTGAAGCAGCTTTTGTCATAAATAATTTTCACTTTGTAAAACCCTTTTAGAATTATTAGAAGAAAGGCAGAATAATGAAATCCTGCCTTTGGTTAGGCTGTGTGTGCCAAATTTAATTGTTGCCAAATGAGCTGAACCAATCAATCACTGTAATAAAATTCAAGCCATAGTTTGCTTTATTTGCCAATAGCTGGATTATTGAAATATGCTGCTATAAGATGTAGAAACTCAGAAAAAGGAGGCTTCTTCATTATCTATGGGCAAATGTCAAAAAGTACAGATTATTCCTTCTGTCTCTCCCTTGACTATACAGTAACTGGCTTCTATTAGTTATTTATTGCTGTGATAATTGTGTGTACAAACCACCCCAAACCTCAGGTACTTTAAGATAATAAGCCTTTATTTAGGTCAGGAGTCTGTAGTTTGGCAATTTAAGTGGAATTCAGATGGATGATTCTTCTGGTCTTAAATGGGTGTATTCATATGTCTGGTGGTTGGTTATTGATAGTTGGGTGATAGTGCCAAGGCCACATGCAGCAGCAATCTACACTATGCAGGTTCTCATGTTTAAGGGAGAGTAGCAAGAGAAGAGGAAAAAACAGGCAAGCACTTTCTAAAGCCTTTGCTTGCATTAAGTTTTCTATTCTCCAACTAGCCTAGCCAAAGCAAGTCACAAGGCCAAGCTCAGTCTACAAAAAGGAATGATATGGAAAGGTTTGGTACATATGGCCACTAATGCAATCCATATATCATATTCCACTCTTGTCACAATTATTCACAGCCTTCTTACACACAAAATATGCCTCCCCCAAAAGGACTCAAAAGTTTCATTTAGTCACACCATTGGGTCCAGAATCTATTATCTCATGATTTACAATCAGGTACTAATATGGCTCTTTAGATAAGGATTCAAATCCAATGAACTAAAATGACAATTTTTTGGCTACTCACATACTCAACATTCAGTGATGACAGAGGGACTGGATAATTACAAAACCACAAAAACATTCTCTTTCAGAAAGGGAATACTATGGAAAGCACTTAGCCCTGGTACACATGTATAACAATTTCCACTGGACAAATGTGGCCAGGACCCTATAATGTAGGAGTAGGGAATATTTCATGACTATATCCCATTGTTTCCTAAGAGTGGTCCACCAGTCCATTGTTTTCCATGGTCTTAACTTTATTCAAAATATTATTCTTTTTCCATTATGATTGGTCACTTTTGAAGAGGGCATTTAAAAATGTTTTCTGAGCAACTTTTTAGCCTGCTTCTTGCTCACAAAATATTGAAGGTCCAGTGCTTTTCTGAGTTTTATATAATTTCATTCTCCTGTAATCCAGGATGGTAGCATTTTTGCCCATACAACTCCCTTAAACCTTTTGAGCTTCATAGAAATACAGTTTAAGTCCACTCCATTGGCAAGAGCCACAACCATAATTCCTTTTGAATTAAGTCTCCCTTTCTCTAGATTTTTTTCACCTAGATTACTCTTTTTCTTTTTAAATTTTATTCTTTCCATATTCCAAGATTCACTGTTCATGCACCACAGCCAGTACTCCATGCAATAAGTGCCCTCCTCAATATCCACCACCAGGCTCACCCAACCACCCACCCCCTCCTCTCCAAAACCCTCAGTTTGTTTCTCAGAGTCCGCAGTCTCTCATGTTTCGTCTCCCCTCCGATTTCCCCCATTTCCTTCTCCCAATGTCCTCCATGTTTTTCCTTATGCTCCACAGATAAGTGAAACCATGTAATTGACTCTGTTTGACTTATTTCACTCAGCATAATCTCTTCCAGCCCCATCCATGTTGATACAAAAGTTGAGTATTCATTCTTTCTGATGCAGCTACTTTGGAAAACAGTGTGGAGATTCCTTAAGAAATTAAAAATAGAGGGCGCCTGGGTGGCTTAGTTGGTTGAGCAACTGCCTTTGGCTCAGGTCATGATCCTTGATTTCCAGGATCGAGTCCCACATCAGGATCCCAGTTCCACGGGGAGTCTGCTTCTTTCTCTAACCTTCTCTTCTCTCATGCTCTCTCTCACTTTCTCTGTCTCTCAAACAAATAAAATCTTAAAAAAAAATGAAATTAAAAATAGAGCTACTCTATGACCCTGAAATTGCACTACTGGATATTTACCCCAAAGGTACAGATGTAGTGAAAAGAAGGACAGCATGTACCCCAATGTTCATAGCAGGAATGGCCATAATCACCAAACTGTGGAAAAGAGCCAAGATGCCCTTCAATAGACGAATGGATAAAGAAGATATGACCCTTTCTCTAGATTTTTTATCAGTGTTTCTTTGGGCTTCTCAGGGTGCCGTAAAACAATGTTCTTAGAATTTATTTTAGAATTTTTTTTGCTCTTAGAAATACTTTTGTCTAGTTGAGAGGGTCCACATAGCAACACCTTAATTCATTCAAAAGTCTTAACAGAGTCTGACAAACCTCTTTTGTTCTTTAGTACTAAGACCACAGGTTTCTGGCAGCTCTAGCCGAAGAGGGTAGAGATGAGAAAACAAGTATTTTCCAATCCATTGAGTTCTAGTATTCTCTAAATTTTACACAGAAACCATTCAGTTCTTTCTCTAATCCATCTTTTTCTATTTGTACCTTATCATATGCAGCTAGTAAGAGCCAGGTGGTATTTTCAACATTCTGCCTGGAAATATCTTTACTAAAGTATAAATGTTAACTTGGTGTATTTTCTATATTCTAAGCTACTGTATTTTACCAAATGCTTCACCACTAGATAACATAGTTTGCCACTCATCCAGGCTGTTAGAGCAGATTTCTCACTATTTTTTCAGAGTCTCTTTAATTTTTTCCTGTTTTCTTCCTCTCTTTCACCACTGTTTTTCCAGTCTCTCCCCATTGCCTTTCATAGAGCCAATGATACATATTTTAGGTTTTTATTATAATGCTTCATTTCTAAGAACAAATTTCTGTATTTGTTACCTACCTCGATAATAATGCCACATAACAAAACAACTCCAACTCAGGGATTTAAGTGACTAAGCACTTATTTGGCATACAAGTCTATGAGTTAATTATTTAGAATGGACTCTTCTGGGTCATTCTTCTGGTCTTAGTTGAGCTCACTCACAGGTTTGGTGTTCGCTGATTGCCAACCAGAGTAATAGTCATAACTGGGCCAGGTGTCTCACCTTATCATGTGGGCTGGCCTGGGAATTTCATCATGGTAAAGGCCAATAAAAAAAGAGAAGTAGAAATACCACGTACTTTTTCAAATCACTGATTGCATCAAATTTTCTAATGTTCCATTGGCCGAAACAAGTTTCATGGCCATACAAAGAGTCAATATGAGAAGGCACTGCCAGATGATATTGACACAGGGAAACATGAAAATTTGGGGTCATTAATTCAATCTAAAACACTTGTTATGTAATTGCCTCAAATGTGTTAACATACTTCATCCCAGTAGGATGATAGACATCGCCAGGAAAAGAAACTGCTATGCCTTTTTTGTTTTTGTTAAGAATGACTAAAAAAACAAAAAAACAAACTCACATAGTTTTTGAAATGGAACATATGGAAAAAAGAGTAACAATTCAAAGAGATGAGGACTTAGATGGATTTTTGATATCCAGTGCTTTCAGAGGTCAGGAAGGTAGTATAATTAATGAAGACAGTGGGGATAGAAAACAATTGGCTGTGTTAGGGATTGTGATGAGTTGTAAAGCACCATATAAAAAAGCCGCTACTCTTCAAATTCCAGATGATCATTATCAGAAGATCATTATCATAAATATGGGCAAAGTGTTGCCAGATGTTCCATTTGTTTTAAAGAACCTGAAAATCCAGATTCTTTTTTTTTATTTAAAGATTTTTATTTATTTATTGACAGAGAGAGAGATCACAAGTAGGAAGAGAGGCAGGCAGAGAGAGAGAGGGGGAAGCAGGCTCCCTGCTGAGCATAGAGCCCGATGTGGGGCTCGATCCCAGGACCCTGAGATCATGACCTGAGCCGAAGGCAGAGGCTTTAACCCACTGAGCCACCCAGGCGCCCCCTGAAAATCCAGATTCTTATGTGAAATCTCTGGCTTTTTAATTATTGGAAACTAATTCAATGAAAAATAAAACAAAATGCTGAGAAGACCATTACTATCTGGATTCACACACACACACACACACACACACACACACACACGTCCACAAGAGCAAACTGGATCTGACCCATAGGTTGCCAGTTTGTGATCTTTGCTTTATACCATTGTATATAGAGATTATTAAATTTGTTCCACCTTTATTGAAGTATAACTGACAAATAAAATTGTGAGATTTTGTTTTTTTAAGATTTATTTTAGAGTGTGAGTGAGTAGGGGGAGGGGCAGAGGGAGAGGGAGAGAGAGAAATTCAAGCAGACTCCCCACTGAGCAGAGAGCCTAAAACAGGGCTTAATCTCATAACCCTGACATCATGACTGGAGCCAAAATCAAGGGTCAGATAAACAACCAACTGAGAAACCCAGGTGCCCCTAAAATTGTGAGATTTTTAAAGTGTGCATGCAATGATTTGATCTATGGATACATTGTCAAAGGATTCATGCCTACTAAGTTCATTAATACATCGCCATTCATCACCTCACATGCTTACCTACATTTTCTTTTCAACTTAGGTAAAAACAATTGAATTTTACTCTCTCAGCTAATTTTAATTACCTAATACACTGTCAACTATAGTCAACATGTTATACATTAGATCCTCAGATCTTATTCATATCTGAAAGTTTATACCCTTTTACCCACCTCCTTATTTTCCACATCCCCAAGCCCTGGACAATAACTTTTCTACTCTTTTTTTCTTTTTATATATGAGTTTGACTACTTTTTCTTCTTAAAAAAGATTCTACATATAAGTGGTACCACGTGGTATTGGTCTTTCTTTGGCTTATGTCACTTACCATAATGCTCTCCAGGCTCAGTTTCTTTATACATTGATCTGTCAATGGACACTTAGGTTGTTTCCATAACTTAGCCATTGTGAATAATGCTGCTATGAACATGGGAGTACAGATGATAAATGGTTTTTAATTTTAATTTCCAATTCAGTATATCACAAATAACTAAGGTGGCAGTGTGGTTGAAATTAGCATATAATCCAGGAACTTTAAACTTTCAATGATACCACATTTGCATCTAGGTATTTCTCTTGGTTTCATGATGACAGTGCAAAAACAGAATTTATAAAGATTCAATCTGGGGGCGCCTGGGTGGCTCAGTCCTTAAGCGTCTGCTGGGCGCGAAGCCTGCTTTTCCCTCTGCCACTCCCCTGCTGTGTTCCCTCTCTTGCTGTGTCTCTCTCTGGCAAATAAATAAATAAAAATCTTCAAAAAAAATTAAAAAGGGTCAATCTGGCCAGGGCCCAATTCAAATTATTATAGGCTTAATGAGATTCTGACATAAGACCTGAACTTTCCTTTTAGTATTTCCTATATATGTTGGTTTCCATGGAAATATAGTTTTCCCCAAATATGCTACATACAGTGCTGAAAAGAAGTCATTAAAGAAAAGGCTAAGCTTGATCCAGAAGACACAAATTAGGAAGTTCAAATTAACCCTAGCTAGCAGCACCAACTATCCACCTAAAAATAACCAGTGTTTTGGTAAACCCCTTAGTATGATCTTTCCAAGTATTGTAAGGGTATGTGAAGATATAGAGACATAGAAAGCTTAGTAAAAATGACTTAGAGATGTACACTACAGCTTAGGGAATATAGTCAATAATACTGTAGCAATTTTGTATGGTGACAGATGGTAACTACACTTATTGTGGGTACCATCTCATAATGCATATAAATATCAAATCACTATGTTGTACACCTGAAACTAATCCAGTAGTGTATGGCAGTTATTCTTTTAAAAAAATGGCTGAAACAGAGATAAATTCTGCTGCTTAGATAGATTTTATTTAATTTTATTTATTTATATTTTGAGAGAGAGAGAGAATGGGGGGAGGGGCAGAGGAAGAGTGGGAGAGAGAGAATCTTAAGCAAGATCCATGCCCAGTGCAGAGCCCAGTGTAGGGCTCAATCTCACAACACTGCAATGACCTGAGCTGAAAGCAAGAGTCAGATACTTAACTGACTGAGCCACCCAGGCACCCTACCTCGATAGATTTTAGTACCTATCTCATACTGTTATACTTAAGAAAAATAATTTACAATCAGCAGGTACTGTTGGACTTGAACTAAAAAATAATAAGATTCTTTTGGCAATCCATTGGGCAAATGTCTCAGATAATACTGAATATTGTTCCATGGTGAGTTGTATTGTGTCTGCTTCTGGGTATTGCATTTGAAAAGAATAGCACTACACTAGAGTATGTTCAGAGCAAGTGACCAAGATAGTGAGAAAACTAAAGTGACCTATTGCCTGTTTGTGGGGGATTAAAGGAGTTCCCAGGATGCGGGACTTTTAGTACTAAAACCAAAAAATCAAACCAAAACAAGTTGGTCACCCTGGGGAGAACTTGAAACCATGTTTTAGAAAGAAACACTAAAGGGTTTCAGCACATTTATCCTAGAGAAGGCTTTGGAGAAGGCATGATAAATTCTTCTGAGTATACTTAAAGACTGCTATCGTTTTCTCCTGTATAGCCCGAGGAAGTTATGAGGATCAATAAGTAACATTACAGATTTTGGTTTAAAATAAGAAAAAACCTATATACAGTCATACCAGCCTAAAGATGGAATGGGATAGATCAAGAAATAGACTTTGATGAAAATACTCAAAAAATGCAAAGCATTCAGTGTAAAGATGTATCAGAAATGTTACCGATTCAAATTTTTGAAGTACAAGAAGGGATTTGGATGGTATGGACTTTAGGGTCCCTTCCAATTCTGTTTTTAAAGTCTGTGATTCTTTAGGATCATAAAATATTTTGATATAAGGAAGACAACCAATATAAGTTAGAAAATCTTACATTCATTATCAAAACAGTAATAGAAGAATTTTAAATTAGCAAAATAAGAAGAACCATACGGCAGAGAAGAAACCAAAATTAATCTGAGGTTAGTGTAACAAGTGATGTAAGCTGCCAAGTCACCTTTAAAGCAGCCTCGAATAAGAGATCAGCCATGGATGAAAAAAGATCATTTTAGAAGAGAATGAGAAACAGTCACTTAGGATGGTAAAGTAATTCAAGCATTAAATTCTTGCATGTTTACCAAAAGGATGACGAAAAATATGCCTATTCTTCTGTACCTTGAGAAAAGTATTTAAATGGCCGAAATGGCAAGTATCCAGACAAGAACAGTGACAACTATTAACCCTAAGTTTGCCTGCACAAAATTTCTGTATCATCCAAGGGAGAAACTTTAAGCTTGTCCTTGACTCATTGTATTTGGGTTAAGTAGCACCAGGAATGGGCAGCCACAGGGCAGAACAGCCCTTCACAAGACTGAATGAAAAGAATTGGGTGAACTCCAGATCCTGAGGCACTAATACAAACCTAAATGTCATTTTCAGAACCTTGTTTTCATTAACAGTCTACTTATGTTTGCTAATTTATAAAACGTTCCCACTCCTATTTCCTTATTTATACTAACAATAAGTTTTATCTTCAAAATAATCAAGGCATGAGAGTACCTTATAGTCTGCTACAAATAAAGTTACAAAGACAGAGCTGGTTACACTTATTGGATACCCACTGAATGTACAGTTCTATACTAATTATTGTGGAGCTACTATATGTATATATACCACCTCTGACTTCAATGAATTTACAGTTCCTGGACCAAGATGGTACACTAAGTATTCCAATGTGTTGAGCACTTACTAAAGGATTTGGTACGTTGGCACAAAGGAATTTAATTATTAATTAATTCAATCAATCAATCAACTAATTAAAGTGGATACTGTCCACATTTTACAGGTGAACCAACACAAATTGCCCATATGATAACAACATATACCTTTCTGCCCTGGCCAGTCTGAACTTACAATTGTTTTGAAATAATTTTAAACAGTATCTTTTTTCATTCTCCAAAGTTCCCCATTTTCGATTATAAATTATATGGTCACCTCAATTATCACAGTAGTCGACGACAGAGTTGAAAGTACAATTATCGTTTGCTGATTTTTGCGCTCTTTTGAACATGATCTTAAGTGAGATATTCTAAGGTAAGAATATGACAGAAATCAGTTGGTTTCTTCTGAAAGTCTACTGCTAACATTACCACCTCCACACGATTACTCATTCATCTTCCTATAAGCCCTCTTGTCCCTGTGTGGCCTATGCTACCTGCTCGGTTATCCTCATCTTTTCTTTACTACTACCACACAATTCAGTTTAGGATTGCAGAAACTCAATATTTGCATTGTTCATGCATACAAATACCTGGCTTCACTCTTTCTTGACTCTTTAAAACTACAATCAATCCACATAAGACACCCATTCCTGTGACCATTTATTGGACAGAAAATTATTATCAGGGTCTATTCCACCTCTTAAAAATTAAAGCTCCAATACCACTCATATACTAAAATTTCCTTTTATTGCAACTATCCTACCATTATTCCTGCCTAACCAACTTCAGTCTTATTCCTAGTTACCTTCTGTTCCTCAACCTATATGATTTCTGTCAGATAATCAAACTAATTCCAGCTTCCCTTTTTTTCTCCTACATCTAAAGTCCATGAAAAATCTAATCTGTTTCTATGACTGCTATACACACACACACACACACACACACACACACACACATACACATACATACATACCTGGGTTATAAGGGGTACTTGATATATATACACTGAATAAAGGAATTATGACGGGGAATTACCTATTATGTTAAATTTCCCCTTCCGATTCTCATTACAGAGTTATAAATAGCATATATGAAAAGGGCTAGCTGGTATAGAATTCTTCTACCGAGGCTATAATAATCAGTCAAATCCTCAGGGAACATCTTCCATAAAACTACTACATGAAAAAATAATATCCTAATCTTTGATCAGCTATGACATTTACCATTACTTTTATGATTGGGTTTTATAATATTAGTAGTCATGATTATTTTTCTTACTTCCTAGGTAATTAGCAACTTATTTAGCTGTTGGCCAGTAGGTATACTGTGGCTACTGGCCTTTGGGCTCATGCACTGAACAGCAAGATGTCTTACAGGAATAGTCAACTTACAGAACAGTTAGCATTACATGTTTCATATAAGAGGTGCTTCATAATTAACTGACGGGTAAGCATATTTTCTCACTCACACAGGCACTGAAAAAAATGTAATTATATAAAAAAAGCCAAATGGAAACATTTTTTAAAATTTTGTTTTTAAAAAAGTATATAGCATTCATCAACCAGAATTTTCAAAATATACTTTCATATAATGAAATATTTTATGTATAAACATTTGACTAAAAAGACTGTAATAAAGTAGGCCTTGTGAAATTTAGTTTTTTCTCACCTTGAAATTTTCTTGAAGTCCAGGTTTGTTTGTAGTTCTGCAACCTCTATTCAGATTTACTTCATTAACCTTTGTGGAGTTACATTTTTGAAAATGGCAAACTAGTCACTTTCAGATCAATCGATCCACTGACGACACCAAGAAAATCTGGATAAAACATCAAAATAATACATTGATATAAAATAAGATAATGAGGGGTGCCTGGATGGCTCAGTCACTTAAGCAACTGACTCTTGATTTCAACTCAGGTTCATGATCTCAGGGTTGAGATAGAGCCCTATATTAGGCTCTGCACTGGGTGTGGAGCCTGCTTAAAATTCTCTTTCTTCTCCCTCTGCCCCATCCCCCTGCTCATGCTCTCTCTCTTGCTAAAATAAATGAATAAATAAAATAAAAAATTAAATAAATAGAATAATATAATATAATACAAATTAAAAACAGAATGTGTATTTAATTTTTCCATAAATACTACAAATTTTAGAGGCGCCTCTAATTTTAGAGCTGAGCCTCTGGCCTCTGACTCTTGCTTTTGGCTCAGGTCATGTTATCTGGGTGGTGAGATCAAGCGCCACATTGGGCTGCACACTGAGCATGGAGCCTGCTTGAGATTCTCTCTCTCTCTCCCAGTCCCTCTGCACCCTGCTCATGAATGTGCTCTCTCTTCCTCCCAAAAAACAAAACAAAACAAAACAATAAAACATTAAAAACTACAAATTTTAATTGAGGATTAATAAAAGAAGATGATTCCTGTAAAACATCTAAGGGTGTCAATAGGGGTTTTTAAGGGCTACACTCCAGAGTAAAGATGAACTAGATTAGATAAGCCCTCATAAGGGGACTCAAACCTTCATGGATTAAGGAAATCTGAGATTGTTAGTGCCTTCACTTAACTATTTCCCAGAATAAAAGTTGAGTCATATTTGGAGGAAGATAACATTATGTAGAACCTCAAATTTATTTATAATTTTATACACAATTCTTTGGCTTTAAGGAAAATATAATGAACTGTGCACAAGTAAAGAAGTTGAGAAATTAAAGAAAAAATACGCCCTGCTAATAGACAAACAGGAGATTTATATTTTGGAATTATCAGAAAAGAAATATAGAATAATTAGGACTACTATAGTTAAAGGATTTAAAGAAAATTTTAAAAACTGGCAGAAAACCACAAGCTAAAAATTAAGTATCATATGGAAGTTGTGGAATTTAGAGCTAACTAATTTGAAGTAAGAACTCAAAAAATAGATTTAATGATACTGTACATACAAAATCCTAAAGACTCCACCAAAAAGCTAGTAGAAGCAATAAATGAATTCAGTAAAGTTCCAGCATACAAAATTAATACCCAGAAATCAGTAGCATTTCTTTTTTAAAAAAATATCTATCTATCTATTTATTTATTTATTTGAGAGAGAGAGTGAGAGAAAGCACAAGTATTGGGGAGGAGCAGAGAGTGAGGGAGAAGCAAGCTCCCCACTGAGCAATCTAGGGCTCAATCCTAGGACCATAGGATCATGACCTGAGCCAAAGGCAGACCCTTAAGCAACTGAGCCACCCAGGTACCCATCAGTAGCATTTCTATATTCTAATAACAAAATAGCAGAGGGCACCTGGGTGGCTCAGTAGATTAGGCATCTGGCTTTGGCTCAGGTCATGATCCCAGGGTCCGGGGATTGAGCCCCACATTGGGCTCCCTGATGAGTGGGGAGTCTGCTTCTCATTCTCCTTCATTCTCCCTCCACGCCCCCACTTGTGCTCTCCCTCTCTCTCTGTCAAATAGTCAAATAAATAAATAAAAATCTTTAAAACAAAAGAAAACAAAAAACCCAAAATAGCAGAAATAGAAATTAAGAAAATAACATCATTTACAAGTGTACCAAAAAGAATAAAATACCTAGGAATAAACCTAACCATCAAGGTCAAAGACCTGTACTCTGTAAACTACAAAACATTAATGAAAGAAATTGACGTCAAAAAAATGGAAAGATATTATGTGATGATGGACTAGAAGAATTAATAATGTTAAAATGCTGATATCACCCAAAGAAATCTATAGATTCAATGCAGTTACTATTAGAATACCAACAGCATTTTCCACAACTATAATAATACTAAAATTTGTATGGAAACCAAAAAGACCTTTAATAGCTAAAGCAATCAAGAAAAAAAACAAAGATGGAGGTATCACAATTCCAGATTTCAAGATATACTACAAAGCTGTAGTAATTAAAACAGTATGATATGGGCACAAAAGTAGACATATAAACCAATATAACAGAATAGAGAGCCCAGAAAGAAACCCTCAATTATTTGGTCAATTAATCTATGACAAAAGGGCAAGAATACATAATGGAGGAAAAGATAGTTTCTCGAATAATTCGTGCTGGAAAACTGGACAACTACATGTAAAGTAATGAAACTGGACCACCTTTTAACAACATATGCAAAATCAAACTCAAAATGGATTAAACATCTAAATGTGACCTGAAAATATAAAACATCATACAAGAGAGCACAGGTAGTCATTTCTGACATTGGTTGTAGTAACATTTTCCTAGATTTGTCTCCTAAGGCAAGGGAACAAAAGCAAAAATAAATTATTGGGACTACATCAAAATAAGAAGCTTTTAAAAAATTAAAAATAAATAAATAAATATATAAAATAAAAAGCTTTTCACAGAAAAGGAACCATCAGCAAAAGAAATAGGCAACCTACTGAATAAGCCAAGATATATGTAAATAATATATCTAATAAGGGATTAATTTCCAAAATATATAATGAGCATAATTATACAACTCAACACCAAAAAAAGGGGAACAATCCAAGTAAAAAATGGGCAGAGGATCTGAATAGACATTCTCCAAAGGAGACATAGAGATGGTCAACAGACATGAAAAGGTGTTCAACATCACTCATCATCAGGGAAATGCAAATCAAATCAACAGTGAGATATTACCTTACATGTGTTAGAATGGCTAAAATCAAAAAGATAAGAAATAACAAGTGTTGACAGGGATGTGGAAAAAAAGAAAACCTCATACACTGATGGTGGGAATTATAAATTGGTATACTGACTGTGCAAAACAGTATGAAGTTTCCTCAAAAAATTAAAAATATAAATACCATGTGATCCAATAATTTCACTATTGTGTACTTACCCAAAGAAAATGGAAACAGTAATTCAAAAAGATACATGTACCCCTGTTTATTGCAGCATTATGTACAGTGGCTAAGATATGGAAGCAATTTAAGTGTCCATCAATAGACAAATGGGTAAGAAAGATGTGTCATACATATGTGTGCATATTTGTGTGTGTGCATATATATATATGAATGTGTATATATGTGTGCATGTATATACATGTATATATATATGTGTGTGTGTGTGTATATGTGAATATTATGTAGCCATAAAAAAGGATGAGATCATGCCCTTTGAGACAACACAAATGGACCTAGAAAGTGTTTTTTTGGTAAAGATTTTATTTATTTATTTGATAGAGAGAAACAGTGAGAAAGGGAACACAAGAAGGGGGGAATAGGAGAGGGAGAAGAAGGCTTCCTGCCAAGCAGGGAGCCTGACGTAGGGCTCAACCCAGGACCCTGGGATCATGATTGAGCCACAGGCAACTGCTTAATGACTGAGTCACCCAGGCGTCCCTGGACCTAGAGAGTATTATGCTAAATGAAATAAGTCAGACTGAGAAAAACAAATAACCATATGATTTTACTCATAAAAGGAATCTAAACAAAACTAATTAATAAATAAACGGAAAGCAGAACTGAACCTATAAATACAGAGAATAAACTAACAGTTGGTGGGGGTATGGGAGGGAGTTGAGCAAGATGAGTGAGGGGGAGTTAGAGCTATAGGCTTCCAGTTAGGAAATAAATAGGTTATGCTAATAAAAGTTACAGCATAAGAAATATACTCCATGATATTGTAACAGTGATGTATAGGGACACATGATAGATACATGTGTGGTGAACATAGCATAATGTATATACTTGCCCAATCCTTATGTTCTATACCTGAAACTAATATAATATTGTGTGTCAACTATACAAAAATAATAATAAATAAATAAATAGGTTTAACAGCAGAGTAGACACAACTGAAGAAAGACTTTAATTGGAAATTAGAAAAAAAAAATTCATCCTGAAGCACAGAGACTCAAAAAGAAATGAGTGTGAATAAAGGCTTAATTAACATCAAGCCTAGACCTTGTATAAATGTTGTGTCTGTATTTGCCTTGTTGGCTATGTGAGACTGCACTTAGATTGGAAGACATGTTAATTGGCATTTAGGACTTAGGCCTACATGGATAGGATGATATTCAATGGTTAAAAACTAAGGCAAAGATAGCTTGTGTCAGTCAACCACACATATCTTGACTCTTGTCTTTGGAAGCTGTACATGCCCTACATGCATGAAAAACTAACCAATCCTGTATATACTTAAGTATCTCTCGGAACCTGATGGGATAAAGGTGATATATCTGCTGAATTTCTTGTATTTGAACTTGTATCCACAATTATTGTGCTACAAATGAAAATATAGGAAGTAACATAACAAAAATATTGAATATGATGGAACAACTATATATATAATTCTTCCTATATGTACACATATATGATTATATGATATGAATCATGATACATAACAACATATTACATATATACCCAATACCATAATAATACAGATTTATAACAATCATAAAATATACATTTAGAGAGGACACAAAAAAGCACACAGAAATAACACTGAAGAGGTAATGTCTGAAAATATCCCAAAGAGATAAAAGATATTAAAACACAAACTCAAGAAGTACTATAGGGGCACCTGGGTAGCTCAGTGGGTTAAAGCTTCTGCTTTTGGCTCAGGTCATGATCTCAGGGTCCTGGGATCAATCCCCACATTTGGCTCTCTGCTCAGCAGGGATCCTGCTTCCCCCTCTCTCTCTGCCTACCTCTCTGTCTACTTGTAATCTCTCTCTCTCTCTCCGTCAAATAAATAAAATCTTAAAAAAATTTAAAAACTAAAAAATCAAGAAGTACTATATATCACAGGAATATGAATCCAAATGATACATAGACATGTCATAAGATAACTACTAATAATCAAAGACAAAAGGAATATGTTAAATTCAGTGAGAGAAAAGACATTTTGGCTTCACAGGACCAACAATATGACTGTAGATAACTTATTAACAGAAATAGTGTAATCATATTTCCAATGTTCTAAAAGAAAATAGCTATTCACCTATACTTCTATAAGTATCAAGAAGAGACCGCAAAATGCAGGCTTCAAAATCTACTTTTAACTTAGATGAACTAGCAGGTATCGACAACCCCTTCAACCAAGAAAATATAATACTATAGAAAAAAATTTAGAGATTGGTTTGAAGGCATAAAAGCACAACCAAGGCAACCAAGACTTAAGGAGTCAAGCTCACTGAGAAAATGGAGACAAATTGGAGTATACATATAAAGAACTGTTTGAAGACGTCAGAGTGTACCAAAGGCAGTCAGTACTTGAGACATCAAGGTCAAGAGAGAATGAAAACACATTGAAGGAAACTGTAAAATTGTGGATATTTTCCCTCTTAGGACATTTGCCGATTCTTGCAAGGAACATGGAAGCTAACATAAAGCAAATATCTTGAGCTTGCATCAGTCTCACTGAACTTAGAAGAAAAATATTAGCATTTAGAGCTACCAAAAATTCCATAATCTAAGGGACAATAGTTCAGAGAAAAGGGAAGCATAGAGAACTAAGCCTAACATACTACGTACAATATCCTATGAAGCAATTTTATCAGTAACAAGCTACACTTGTGTAGAGGGTTGTTCTGAGAAACCAAACTGAAAGTAGACATAAGAGGAAACAAAATCTAGAGTTCAGAGCCTACAAAGGAAAAAGTACCATGGTAAATGACCAGGGTTTTTTGGTAATACTCTGAAAGGGATATATCTTAGAGAACGGTCAAAGTTAATAGGAGGAGCAAGATGGCAGAGGAGTAGACCTAAATATCATCAGGTCCCAAGAGTTCAGCTAGATAGTTATCAAATCATTCTGATTACCTACAAATTCAAGAGGAGTTCGAAGAGAAGAAGAGCAGCAATTCTAGGAACAGAAAAGTGACCACTTTCTGGAAGGTAGGACGTGCAGAGAAGTGAATCCGAGGTGATATACAGAAAGATAAACTGTGGGGGGAGGGGCCACCTCCCACCAAATGGTAGTGCAGCAGAGCATGAAATCTGAATTTTTACAAGGCTTCTCTACTGAGGGACATTGCTCCAGAGGCTAAGTGGTGGGTGGAGCCCTTCCTGAGACAGTGTGGTCTCAGGTACCACAGGGTCACAAAAAGACCAGGGGTGTCTGAGTGTAGCAGAGCTCCCAGATGTCAGAGAGAGGGAGCCGGATGCAAAGATGGACCCAAGGTGTGGGCTTTCAGATTGGGATTACCTTAAACTGTGATCCAAGGCACAGGATCCCCAAGAGTGGGCCACCGCTCTTAGAGCAGGGACCAAACAAGTGGCAGATCCAGAGAGACCCCCTCCTTCCTCCTTCTGGAGAGGAAGCGCAGGAGAGAAATGCAGGAACCGGCTGGGTTTGTAGACTCCAAATGGGGCCATGCACCAGAGAAAGAAACACTCAGTCACAGGCAGGGTGACCTCTGAGTGCAGCCGGAGACCAGGGAGATGGGAATGAATGACAGCTTTTCTCTGAGGGCACATTGAGGAGTGTGGCCCCGAGCTCTCAGCTACTACGGGGCTGGAGATTGGGAGGCTGCCATTTTCATTCTCCTCCTCCAAAGCTGTATGGAAAGCATTCAGGGAACAAAAGCTCCCGAGACCAAACTCGAGCAGATTACTTAGCCTGGCCCCTGGCAAGGGCAGTGCAATTCGCCTTGGGCAAAGACATTTGACAATCACTGCAACAGGCCCCTCCCACAGAAGATCAGCAAGAACATCCATCCATGACTAAGTTTACCAATCAATGAAAACTTTGGAACTCCAGAGCTAGGGAAAAGAAACACATAGACTTCATGGCTTTCTTCCCATAATCCCTTAGTTTTTCAAAGTTAATTTTTTTAATTTTATTTTTTCTTATTCTACTTTTATTAAATTTATTCTTTCCTAGTTTAAGGTTTTTAACTATTTTAGCTTACCAATAGCTTTCTAAAAATCTTTTTTAATTTTCATTGTTATAGTCATATTTTATCCCTTCATTGTATTTAATCTTATTTTTTTATACATATAGGTTTTCTTTTCCTTTAAAATTTTGGTATACAATTTCTTCTAATAGATCTAAGTACACCCTAAATCTAACACATGGTTTTGTTCTAGTCTCCAACTTGATCACATTCTTTCCTTTTTCTTTTCTTTTTTCAACCAAATTCTTATCTTATCAATTCCTTTTTTAGATCTTTTTAAATTTTCATCTTTACAGTCATATTCCATCCTTTCATTGTGTTTACTATATGTGTTACTTTCATTGTGTTTTCATTTTGTTTACTATACAAAATGAAAAGGCATTTTCATTTTGTTTACTATACAAAATGAAAAGGCAGAAAAAGACACCTCAGAAAAAAGAACAAGAGGCAGTACCTACAGTTAGGGACCTAATTAATATGGACATTAGTAAAATGTAAGATCTAGGATTCAGAATGACAATTATTAAGGTGCTAGCTGGGCTCAAAAAAAAGCATGGAAGATACTAGAGAATTCCTTTCTGGAAAAATAAAATACCTTTCTGGAAAAATAAAAGAACTAAAATCTAACCAAGTTGAAATCAAAAAAGCTATTAATGAGCAGCAATCAGAAATGGAGGCTCTTACTGCTAGGATAAATGAGGCAGAAGAGAGAATTAGTGATATAGAAGACCAAATGATGGTGAATGGGACTTCATCAAGATCAAAGCTTTTGCATAGCGAAGGAAACAGTCAACAAAACCAAAAGACAACTGACAGAATGGGAGAAGATATTCACAAATGACATATCATATAAAGGGCTAGTATCCAAAATTTATAAAGAACTTATCAAACTCAACACCCAAAGAACAAATAATCCAGTCAGCAAATGGGCAGAAGACACAAACAGACATTTCTGTGAAGAAGATATCCAAATGGCCAACAGACACATGAAAAGTACTCAACATCACTCAGCATCGGGGAAATACAAATCAAAACCACAGTGAGATACTACCTCACACCAGTCAGAATGGCTAAAATTAGGAAGTCAGGAAACGTCAGATATTGGTGAGAATGTGGAGAAAGGGGAACCCTCCTACATTCTTGGTGGGATTGCAAGCTAGTACAGCCACTCTGGAAAAAAGTATGGAGAGTCCTCAAAAGTTGAAAATAGAGCTACCCTATGACCCTGCAATTGCACTACTCGGTATTTACTCTAAAGATATGAATGTAGTGATCCGAAAGGGCACATGCACCCAAATGTTTATGGCACTAATGTCCACAATAGCCAAACTATGGAAAGAAACTAGATGTCCATCAGCAGATGAATGGATAAAGATGTGATATACACACACACACACACACATACACACACACACAATGGAATATTATGTAGCCATCAAAAAAAAAAAAAAAAACCAAAATCTTGCTATTTGCAAAGATGTGGATGGAACTAGAGGGTATTATGCTAAGTGAAATAAGTCAGTCAGAGAAAGAAAATCATATGATCTCTCTGAAATGAGGAATTTGAGAGACAGAGTGGGGGGTCGTGGGGGGTAGGGATGGAAAAAATGAAAGAAGATGGGATTGGGAGGGAAACAAACCATAAGAGACTCTTAATCTCAGGAAACAATCTGAGGGTTGCTGGGGGTGAGCAGGGGAGGAATAGGGTGCCTGGGTGATGGACATTGGAGAAGGTATGTGCTATGGTGAGTGCTGTGAAATGTGTAAGACTAATGATTTGCAGACCTGTACCCCTGAAGCAAATAATACATTGTATGTTAATGAAAAAAAATAAATAAATAGACCAGTCTCAATAGGATCTAGGCAACTTGACCATACTCTGTCTTCCTGCAAGAAGAAAGGTGTGTCTTTTCTAAAGGAACATCATAGGATCCAGAGCCTCCTAATTTTTTCTTGTATAATGTCAGGTATTCAATATAAAATTGACAGCATGACATGAAACAGGACCAACTGACTGAAATCCAAGAGAAAAAGAGGTCAGCAGAAAAACAACCACTGGTGAAGCAGATATTGAAGTTATCAGACACGACTTATAAAGAACTATGATGAATATCTTCAAGTACCTAGACAAAAAGATGGAAAACTTCACAAATAATAAAAATAATCAAATGAAAATCCTAGAAATAATACTTTGTAGATGAATTAAAAGTTTAAGTAACCCAATGAAGAATTTTATTGACTTGATAGCAGATCATATACAGCAGAATTGATGAATATTCAACTGGAAGATAGGTCAGTAAAAAGTGGATAGAGTAACACATAGGGAGGAAAAGATGAAAAATATAAAATATCTATTATATTTGTAAATGGAATCTAAGAAGAAGAGAGAGAATGGATCAGGAGACTATTTGGGACAATATCAGCCAATAGCTTTCCCAAAAGTGATGAATACAAGCAACCACAGATAAGAGAGTATCAAGGAACCCTAAGCAGTGTATATGTATATGTATATACCACACATGCACACAATACTAATAAAATTGGGGCACCTGGGTGGCTCAGTGGGTTAAAGCCTCTGCCTTCGGCTCAGGTCATGATCTCAGGGTCCTGGGATCGAGCCCCACATTGGGCTCTCTGCTTGGTGGGGAGCCTGCTTCCCCCTCTCTCTCTGCCTGCCTCCTTGCCTACTTGTGATCTCTCTCTCTCTCTATGTCAAATAAATAAATAAAATCTTAAAAAAAAACAATACTAATAAAATCAAAATTCTTGGCAACAATGTCACAAAATGTAAGAGGAAAATGAATAGAGGTAAAGTATTAAAAGGTCCTTATATATTTGGAAAGTAATAAAAGCACTAATTTATATTATACTCTAATGAGACAAGGATGCATGTGGTAATCTCTAGGGTGACCATTAAACAATACAAAGTGATTAATTACCAGCAGGGTAATAAAGGAAACAATAATTTTAAAAAAAAACACTTAATTCAAAAGAATCCAAGGAAGGGGAACAAGAGGAACATAGCCAAGATAAGTCTAAAAGAAAGCACATGGTAAATTGGTAGATACAAACCCCATATATTAGTAATGACATTAAATATAAATGACTAAAGACTCTAAAAGGCAAATATTGCTAGACTAATAATGAAAATAAAACGCAAACACATGTGTTTACCAAAGATATACCATAAACATAAGGAAATATAAAACTCGAAAGTAAAGACTATAAAAGATACACCATGCATACAACTAACCCAAAGGAACCTAATGTAAGCTATATTAATACCAGGGACTTTAAGGTAAGAAGATAGAGAAGAGAGGAGACAAAGAGATAAATTTCATAATGACAAAATGTCACCTCAATAGGAAGGAATAATTCTAAATCTGCATATAACCAATAATATAGTTTAATAATGTATAAAGCATATATTGGCAAAGGGGAAAAATATATAAATATATAAAATCACAATCAGATTAGGAGACATTAACACATCTTTCTCACTAAATGACACAACAACCAGACAAAAAAATTAGTGAGGATACAGAAGATAAAAACATATTGTCTTAGTTTGGAGTTTCCTAGAAATAGATCTAGAGATAAGGATTTCAATGCTAGGAATTGATTTGGGACGTCCAGGGAATAGTGGTAGTGGACTGGGGAGTTGTTAAAGGAAAGAAAAGCTCACTACTATTACATGCTGCTATGGGCAATGAGGCTAATTCTTACGAGTCATCATGGAGAAACAATTTTTTAAAAATTCTAGGGTGCCAAAAAAAAAATTCTAGGGTGCCTAGGTGGCTTAGTCAGTTAAGCATCTTACTCTTGATTTTGGCCCAGGTCATGATCTCAGGGTCGTGAGATTGAGCCCTGCATCCAGCTCCACTTGCAGTGTAGAGTCTGCTTTTCCTTCTCCCTCCCTCAAGCTTGTACTCTATCTCTCTCACAATCTCTAAAATAAATAAGTACATAAGTACATACATACATACATACATATATACGCAAGATCTTAAAAAAAAATTCCTATTATCCCAACCAAGGGTTAACAAACCTAGAATATTTTTTATACAACTACCCCCAAGAATAATCAGTTAAGGGCTGCTTTCAAGGGGCGTAAATCTCTAGCACTTCTGGCCTGCAACGTGCACAGGCGTAGCCTCACCTTCCATCATTATCAGAAAAAGCCCTCAGTCACAGAGTTGCTAGTTGCTGGCAATTTGAGGTAAGCCAGAGCACATGGTAGTGTCCCAAGAATATGTGTGAGATACTGACAGCATCTGCTACAACAATTTAAAAAAATGACCTAATTGACATTTATAGAACACTGAGCTGAAAAACTACATACACATTATTTCCAAGTGCCCATGGAACATTTATCAAAATAGACCATATGCCGAGTCATAAAGCAAGTCTCAACAAATTTTAAATGATCAAAGTCATACTATGTTCACTGACCACAGTGAAATTAAACTAGAATTTAACAACCAAACGATAGAGAAATCCACAAATGTTTGTAAGAATGTTTATAAAAACAAAACCAAAAACTGATGTCCAATGTGGCAAAGAAGACCTCTTGAGGGAGAAAAATGCATCCTAAGATGTGGGAAATCAGTCAAATAAGAAGAGTAGTAAAAAAGCATGTTCCATACAGATTTAAGAATATGTGTGAAGGCTACAGAAGTCAGGGAAGGCTTCCTGAAGGAGGGGTCCTGAAATGGGCTTTCAAAGATTACTAAGATTTGGCTACACAGAGGAAAAGAAATGAAAGGACACTGTAGCAGAAAGAATAATGAGTAAAATAGTAATAAACACAACATATTGGTGTTACTGTACCTTAATGAAATCTAGATTCTTTGTTGGGTAGCCATGGGGAATTAAATTGGAGAGGTGGGATGGATCAGATAGGTAATGGTGTGGAGGGCTCAGATTTTAGATACGGCTCCACTCATTAGAGATGCCCGTGTACATACTTACGTAGCAAGCTTCCTTTATAAGGGAAGCTTCAGTAGAACATTATTTAAAAACTTTAATTTACCCACAGAGATATTGAAAGCCACTGAGTAAATATATTCTTCTAATAGCACATGTAAAAGGGGTCTACCTTCTGTTCCAGGGAAGGCATTCTTCTGTTTAGTATATAGTGTAACAGCAGGTTGCTATTAAGTCTAATGCTATTTAGTAGCAGGTTGTTACAGTAGAACAATCTAATTCAGCCCATTCTTGGTCTTCCAGCAGTCCAGCAGTAATGGACTGTTTCAGTTAATTGAATATTCTGTATATTTGGCATGCAAACACGGAAGGTTTCGCAACATTTACAAGATGTGAGCACAACTCAAGTCACTTAATACAGATTAAGAGCTCAAAACTCAGGCACTTAAATTCTTTCAGTTCAATTCAGTTTATCTTTCTTTGATCAATCAGAAAGCTCTTTAAGATCTTACAGATAAGGTCTGAAGGACATCTATAGAAACACTGATTCTCACCAGATTATGTGTTCAGAAATGCTGATCCTAGAAGTACCCAGGCAGGCATTGCCACAGAAAATAATCTCTTATCAGGTGATACTCTAAACTAGTACAGGAAAAAGTGTGATGGGGTATTGGGAAAACCTTGAAGAATATTCTACTAATAGTTGTAGAGGTTTGGAAAAGGCGAGGGTCTCCTGTGCTGGGTCTTAGGGAGATAGGACTGTGAATTCGCCATGAGAATCCCCAAGGAAGATACCACTTCAGTCCTGAGTCATAGTGGACATATTCTATAGCTCTGTTCATTTACAGTGATCACCCTCTATGTCCATAGTCTAGTCTTTTATTCCAAAATGAGAATGTGTCACCCTCCTTGGATTCTGATTCCTTAGGTCCCAGGATCTCCAGAATTCTGAAACCCAGAATACTAGAGAAGGAGGTATTAAGGTAAGACGCCATAGTAGGAATCCACAGTGACAAGAGGGCATTACAATACACACAGGATGTTATGGAAATCTCAGAAGATGGAGACAAAATATATTTTACTGTTTAAACTATTCTTAGATGAGTGTTGGGGGAAAAAAACTAACATTTAATAAGATTAAATCTTCATGGGGCGCTTGGGTGGCTCAGTCCATTAAGTGTCTGACTTTGACTCAGGTCATGATCTCAGAGCCCTGCATCGGGCTCCCTGCTCTCCCTGCTCAGTGTGGCATCTTCTTCTCCCTCTCCTCCTGCTCATGCTCACTCTCTCTCTCTCAAATAAACAAAATCCTAAAATCCTAAAAAAAACCTTTACAACTATTGTCATTATTACTATTATTAATATTATATTTATGAAATTATCCCCATTTTACAAAGAAGGAAATTTAAGTTCAGTAAGATTAACTAAGCTAATGTATATGACCTATTCATACTCACACAGTGACTAAGTTTTGAATCAGGATTTAAACCGAGATCTGTCTGATTCCAAAACTGTCCCTTTTCAATTTTCTGCACACTCTCACGTTCATTTTGGCAATAGCTCAGAAAGGAAAGAGGAAATAATGATACCTAAAATGTTGAGTGCTGTGTGTTAGGTACTGAACCAAGCACTTCCACACATTATCTTATCTTAAAGTTATAGAAAATGAGGCCCAGAGAGCTTAGGTAACATGGCCAAGTCACACAGCAAATGGAGGACCAGAATTTGAATTTGAGAGTCTATTTTCTGAAGGACTGTCCTAGATTTGACAAGAGACATACCATATATATCCTGAACTGATCTTGGGCACTCCAAGTCAGAATGTCCAGAGTTCTTCAGCCAATGTCGTATTCGTATTTTAAATATGTTGTATTGGTTTTGCTCTTAACACTCCATGAGAAGATACTGCAGTACTTAGCAAAGAGGAGTAGACAGAATTTTGTTCCTGGATAATGCCACTTGGGAAAGGGCTATCTCCTACAGCACCCAGGGTCTGATGTGAAGAGGCAATATGTGGCTCAGAGCCAAAGGGAATATTGTGTACTCTACACCAATTTATGTCACATGGTCCCAGATAAACTCCCTAGCTTCTTCTGAACTAGTTCATCTTCTATAACCTTCCCTAGCATGCTCTTTCATTCCTCATGGAGCTGCCCCCATAGCAAACTATTCCTTATCTTTTCCTCTCCTCTTGGATTCTTCAGGAAAGAAATGCAGTAGTCAATTGCATATATTTGTTCTCAAGCTTGTGATATGCTTGAGGGGTTTCAAGTACCGTGGTTCTCTAGAAACCCAATTCACAAAGAAAAAAGAGAGAGAGAGAGAGAAAAGATCAAGCCTCTTGCTGTATTAATGGAGTACCATGTTACCCATAATTACACTAGCTGTGTAAAGGTCAGGGTTTGAAATGGTACAAACAGATTATCCACTCCTTCTCACACACTCCTCACTTATAATACTGGTATTGAAGGGGAAGAAAGGCCCGACAGCTATGTCCTAACCGTGATATGTTCCATCAGAACTTTCCAACCTCTGGGGATACTCTCTAATCTGAGGAGTGTACAAGTCAGGTACAAGGTAATCAGGGAAGGGACTCTACCTCTAGCTAACAGCCCTCTATATACACAAGAGTGGGTAATCTATAGCCTATGGGCCAAATCCAGATTGCTGTCTGCTTTTGTAAATAAAGTTTTATTGGAACACAGCCACACCTATTCATTTAGATATTGTCTATGACAGTTTTGCCGTTACAGTAGCAGAATTGAGGAGCTATACCAGAGAACACATAGTCCACCAAGCCAAAACTGTTTACTGTGTGGTTCTTTACAGAAAAAGTTTGCCAACCCTTGATCCACGGTAATAGCTGACTTGTAAACTGTCAATGAACACAAAATTAACCCATACAGATGTCTTCTGTTCCCTTCCACCTTCCTGTTTTTCTCCCTCAATCTTCACTGGATATCCCAAAAAGCATCCCTATAAAAACTAAAATGAAGCTTTTTAAGAAACGTACTATTTCAGTAAGTGGAAAAAACAATAGAATGGAAATTTTAAAAAAATCCCTAGAATATAAAACACATGCATGGTAAGACTGAATTAAAAAGTCAGAAGGGAAAAGTTAGAAAAGTTTTAGTAAGCGTGAGGGCACTTAGGACCCTGGGAGAGAGGATTTTTTTGGAGCAAGACTTATTTATTTTGAAATCTTTACTAGAAACTTCCTGACTCATACACAGCAAATAGGAAATAAATACCTCTTCCTGAGTCCCGACATTCATTCATTCATTCATTCATTCATTCATTCATTTACTCATTTATTCTACATTTTTGAGCCAGGTACTAGAATGGATGTTGAGAAAGCAATAGTGAATAATCAGAACTTGGTTTATCTTCTCAGGTGAACTACAGTTTAGTGGAGGGGAAACAAGAATTAAATATAAACTCATAAGAAGTTATAATTCTGATAAGCACCATAAGAAAAACCACAGAATGCTCTTCAAGGATATAATAAGAAGTCCTAATCTGGATTAGAGGGGTGGGGTGTAGGGAATAAATACTGGCAACATAGATAAATGACATTTAAACTGAGACCTGAAGGGGATAGCAGTTTCTATGAATAGCTCTTTCTCCAATTCTTATTCTTGCCTGGGGATAGGACTTTGGAACCTTCAAAGTATTGAAAAAAAAGCGTTTCCTTAGCAAAGGAAATATAGAATCATTAGGCTGACTATATAGGTAGAGTCCAAATCATACTAGACCTTGAATGCTCTAGAATTTTATTACAATAATAATTACTCATTTATAAGCAGTTAATAAGCAATGGGGCATCATTATTTCACTTACAGTTTTGTTCTATAGCTCCAGGAATAAAGCAGGAATAGATGAAAAGGGTGGGAGGCCATTCGTTACATGGGCAAAGTCCTAGGGGGCTCTTGGAATAGCTTCTGTCTCCCCTCACTTTCATTCATCTTTTTTTCCTCTTCCATACTCCCTACTTTTCTGCTTACTTTCTCTTTTTCCTTGCCTTCCTCTACTCTGAATGGTCTACTGCCTTTGGATTTCAGCTCTCAAGCTTATGCTATTAGTTTTACTGCTTAGCAATCAAATTGGCTCTTGTGGCCTGGCCTAGGAAGCCAAGATACCACTTAAACTGTCAGAACATAGGTTGTGTGTCAGGTTGAGGTTTATCTGTAAGGGCAAATACCTTTTGTTTGAAAGTTGGGAAACATTTATACTACAGGTTACAGGCTCAGTGGTTGCCTGATGCTTGATTACTCAGAGATTACAGTGGACTCTGTTTTGGCATACGAATGGAACAACACATAGGTCCACCTCCAGGTCAACAGATGAAATGTGTGTGGCTGTGTTTGTACGTGTGCACACTCTACAATCCCCTCTTATTTCCAACTAAATTGTAACATGCGATCCCTTGTCCATCATTGAACACCCACAGCCTGGGCCCTCTGAATTTCTCCTTCCATACTTCTTTTCTTCCGTCCTTGTTATTGCATTTCATAGCATTTCTCTCATTAAGGAACAAGATGTTTTATCCCCAGCTAAAGATCGTGTCATCAGCAAGCAGATGGGAAAAGCATCTTTCGTTAAAAGGTCCTTCCAAGCACAGCTGCAAGCTCATGGAAGGCTGGGCTGTGGCAAACATTTACAACTATAGACTACAGCCTACTGTGATTCAATGGTGGTTGCCCGCATACCCCATATATCAGTTCTGTCCATCACCATAAAGCATAGCCATTAGTGCTCTTATATCACAGTAACCATAGCTTGAATAATATTGTGAAGGAAATTTTTGTTTAACAAATATTTCTCTTTTTTTCTTTTTTTAAATATTTGGGGGGTTTTTTTCTTTTTTTTTTCTTTTTTTAGATTTTATTCATTTGACAAAGAGAGAGAGAGAGAGATCACAAGCAGGCAGAGAGGCAGGCAGAGAGAGAGGGGAAGCAGGATCCCCACCAAGCAGAGAGCCCGATGCGGGGCTCTACCCCAGGACCCCGAGACCATGACCCGAGCCGAAGGTAGAGGCCCCAACCCACTGAGCCACCCAGGCACCCTTAACAAATATTTCTAAGCCTTGAATGATGCCCCACTTATTTCAAGCAATATACATTTATATAACCTTCATTTTCTACTACCTAGAACCGGGTAATCCTGATCTACTAGGATTAAACTCTCCACATTCCTGGGGTTTCTTACTTTATCAAACCTCCCTCCTCATCTCTACTCTGAGGCCTGGTGATATGTCCCGTGGTCACAGTGAGAAGAAAATGAAACTACAACCGTAGAACAACCTCTGCCTTGTCTTGATGTTTCTGAGGGATATCCAGTTGAGGTAAGTCAGTTTCCAGCTGAGATATCTGGGTGACCCTCAAGGCAACAGAAGATATATCACAATCTGTAACCCACCTGTGTTCTCAAGGACTCAGAGCTGTTATCGACTGTACATCGATGTCCATGGCAGAGTCATTGCCGTGTTCAGAAACGAAGCCTAAACTACTTTCTTCACTGGTATTGCCTCTCAATTTCAGTGTCATTTCTGCTTCATGAGCTACTAGAAGAAAGCTTCCTTCAGGTGTTGCATGTTTTCATTAGCCTCTGGCACTTTGAGTCTTCCACAGATTCATTTAATTCTACTGAAGACTGGTGTCCCCTTAAAGGGTGAAGCGGTATATGATAATCATTAAGAGCCATGCTTCTCACACTTTGATGTGCATAAGTATCACCAGGGGAATCTTCTTTTTTTTTTTTTTTCCTGAGGGATCTTCTTAACATGCAGATTCTAATATAGAGGGCCAGGGTGGGGCCTGAGATTCTCCATTTCTAACGTGCTCCCAGATAATGCTGATAATCTTGGTCCACAGGAAGATTAATATCTAATATACAAGTTTGTATATTAAACAAGCCAACCAAATGAAAGTGCCTAGTAAGAAAATGAAGGGAATCAGCCTATTTTTGTATCCTTACTTTGGAAACTGCTATGAGCTTTCCATATATGATCTAATTTAA
This sequence comes from Nasua narica, assembly GCA_028533885.1. Taxonomy (NCBI): domain Eukaryota; kingdom Metazoa; phylum Chordata; class Mammalia; order Carnivora; family Procyonidae; genus Nasua; species Nasua narica. The sequence goes on along the minus strand of CM052801.1, from coordinate 78,862,556 downwards.
ACCTCACAAAGACATTATTAAGAAGCTAGTGTTAGCTCCATTTTCATGATAAAGAAAAGGGTTAATATAGTACAGGTACTTTATCCAAGGTTCCAAAGCTATAAATGTGTCTGATACAATGCTCAAGTTCTTTTTTATTTCTTTTATTTTTATTACCTTTTTAAAAATGTTTTCGTTTTAATTCCAGTATTGTTAACATACGGTGTTATATTAGGTTCAAGTGTTCAATAGAGTAATTCAACAATTCTATGTATTACTCAGTGCCCATCATGATAAGTGTACTCTTAATCCCCTTCACAAATGTCAAGCATCCCTCCCACCCACCTTCCCTCTGGTAACCACCAGTTTGTTCTCTATAGGTAACAATCTGTTTTTTGGTTTGTCTCTTTTGTTCTCACCCATTACATTATAGTACTTCTACACTTATTAAGAAAATAGGTCAAAGAAAAAAGTACTTGGCAAAGTAAAAAAAAGTCATTTTGACCCATAGCTGTATAATAGCAGACATTCAAAAGAGGTTACTTACTGGAGTTTTTTGTACAGGCACTTGATTATCAAATAACTTGCTGGACAAGATTACTCTAAATGACTAAAACTTTATAATGCTCTATTTGGTAATGATGAAATTTCAGATAACAAATCTATCACTATCATCTATCACTCTTCTGAAGTGAAAATGTGCACAAGAAGTCAAATGGCTTTCAAATAATCAGCTTTATCTATGGTCAATCTAGATTTGAAAACTGGATTTGGTTCTAAATCTAATATTGGACCTCCTACACAGTCAGTATTCCCAATCTTAAGATAATGGTCTCCATTATCTTAGGAGGCATGATTTATCAATATAGATGGACAAGTTAAAAAAGAGAGAGCAGAACAATAGTGGGGAGCCACTAGAACTGATCTCTTAATCCCATAAAGACTAGAAGCACTTAATAAATTCACCTTGTTTGAGCAGAGAGAGCCCAAGAGAAACAAGAAAAAAGAAAAAAAGGGGAGGGAAAGAGAAAGACAGACACAGATGCAGAGAGATTGAGATAAGCCTGCCTTGCCTTTTCAATACATTTATTCTGTCTTCTGGTTAAAAGTCTTGGGGAATCCTTGAGGAGTGTACGTTGAGTTTAAAAGAGAGAGAAGACATAGTCTCTCCAAAATAACTCTCCATATCCTCCTTAATCCCCCAAAAGAAGTAGAAGTTCCCTTATATAAAGTACTATGCAGGAATCATGGGATAACTAAAAAGTCTACTCTTTCCAGGTAATGATAAACACGTACTTTCTTAACTTGGCCACAAAAAGTTGAGGTAAAATGTATGATTGCTTTCCACTTAAATTTCAAGGGCTTGAAATCTAGCTTTGCTAACTACTCTGTAACATTGAGAAAGTCAATCTCCCTGTATGTCAATTTGCCCATATGTAAAATTGGTAATAACAAGAAAAGATTTGGGGGAGTGGTGGCAACAGCAACAAAGCTCTTATATCTCCCTGAATCCTCCAACAAAAGCACACAGAAAACTAGATGTCGACATTAAAACTCATGAGCAAAATGGGCACCAAACTAGCTTAGTTGGTAAAGCATAGAAGTCTTGATCTCGGGGTCATGAGTTTGAGCCCCATATTGGGGTAGAGATTACATAAAAAAATAATAATAAAATCTTTTAAAAACTCGTGAGCAAGATTTATAACCAAAAAAAGCCACAAGATACCATCACAATCTCCAAATACCAGTAGGTAAGCAGGACAAATATTAATACAGCAAGAACAGCATAATATCAGGAGGTGTGTAGAAAAAAATGGAGAGGAGCAACAGATCAGATGGATCATAAAACATAAGAATCCCAACCTAGCCTGAAAGTGTTCACTGTAAATAGAGCAGACTAAGTTGAGTACCTGAAACTGTAAGGGGAATAGAAGAAAGGACATAAAGATGTAATATACAAGAGGTTAAGTAAACACCCTGTAGCCCTGAATTGGAATTGGAAGTATACATATGAACTCAAGAAGTTCCTTCCTTCCTCCCTCCCTTCCTCACCAGCTTTATGCATGGAAAAGGCCTAAAAAATTGGATAAACAAGTAGTAATAAGTTGTCTAACACCCAGATTGTGCACTTAAAATACTGTGTTCCATCAAAAGATACGGGGGCATCTAGGATTCTAGGTCAGCCGTATCTGATCATACAAGATAGTGAAAATGTTATAAAAAAAATCATAGCATTCTGTTAAAAGAGTTCATAAGCCAATTTGAAAAAGATCATACTGCCCAAACACCAGAAAGATTGAAATTCAAAAAGGATTACAATAGGGGAGTAATGTCAATAAAATAGCAGAGTAGCTCCAAGCTGCCTCCACTAAAGAAACATCACAAAACAACCAGAAATTGTCAGAACCAACTTTGTCAGAACCATGGAAAACAAAGATTTAGAGCAACCAAGTGACAATAAAAAAAAAAAATTAAAAAGGCAACTCTGACAAAATAGGAAAGCTTTATGGAATTTTTACTAGCCTTTGACTCACTCCCTCCCCAGCATTGTGACAGTCTTCAAAATCGAAATCTGAATTCTAAGTGTAGGATTCTGCTCCCTGGACCCACAGGCAACAGAATAGACCTTACTCACAAATTATTGTGTATATCTGTTCTGACCTGTCTAAGGAAAACCTGGAAAGCAAATGCAAGGCAATTATCTCAGTTTCACCTAACTTAGAAGTCAGGCTAGGAAAGTGGTAGGGTAGGCTCAGTCAGTAAGGCATACAACTCTTGATCTCAGCATCATGAATCTTAGCCCCACATTGGGGGTAGAGATTAAATAAAAACAACACTTTAACAAACAAACAAAAATGAAGGAGAATATAATACAACATTCCAAGAAAAACAAAAGCTGAAGGAATTTCCCACCACTAGATGTGCTCTATAAGAAATGCTAAAGGGATTCCTTCAAGTTGAAAAGAAGGGACACCAGACAATAAATCAAAGCTGTATGAAGACATAGAACTATGGTAAATGTAAATACTTGGGCAAATATAAAAGCCAGCATTATTGTATTTTGGGGTTGTAATCCCATTATATCCTAGAGGATTTAAAGATAAAAGCATAAAATAATTATAAATCTATATTATTGGGTACATAACATTAAAGATATAATTTGTGTTAACGTAACGGGCGAGAAAATACAGCTTTATAGGAGCAAAGTCTTTGCATTTTAGGTTATTTTCAACTCAAACTAGATTGTCTTAAAGTTAGGATGTTCAATACAATTCCATTAGTAACCACAAAGAAAGTATGTTAAAAATATATACACAAGAGGAAATAAAAATAGAATTCTAAGAGTAAACAGAAAATATCAACTGAACATGAAAAAAAGCAGTAAGGAAGGATATGAGTGACAAAAATGAATGAGACATGCAGAAAACAAATAGTAAAATGGCGGAAGTATGTCCATTCTTATCAGTAATTATTCAAAATGTAAATGGTTTAAACTCAAAAGACAAAGAGTAGCAGAATGAACAACAACAACAAAATAATCCAACTATGTGCTGTCTACAAGAGATCAAAAGATAAATGTATCCTGAAAGTGAAAGAATGAAAAAAAAAATAAAAGACTTTCCACGCAAATAGTAACCAAAAGAAAATACAAGGTGCGTATACTAACACCAAATCTAAACCATTACAAGAGACAAGGACATCATATATTTATAAAAGGCTCAATTCATCAAGAAGATATAACAATTCTAAACATCTATATACCAAAGAAGAGCACCAAAATATATGAACCAAACACTAAGAGAATTGAAGTGAAAAATAGATAGCTGTACAATAATAGTGGGAGACTTTAATACACCATATACAATAATAGATAAAATGATTAGACAGAAGAGAATAAGGAAATAAAGGACTTAAAAAACACTATAAACCAAAGACATATACTAATTACATATAAAACATCCTATACCAGCAACAATAGAATACACATTCTTCTTAAGTGCACATGGAACATTCTGTAGGATAGATCTAACGTTAAGCCACAAAACAAGTCTCAATAAATTTAAGATTGAAATAATAAAAAGTATCTTTTCTGGCCACAATGCAATAAAGCTAAGTTAATAACAGAAGGAAAACCGGCAAATTCACAGATACATGAAAAATAAACAACACATTCTTTTTTTTAAAGATTATTTATTTATTTAGTTGACAGAGAGAGAGAGAGAGAGAGATCACAAGTAGGCAGAGAGGCAGGCAGAGAGTGGGAAGCAGGCTCCCCGCTGAGCAGAAAGCCCGATGCAGGGCTTGATCCCAGGACCCTGATACCATGACCTGAACTAAAGGCAGAAGCTTTAACCCACTGAGCCACCCAGGTGCCCCAACAACACATTCTTTTTTTTTTTTTAAAGATTTTATTTATTTATTTGACAGAGAGAGAGATCACGAATAGGCAGAGAGGCAGGCAGAGAGAGAGGGGGGAAGCAGGCTCCCTGATGAGCAGAGAGCCCGATGCGAGGCTCGATCCCAGGACCCTGAGATCATGACCTGAGCCGAAGGCAGAGGTTTTAACCCACTGAGCCACCCAGGCGCCCCTCCAACAACACATTCTTAATGAGTCAAAGGAGAAATCACAAGTGATGTTAGATAATACTTGGGACAAGTCAACATGAAAACACAGTATATCAAAAGTTATGAAATATAGCAAAGGCAGTGATCAGAGGGAAATTTATAGCTGTAAATACCATCATTAAAATAGAAGGATCTCAACCTGATAAACTGGGGAGCTAGATAAACTTGAGGAAGTAAAAAAAAAAAAAAAACAAGTAGAGCAATTTAAAACTAAAGCCAGTAGAAGAAAAGAATAATAGAGTAGAGTAGAAACAAAATTGAGAATAGAAAAATATAGAGATTTTAAATTTAAAGGTTAGTTATTTGAAAAATCAACAAAATTGACAAACTTTTAGCTAGACTGACTAGGAAAGAAGAGATGACACACATAATTAAAATCAGAAAGGAATGTAGAAAAAAACGTTATTTCCAACCCTACAAATTAATAAGGATTGTAAGACAATACTATAAACAATTGTACACCAAAATTATATATTCTTTATGAAATGGACAAATTTCTCAAAACACAAATATTATCTAAATTGATTCAAGAAGTGCAAAAACAAAACAGTTCTTTAAGAAGAAAAGAGATTAAATCAATAATCAAAAATCTTCCAACAAAGAAAAGAACTATACCAGATGGCTTCATAGGTAATTTCCACCAAATATTTAAAGAAGAAATAACCCAATTATCATCAAACTCTTCCAAAATATAAAAGAGAAGAAACCACTTTGTAATTTATTCTATGCTACTAAACTCAGAAAAAGATGTCACACACAAAAGTTACAGACCAACATTCTCTGTGAGTATAGATGGAAAAAGCCTCAACAAAATACCAGCAAACTGATTTTAAGAGACTACACATTACCAAATAGGATTTCTCATAGGAATACAAGGGAGGTTGTGTATAAATAAAATTTGAATTAGAATTTTTACCATGTCTAATCCCTAGATAATTACTCGGTCTAGGTACTGAACATTAACAGCTGCTAACATCACAAAAAGATAAAGAACCAAACACTTGGTGCATCATGTTTAAAGAATACAGCATTGTCTTGAGTTGTACTAAAGAGACCAAACTTGAACCTGATGCAGACTTCAGGTCCAGCTACCAACTCATAGGAAATACTAAGGACAGAGGAACATACTTAATTACACCAGGAGTATGCAACATGTTCTTTGGGTTCTTGATGCTGTAAATTTTAATAAAATAAAAGAGTAATAACAAAGGAAAGTCCGTAGATTAAAAAACAATTAAAAACATGAGCACTGGGTGTAATATACAACTAATGAATCACTACATCAAAAGCTAATGATGTACTATATGCTGGCTAACTGAACATAATTTTTTAATTAGTTAATTAATTAATTTTTTAAAAATAACAAGTTTCTTGAAACTAACATAACATTGTGTGTCAGCTACACTTTAAATGGACAAACTGGGAAGAGGAGGAGCAAGATGGCGGAGAAGTAGGAGGTTGAGATAGAGTCGGAACCCAGAAGTTCATCTAGATAGTTAATAAATCATTTTAAAAGCCAGCATACTGAACAGGAGGGAGAAGAGAGGAAAAAGAGCAATTCTAGGAGCAGAAAATCGACCACCTTC
>CM052801.1:78836017-78855865 GCA_028533885.1 Nasua narica | reverse complement strand
GAGCCTGGTGGTGGGTATTGAGAAGGGCACGTATTGCATGGAGCACTGGGTGTGGTGCATGAACAATCAATCTTGTAACACTGAAAAATTAAAATAAACATATTTGGGGAGAAAAAAACCAAAACAAACAAACAAAAAAAAAGAACACTGAAAAAATAAAATAAAATTAATTGGAAAAAAATAAGGACAGATCTCAAAGGCATTATTATACTGAGTGAAAGAGCAAGACTCAAAAGGATATGAGGGTTGCTCGAGGGGAAGGGGTGGGAGGGATGGGATAGCTGGGTAATGAACATTGGGGAGGGTATGTGCTATGGGGAGTGCTGATGTAAGACTGATGTGTAAGACTGATGAATCACAGACCTGTACCCCTGAACAAGTAATACATTATATGTTAATAAAAAAATAAAAAATAAAAATAAAAAGATAAAGAAAAAAAATAAAGTGCTAAAACAAAGGTGGAGGAAATCCTAAAATATTTGCTGTAACCAAAAATTGGCAAATAGAAATTAACTGTGATATAACTTTTATAAATAAGTAAATAAAGAGTAATATGTCAAAAAAAAGAAAAGAAAAAAGACTCAAAAGGGTACACAGTTTTTTTTATTTCTTTCATGCGACATTCTGGGAAAGGGACAAACGAAAGAGATCACAAGGCGATCTATGATTGCCAAGGCTGGGGCAGAGAACGGAGTAGAAAAAGACACTGGGGAATTCAAAAGGGTGATGGAATTGCTCTCTATATAGATGATGTTCTTGGGTTCGTGACTCTGCAGTTGTCACAATCCACAGAACTGTATACTACAAAGTGTAAATTTTACACTTTGTTTTACACTGTGTTTTAAAGCACACATTAACTAAAAGTGGTAGCGAACTGGTACTGCTTATTTTGGCAATGTAGAGAAATGTGGTCTCCAAGTAAAATTTTATGAGGCTAAAAGTAAGCAAATTAAAATTATTTCCATAATCTTTCAAAATTTTCATTTAGTTTTGAGAGTTTTCTGTCTTGTTACACACATCTTTTCCTTTAGGAGATAACTAGCCACCGACTATAAGCATCTAAAATTTCATCACATGTGGTGGCATAATGGTACAAGGAGGTAGTCCTCATGGGCTCAGTATTTATTTAATTTTACACAATAATTGAACAATGAGCACTTTAAGACTTGCCATGCATGGTGAGTTACTCAAGTATTCAAAATTTGATATCTCAATTTTCATTCACCAGCAACTATCATGTTCAGAAGTAGAACACAGGGGCACCTGGGTGGCTCCGAGGGTTAAAGCCTCTGTCTTCAGCTCAGGTCATGATCTCAGGGTCCTGGGATCAAGCCCCACATTGGGCTCTCTGCTTGGCAGTGAGCCTGCTTCCTCCTCTCTCTCTGCCTGTCCCTCTGCCTACTTGTGATCTCTCTCTGTCAAATAAATAAATAAAAATCTTTAGTAAAAAAAAAAAAAGAAGAAGAAGAAGAAGAAGAAGTAGAATACAGAGCACTGAACTGTTTTCAACGCATACCAGGATCACATTATCAAATTTGCTCTCAACAGGGAAACTGGAAGACTCCATAAAAACCTGACTTTTTGGTTCCTTTTTCTGCTTCTACTCTTTCTAGGACCTGCAGCCGCACTTTACACATGCCTCAGAAAGCAAATGGTGTATAACCTCTTGTAAGGGACAAGAAATTAAGAATTTCTTTAGAATAACATCTAAGGAAGGACCAGATGAGAATGACTAGAGGAAGCAATCATATGTATATTCCAGACCAGTGGTGCTAAACTTCTCAGCGCCAAGACCCAACCCCCAGCATGCCCCCACCTCCACCCCAGCTCCAAGGAATAACACCTGGGTCTTCATCTTCTAACTGGTTCCCGGATGCCTGAGAGGACACAAACACCAGGTCGCGGTCTTCAATAAAAACCTCCAGATGCCAAGCAAAGACGAGACCCCCTCCTTTCCTTTCTGAACCTCCCAGACACTCTTTCTGTACCTGCACTCTCTCTATACCTTCAATAAACTCTGCTTCCACCTCCTGTTGACTCATATTTGATTTCTATCCTGTGTGCAGCCAGGGACCCTCTTGGTCCTGCAGGCCCCCCTCTGGGTCCTCAGACCTGGCTTGTTGACATCAAACCCAGAGGTAGGTCTTAGACTAGTTTGTTTCTTAGTATTCCAGTCTATAAGGATTTGTAAAATCACTCTTCACGGAATTTTGAAAGCTCTGCAAAACTTACAAATTAAGTTTATGTTAGGAGGGCGAGCAGACAGAAATCCAGATTCCCAACATTTCCTTTAAGTGTGGTAGCTGTATGTTCACCTATATTACATATTATTATTATATGTGAGAAACAGGCTACTGGTGAGATGTTTTGAAAGCCAGCAGTGTAGACATTCCTGTCCACCTCTATTATTCCTTTTGCAGATATTTAATAATTGTATAATTGTGCAAATGCCATTCAGATATCTAATTTAGACACGAAATGGAAACAAAACAAAATGTTCCTGTAGTTGTCCCTTCCAAATAAAACAGTAAGAAATAGTTGTGTTGGAAGTTTGCAAACCATAATCTTGGACCTTCTCTTCTCAGGCAATGTGCTAAGATTGTTGGTAGAGGAAAGTCTGTATGGAATTACCAGAGACCTCTTCAACACAAATAAAGACCACTGTGCATCTCAATACTGACCTCACATATGCTGAGCAGTTAAGCAGGAGAAATACTGCTGACAGAAACATAAATGAAGTGAGCCATATTGCATAGATCTGCCTTCCAGCAAAGGTGAACTTAGAAAGTGCATCTTGATTCGAATACTTACAAGAGTCCCAGTGTTTAATACTTTCTGGGCTGGAACAAAGAAGTTGGTGAAAGGTCAGCATAGTCAATGTATGTAAAAAAAATCTGGCGAAAATCTTATCTGTAGAATGGGGCAATTTCACCCATATCCTGTGGTCAATATTCAGATTGAGTACACAGTCTGTAGAGATTTATCACTTGCCACATCACTATTTCAAAATAAAATCTATTGGCCAATAAAGAAGGTAAGTAAAATGGTACAAAAAACAAACAAATAAAAAATCCTATTAAATCAGGTTCAATTCTTGGCGGTACCACCTAATAACTATATGTCTCAGGCAAATAATTTTCTGTCTCGGGTCACAGTTCCCTCATCTACAGAATGAAGAAGTATAAATAATTAATCTTCAAATTCCTTCCCATATCTAATAACCTACAATCTGAGAAAGGAGAAGGGCCCAAGTGTATGCTACTAATTCTCTCCATCTAGCTGTCTCCAAACAAATACAGTGTTTGTCAAGAATCAAAGCCTGATTACAAATAATCTTTTTCATGTGTTACATTGCCTATTGCTTCCTGCTGCTGCCTAAGGGAAACCACCTCGCTGTGCGCACGACCACAAATCAAATTCTAGGCTCTCATTACAACTCAGAGCCAATTATACAGAAGTGTTTGATGAGTAGCCAACCCTGATTCCTGCCATTTTCTCCCCCTCTTTGCTCAATATTTCCAAAACCTGCTATAAGAAAGAGAAAAGTATGCTTAGTACTTCAAAAAGATCTGCACATAATACAAATCTTCAGGGATTTTGCTCAGATTTCACTAAGCTTAGGCCCATCTCAGCATGGTTTTTCAGGTCAGAAACCTTCACCCATCTTAAAGGTGCCAATCATCTTGGTCAATTCTTTGCAAATGATGTTTTCACCTACTTTCAATTTGCCTAAATTTTCCATAAAATTGGGAATGGAAAAGATATAGCACTCTAACTTCGATAGCATATTATTCTGCTTTATGGAATAGCATCTTTTTTCCTTACAAAAAAATCAAAAAAAGTTACATGTGGGGGAAGGAGTGTTTCTGAATTCTAAATGTGTTGGAAACAATAAGCATATTCAGAAATACTGTTAGATTGACTCACAACTCAGTGCTAAGAAAACAAAGGCCAATAATTTGAACCTATTAACCAGGTCAACAGGAACATAAATGCATAAGAAAGACTGGGCGACTACACTTGCCTTAGTGAGACTGCTTTCCACACTGAGGCAACAAGTCATCTACTCACGTGCTGCCAAGAGCAGAGAAAATTAGTATAGTTTCAGATCGGGGGAGATGGTGGTCACCTAAATAGTTATTGCAAATGGGGAGATGAAGCAAACATACTGTTTTTTATTTTTTTTTATTTTCTTTTTAATTTTTTTTTTTAAAGATTTTATTTATTTGAGAGACAGAGAAAGTGAGAGAGAGCATGAGAGGAGAGACGGTTAGAGGAAGAAGCAGACTCCCTGTGGAGCTGGGAGCCCGATGTGGGACTTGATCCTGGAACTCAAGGATCATGACCTGAGCCGAAGGCAGTTGCTCAACCAACTGAGCCACCCAGGTGCCCAAACATACTGTTTTTTTAAATCAGTTCCTTTGATTTGAGGGCACTGGAATATGATTTACTTATGATAACTATAAGATTGTGCACCACGGAAACTTTATACAATCGATTCACTGACTGAATTTCTACTAGGATACAAATATGGTTTATGGCAAAATTATTAAGATGTTTGAGGTTATAGAAAACTACTCCTAAAACTCAAATTGTGCTTTGAATGATAAGCTTGTGAGAGCTTCTGTTTGTTTTCAGTGAAGGCCTCTGAGATGTTACTTGTTGATTCTGTGCAGTAAATATCAAGTTCCATTCCCAGGAATAGTGATGGGGAGGATAGAGGGTGGAAATTGATAATCATTCTGAGAATGGGTCAAAAGGAAGTACATGTATGCCTAGCATCTATGATGATCAGGCCCCTACATTTTTAGATCTCGATTTTAACTGGATTCTTTTATCCTTTATTGACTCTAAATCTCCTATAGCCCCAAGAACTTGCCAGATTGGAGCTATATATATATTGGAGAGACACTAGTGTTCTGCCTTAAAAAGAAATTTGTCCAAACTAACTTCAATCTTTCCTTCTCTCTCCCACAAAGGAGTAGGAAGAGTGACCCAGAGAAATCTGAACATAGCTGACTTCAATTGGAATCAGCCCAGGAGAGGAAATAGGGCTTGGAAATAGATCTATCCACTGAGACATGCAGGACAATGGAGAGTAGGGTCCCAGAGGCTAGAATAGGCATAGACACAGGGTGTGGGAAGAAGCCTAATTCCACAAGCAGAACTCATTTAAATAGGAATTAAAAATGCAGATGGTGTCCTAGGCAAGCAGTGAGCAGAACATGGAAACTAACATAAGGTGATGGGGTATTCTGCCTAGGGCAAGGCCAGCTGCAGTTAAGGGGAAATCAAAGGAAAGCCGATACTTGTTAGTTATAACAAGCAAATCAGCATACAAACATAATGGAAATTTCTTTTAGACTGCAACATCCCAGCCACAGTGCTAGGCTTAGGATAAGACTTAAGTACCAGAGAACATAAACGAGAAGAACAAAGTATAAGTATGGTTCTAGGGCAATGGTCAGCAAATACTTTCCTATAAAGGGCCAGACAATAAACACTTTAGACTTTGAAGGCCATACAGTTTCTGTTGAAACGACTCAACTCTGTTTTAGTAGCACAAACGCAGTTCCAGACAATACATAAATGAATGGTGTAGTTGTGTGACAAAAATCCTTATTGACAAAATTAGCCTGACCTCCATCCTAGAGATCTTGGAAGTGTTTGATAGGTGAAACAAAAGGAACTGAAAATTAAGAAGAAAGGATCTGATAATCAAAAGTGGAGAATGAGGGGTGTAGCTGAATCTTGGGAACAAGGCCCAGTTATCATAACTGGCAGGAGATCAAGACCAGCACAGCAACAGGGGCAACAACAGTAGTCCCAGAATAATAGCCTGGAGCTGAGAAAATCCCTTCCGTCCTGTGGTCAGATGGGTTCCAGAGTTTGGGGAAATGCTGAGCCTGCAGTTTTGCAAAGCCAGGAATCACAGCAGCTGGGAGGAAGGAAGCAAGCAATATGTACCAGAGAATGGCTGCTAGAAAGAGCTTCAGATAGCTCTCTGAATTCTTCAATTTGTCTTTGTCCAGCTTTTGGATTTTGTGTAGTGCCAAGATAGCCACATATATGCTTGTCCCTTACAAAAGGCACCGTTTAAGGACTACTGGAACACTTGGGAATACGGATTTTAAATCCCGTGATGTACATTTTTAGAACCGTACTGCACTGTAAAATGAAGATAATACTAATCCCTGAGACCAATCTTTCTTTAGTGCTCTTACAAGAATTCAATGAAATCACAGATGTGAACATTCTTTGTAAACCAAGAAGTGCTCTCCATAGCCTGGTTATGATGATCAAATTTATGACAAGCAATGCTCTAGTTTGGTCATGAACTGCTCTCATCTCTATATCCTTCTTAAATAACAGATGCCTAATCTCTTACAAAGAAAAATTATGTATTGCAATTAGACTAGGTGGTTCGATAAACTCAGCTTAAAGACTAAGCTACCCTTCTTAACTAATCCAATCTCTTGGCAAACCCAAGGTAGGGGCAAAGAAGGGACCTGCCCAATATTACACTAGCTACAGTGAGTTGGTCACTTTCCTGGCATCTTTTTAAGTGTGTGGCAATAGAGTACATGTAGCAATAAATAATGTAACACACACAAAATTAATTGATAAAAGAAAATAAGACTGAGGAGAAAAAAATTTAACCTGGACACGGGATAGTAAAGACATTCTAACAGAGAGCTTTCTTTCTAGGAGCTATCCCATTCTATGTATACAAATTAAACTTTATACTAAACTTAAGTTTGATAAAGAGCTGTCTATATTTCCTGCCCAATATCAAACTCATGACAAGAGGGACATCCCTTGTTTTATCCTAAGCTTGCCATGGTAGCAAAAGGGAGACTGTGGTCAGCTGTGATATAACGTCAAGACCTTCTCTCCTACTCCGCTAGCACCCAGCATTGCAGAAATCGTGAGAAATATCTGTTTCTGTATCTCTTCCTTGGCACCAATCCCCATGCCCTCAGGCTGTTGAGGCAGGTGTGGAAACACAGAGACAGTGATTTCTGCCGTGGGTGGCCAGCTCTCTCCAGGACCCGAGTAATGGTAAAGGCAGTCTGGGACTAGTGAATTAAAGCCATCCATCAGGCTCGGTGCACCACACTGATCAGCTGCTTCTGCTGACAACAGGGAGAAGTAAGCTCTCACAAGGGGAATGGAAATGCAAGAACTGGAGACTTAAAATTAGGAACAATTTCAGGAAACAGACTGGTAAGGAGGAGAGCCATTATTCTATCAGATTTTGAAGCCACATTCAGGCTTTACCTAGAGACACAGCCTCATTTGTGAAGGAAAGTACGGCTAGCCCGTGAGGTTATGGGAGGGGGGTGGAATACTGAGAGCTTTTCATGTTTTAGACACACATGAAAGGACTAAACAAGCCATATTTGTTGCCTCCCGGTACTAAGCAGGCCAGCTTTAATTACCAAAAGCAACTATCTTGTCTACATACTTGCTGTGTTGTTTAATCTACAATCCCAGGTGTCCCAGCCTCTCTATCTGTCAGCCAGCTCCGCTTTTATGAAGAGGCAAAAAGATGTCACTGGGAGCAAGCTTGTGATCTCTCTATTTCCCAACTCAGTCGGTCTCTGTACATTTATTATTTCATTACAAGGAGAATCAAAAATGATAATCTTGGGAAATTAATTAACACAGAGCAATGTGGATGCTTAGTCACAATACATGGCCTTGCAAGTCCTAGTTCTGCCCTAACTAGTAAATTGAATCCGAGACATCTTCATACCCAGCCGGAAAAGAACGGATTATGCCTTTCCTCCCAGATGAGAAATCAGTTGCACTTCTCCACTTTTCTACTTGTCTGTCAGACTTCCAGGAAAGCTTCACGTCTAGTGTGCTTATGACTGGGAACTCTTCCACGTGGAGGGACATTACACCTACTCCACACTGACACTCCATTCAAACCCAATTCCAAAGGCACTTGTAGCAAACCAAACAGGTATTGACAAAATAAGCTGTTCTTTGAGAAGCAGAAATAACAGATTCCCTTAACCAAAAATATCGCATGCCATGCCCCTGCTAATGACCTACTAGGATCCTTTGTTAGCTTATTCATTCATTCATTTACAAAAATTCACTGAGCAATTCCTCTGTAAGCTCCTTCACGTCACTCACTGTGCCAGAGGCCAGAGATACAACATCGTGGAGTAGAGGGACAAGTAAATCGATGTTTCAACTGTGTCATAAGCGCCCCAAAAGAGCTAAGCACAGACTGCTGTGGGAACAGAGAGGACATAGACATGTAGAATGAGAGCGTGAGTGAGAAAGCAAGCGCTAAATTGGCAGAAAATTGCAGGTTGGAGACACTAAATACCAGGTTTTCTGCTTCAGAATTCAATAAAGGCCAGCACTGGCAGAAACTATGCTGTACATAATCATTCATTTCAGGCTGCTACATTTCTGCATAAGTTTTATAGTCTAGATGAGAGATTTCCAATAGAGCTGTCTCCAAATATAGAAACAGTCTCTAGCTTCACTGTCCAAGATGGTAGCCACTAGCCATATGTGCATATTTAAGCACTTGAAATATGGACGGTGCCAATGAGGAACTGAATTTCTAATTTTTTGTAATTTTAATTAATTTAAGAGTAAACAAAAATTCTCACATGAAGCTACCGGTTACCATACTACACAGCACAGGTCCAGATGGCGGGGCATATATTAAGATGGAGTAATAAGTAAATGGTATATGGATCCTCACTAGGCAATTATACTGAACAGCACAATAGCTAAAGCTAAACAATTCTTTTCATGTCTTACTGCCACTACCAAGTTTAGGGTCCTCGTCATGTTATACTTACACTTCTGATTTTATGGAATTGATAATTTTGTGAACACTGTCTTCTTCCTCTAATCCATCATATTACTATGCAATTACTTTCTAAAATGGGAAACTATATAAAAAATGGAAGACCATTGAATGGTTATGAGTGGGTAAATGGAATGATCGAAATCCAAAATCCTGATTATATGAATCAAAATCTTAATCTGATTCCAATTTACTTTTTTCAACATTATTTCCCATTAGACCACTCATGCATCCTAAGCTTCAAACTAATTCATCCTAGCCTTAAACCTAAAGGGATCTCTCACCATATGTCAAATATGCCTGGCATTTTACTGTTCCTATACATTTGTTTAAGTTGTCTACTTTTGCTAGAATATTCTTTATTATCTCTGGATTTTGAAATCCTCAAAGCCAAACATAACTGTCACCTTCTCTAATTAGGCCTTCCCAGGTTTTTCTTATCCAGCTGAGATTAATTTCTTACTAATATAAATTATATATCTGATAGGAGTACAAACACAACCAACAGTGTAAGTTGCAGACCAGAAAAAAAAAAAAAAGATACTAACTTTGATCCCCTAAAGTCTATGTATGGATCTCAGGTTATAAACCTCTAAACGAGGCATTTTTAGTTCCACTATTAAATTTCATTGGGTTTTAAAACATTTTTGGGGAAGTGTATTCCTATAATGCACGATGTAAATAAAACAGGATTCTGTGGTCAAGTAAATTTTAGAAACCCTTCATGGAAAACGAAACTCTCTCTTGGAAGTCTCACTGTGCAGGACTACAGCATTTATCAGAACTTTTAACAAATTAATGAAATTTATTTAACCCAGATATTTTAAAACTTAGATAACCATGGAAATTTGTTTTTTTATGGTTTGTCTATTAACATTTTATGGCACACTATGGGGGCATTATGGAATACAATTTAGGAAACACAGTCATTAAAAAAATGGAGACTCCTTTGAAAACATTTCTGAAGACAATTAATATTTAGTCTTGAAGTTACTATTTTAAGCCTTGCTGTTATTGCATTGAGTGGAAACATTTGGAAGATGAATCAACTACTGTGTACTGCAGGAGCAGAAAAATCTTCCCTTCTTCCTTTCTAGGTGCTTTGTCTGGTCTAATAATTACATTGGCGTTAGACACATTATAAGAAAAACAAATTTAATTTTGTACATATAGGAGTCCCAAAGATATGAGACTCAAAGACAGGTAATTGATGCTTCCATGCCATCCCTATGGAATGGGAGAAGGGCCTGGGGCTTCAAAGGGGAGGAGTGTAATTCACAGGACAATAAGAGCAGATGTTTGGTAATTAGATGTTTGCCCTGCCATATAAGTAGGTCTTTCAGATAAAAAGTTATCTCTGGTAATAGCTCTCTTTCTGGAACAAGCCTCATATCTAACTTATTTTAGATAGTTAAGGGAGAGGTAAAAGATTTTCTTGAATCTCCTGGGTCTTGATTGCCTTCAGCTCAAAATAATCCACATGCCTAATTAGCACATTCTAGGGGAGCATATTTTGCTCCCCTTCAGTATCTACTCTAGCCCATGCTCTGTGCTAAATGTTAGGGGAGGGATGAAACAGGATGACTTGGGAATACAGGAAAAAATGAGGTATGAACAAAGCCTGCCAAAATTTGATCCCTCTAGATTTTGGATGTCTACAAATTTGCTGTTTTCCAAAAACAATGAATTACTGGAAGATATAACACATACTGCAATTAAATGTTGGGGGGAAAAAAAAAAAAACAGAAGGTTGGCTCAGCAGTGTTGTGTTGGTTTTTGTGGTGGTTGTTTCCTGACACTGTTCTTAATGTGATTATATGGTAGAATGGACACAATCGGGGGGAAGGGAGTGAAGAATCTGTAACTTAGTACTGTGAAAAGAGAAGGGGATATTGACATGAAGAAGAGTAGAGATGAGATAATCATACCCCTGAGGATTGCAAAGCCTCTGTGTGTGTGTGAAGCCTCTAATGGCTCCAAAATGTGATTATCTTCTGGTACTCACACCACCTGGAATTGCCTAATTGCTATTCTCCAAGTCTCAAAGAAAAAAAAATCCGTATGCAAAGACAAACAAGTTGGCAGGGCAGTTTGGAAAGCATGACGGCTGTGCTTGAACAGCAGTCAGAGCTGAGCCATGCAGTTTGGAAATGAAGCCTGTGTTGAATAAACACAATAAACACAGTTTATCTATTGTTCCAATGTTTCATAAATATTATTTATTTTGGGAGAGGAGCATAATGGCAAAGTAATAGGGAGCAATTAGAGCGGCTAGGGAAGTAAAATGGAGCCTTCCTGAGAAGGGCTGGTAAGAAAGAGAGAAGCTGCATTCTCTGGTCACATTTACATTGACATTTCAGTGCAAAGGGAATGGGGAATCAGTCAAGTGAGAGCAACTCATCAGTAATGCCCAGCCACCTCATGGACGTTGACAGTTTAGAAGATAGGTTGAATTTATATTTCCAGAAAGGTTCCTTTGGTCCAAATTTCTCTTACCATAAAATATAAAGAAAAAAGTCTTCCAGGCAGAAGTAGCAATCAAGGCAGATTTTCTACAGGATTTAGTAGGGATTAAAACTTTTCAGACAAAGCTAATGGCTCTGCTTTATTGATGGCATCTTGTTTTAGGAAAACAGTCTGTCATTTTTTTGGTCAATGAATAAGTTAGCCAAGCAAACAAAGCAGCCTTAGGTACCATAAAACTAGAACTTTGCTCATGTCACTAAACATGGAGCATGTGGTCTTTGAACAACTATATATTATAATTTGCCAGAGAGTAATTGCCACTTAGGTATCAGTCCAACAATTTGTTTCACTTCAAAACATTTTGAGGCTTTCATGAAGCCACTTGGGAGACTTGTGAGCAGACTGTGCACCCCGGGATAGAGGGCTGTCTGACAGGTGCTGAGACTAAGGAATAACTTTCAAAGTGCAGATAGAAGGGATGGTGAATGATGAACAGAGATAAGGTACGCCATGAATTTGACATAAACTGAACAGATGACAATGTCTACATAAAATATACACATTTTAAGGGAGAAGGGACTATTCCAGTTACAATGCCCAGGTATCTTTTTATATAACATTTACTTATATCTCTCTGCATGTGAATTAATAACTCATGGAATCCAAAAATATTATAATTTATGACAATGACTGGAGAGCTTTTAAGGTAAAATTAAGAGTATGATGCCTATAGAATCATAAACTAAATGTAATAATTTTTAATAGTACCATTTAGATTACATCATAAATTTTAAGAATGCTCTAAAGCCTGAGATTTCTACAGATTTCCTTTCAGATCCCACGTTTGAAGAAAACTTCAGCAATACCATAACTCTTCCCCCAAAGTACACTTAAAAACATATAAGCATTTTTTCACCTTTTTCCAAAAGGACTTCAGATTTTATCACACTAACAGAGTATCATAATTAAATTAATCTTAAGCTTTGCTTTATTTTTTTTTTTCTTAAGTAGGCTCCACACCACATGTGGAGTACAATGTGGGGCTTGAACTCATAACCCCAGGATCAAGACCTGAACTGAGATCAAGAGTTGGATGTTTGGTTGCTGGGTAGCTCGGTCCATTAAGTGTCCAAATCTTGGTTTCAGCTCAGGTCATAATCTCAAGGTCCCTGAGATCAAGCCCAACATCAGGCTGGAATCTGTTGAGATTCTCTGTCTCTGCCTCTCCACCTTGCTTGCATTCTCTCTTTTTCTCTCCCTCCCTCTCTCACAAATAAATAAATAAAATCTTAAAAAAAAAAAAAAAAGAGTAGGACGCTTAACTGACCGAGCCACCCAGGTGCCCCAAATTAATCTTAAGTTTTAAAACTGCTCATAATTACACAAGTCTTGTGTAACTTGGAACTTCAGACAGAAGAGACTATAGCAATAGAAAATGACCTTCTCCTAGTTTCCATGGAAATAACATCAAGGGAGGGGTGCCTGGGTGGCTCAGTCCGGTAAGCGGCTGCCTTTAGCTCACGTTGTGATCCCAGGGATCTGGGCTGGAGAAGCACATCTGGCTCCTTGCTCAGTGGGGAGCCTGCTTCTTTCCCTCTCCCTCTGCTTGCCTGCCGCTCCCCATGCTTGTGCTCTCTCTCTCTCACTATCTCTGTGTCAAATAAATACATAAAATCTTTAAAAATAAATAAATAAATAAATAAAAACTTCAAGGGAAAATAACCTCAAGAAAATACATTTATCTATTTTTTAGTGAACTTCTGATGGACTTCTGATTCTACCAGACTATTGAAAATTATAAAAACTATGGGGCACCTGGGTGGCTCAGTTGGTTGAGCATCTGACTCTTGATTTCAGCTCAGGTCACGATCTCAGGGTCATGGGATTGAGCCCCACGAAGGACTCTGAGCTCAGCAGGGAGTCTGCTTCAGATTCTCTCTCTCTCTCTCCCTCTCCCTTTGCCCCTTGCCCCCATGCTTGCTCTCTCTGTCTCTCAAATGAATAAATTTTTAAAAGAAAATTATAAAACTAAGATCATAAATGTAATGACTTAAAGAGAAAACAGGGCGCTGCTTTCTCCAGAACAACAGTTCTCAGAAGAAGGGGTTATTTTACCCTCCTCCCACAGAGGACTACCTAGAAGCATTTTCGGTTGTCACAACTAGGAGTAGGTAGGGTTTGCCACTGGCACCTAATGGTTAGACTCGGGGAAACTGCTAAACATCTTACAGTGCACTGTATGAACCTCCCTTAATGATGCCTCCCCTGCAAATTATCTAGCCCAAACTGTTAAGAATAATCAGGTTGAGAAACTCTGGTTTAGAGATTTCTGTGTTATTTTTACTTCATAACTAATAGTATATTTAAAATACTGTAATGTGAGTAGCATGGAGTTTTATAATGAGGAAAATAATAGAAAATAGTGGCAAAAATTCAGACTTCAACATTCAGATACTAGGTTCATATAATTGCTTTGCCTTTTACTGGAATGTGACCTTAATTAGGTTACAAAACCTCTCTGTATCTTAGTTTCCTCTTTAAAAAAGAATTTTGTGTGAATTAGGAAATGATGCATTTGAAAGGATTTAGCATAGTACATGACAAATATAAAACATTCAGTGCATATTATGAATAAATGAAATAAATATTAATTTATTTCTAAAACAAACACAATTTTATTTAAAGGTTATGTCAGACTGGCTGAAATAGAAAGCATGTTAGTCACTTTAATGCTAATTTCTCTGACACCTTAAAGGAGACCTTTGGAGATACATAATGGTGAAAATAGCAAAGGTCAAGTGCTTTCTAAATATTTGTCAGTTGTATGAACTGTGGCATTTTTTTTATTAACAATGAAGAAAATGCCCCTTTTCAGAGTAAGAAGCTGTTTATACACAGGCCACAATTCAAACAAAAGAGTTCAAATAGATTTTTGCCTCCATCTATAATGCAATATGAAAGGTAAGTTGAAGAACAAGACAACATTTGATAGATGGGCTCATTTGTGGTTTGAAAACTAGTTATTTAGGATCAAATCACAAGTGGAATATTCTCAGGCAGGGGTGCTTTTAGTTACATAGAGAGTGCTTGAGATTCGTCATCATATTCGCACATAATTCATCGCCTTTAGAGTATAATGGGAATTGATAACAGCTGTGAGCAAACTCATTATGGTAGCACTCTCTAAACAGCATATCAAACTCTTTTTGCCAGTTATATTGCCTACCCTTTTGTCCCTGGGCCTTTGTGTTATGAAATATTCAATTTTCAGTGCAAATATTTTGGTCTTCCTATCTATCATAAGTACAAATTCTATCAAAATTTCAATTGCAAATTATTCCAACACTAGTAAGTAGACAATGCATTGGGCAACTATGGCCCATGTCATTTAGTTTGTTTTAGGAAATGTTCTAACATACCTTACCAAGTGATAAAAAAAAAATCAGCTGGGTAGTCTGATCATTTTCATACAATTCAGTGATATTACTATTTAATTACTTGAGTTAAACCGTTATGTATGTTTTACTTAGTGCCTGGCTCAAAAGGAGATATGCTGCTCCAGCTTGGTCAGAGAATGATATAATGACATTAACAAACTGTTCTAAAAGGATCTTCATGGAAAATTACTTTCTATCCCCAATCTGCTCCTCATTTCTTTGGCCATTTCTACATGATAACTTCAGAATTTATTGGGATAAAAAGAAAAGCAATGGCAATAATTCCTTGGTCATTAAAACAGCGCATGCTTTAATACAATTTTCATTCTCACATGGTCAAATTCACTGCTCATATATTTCCTATTTGGTCTAAACTCTCAAGACTATAAGATAATTAACTATCTGGAATTACCCCAAAACGTACTGCATCCACTTAGTACCAAGAAATTGATGGCTGTGCTTATTCTATGGTTAATCTTGTTCATCCTCTATAATTCCACAAGTGAAAAGAACCATTACATTAACTCCACCCTTGAACAAATTTTGTTTAGGGGATTTCTGAATAGAAACAGTTATATGTGACTCAGGCATCTGAGCAAAGGTTCAAGCTCCACTGACCCAAAATATTTTCTCTGTGTTTGTTTGTAC
The DNA here is from genome assembly GCA_028533885.1 of Nasua narica. Taxonomy (NCBI): domain Eukaryota; kingdom Metazoa; phylum Chordata; class Mammalia; order Carnivora; family Procyonidae; genus Nasua; species Nasua narica. Next base: position 78,840,472 of record CM052801.1, on the reverse strand, counting down.
AACCACTTGATAACATAAACTATTTATATCTTTTCTATTTTTCAGTGCATTTTGAGATGATCTTATAGACTTGGACGTACTGGTCTGTGGTAGCTTTGTGATAAGTCCTGTTTGTTTCAAGCACTATGTAGAAGATTTTGGAAGGATTCCAGAATAAATAATAGAAATAATACCTTCTAGCACTGACTCTCTCTCCTTGAGCCATATGCTCTCTCATGTTTAAGAGCAAATTGCTTTACACTAAGCATGGCCTGCAATTACAGCTTAGAGAATGAATGCACTGTGTGCTCCTTTGACATGCTGCTAAAGTACCATGTATTATTATTTTCAAATCAGTGAATAAATGGAAAATTTTTATGCATCAATGATTTTTAGTTGAGAAAGAACAACATACCAAAAAATAAAGCTTGTGCCAGTAGGTAGATTTTGGCAAGTCTGAGTTAAAAGAACAGTGACAGCAGTGATTGGAAAATGGAAGTTATTTATAGGCCTATCTAGGCCTATATAGGTTGATTTATATCAACCTCCTTAGTATAAATCAACCTATTTAGTATAAGTTTTGAAATCATATGAAAACTTAAACTTGGTTCTATGGTAAGTAGTTTTGCTACTATGTGATCTTATTACATAGTAGTTATTATTATTTTTTCTATTGTAATGTCTAATTAACTGGGAAACCAAAAGTAGTACATAATCAAGCTCCACATATTCAATGGATGATTGATTGCATCTGATTCAAATCCAGTTCAGGAATCATTTTTTCCTGTTATTTAACATACAGTACTTGAATTTCCTGTTATTTAACATACAGTACTTGTGAAAAGTATAGAAGGGACAGATTTGCTTTTTCCAGTAACTTGTAGAGGGATTAATATAACAGATGGGAAGTATTTATTTTAGAAAACCAAAGGATTTTATTTTTCAACCAACAATATATATATAATAAACATATAACCCTCCACTAGGAGTAATTAGTATTTTGGCATGATCAGACACCAATTTTTAAATATAGAACAAACTTTATTAAACCTTCTTGTTGATCAATAATTACAATAGAGTGTATTTTCAGGCATTTTGAAATGGTTGATTTTAGAGGATAATATGAAAATAGTGCTGTTGGATTCTGGTAAAGATACAAAAATTGGAAGAAAGGCCAGTCTTGTGCACAGAAGGACAGTGAGTTAACTAGGGAATTAGTAATATCTAGCTAAGCTTTGTAAAACCCACAGAATCATTTAAATTCTTATAATTGAGAGAAAAAGCCATGATTAGGAAGAGATAACAGAACCATTATACATACATACACACACACACACACACACACAGACACCCCCCCCACACACAGATGAGACCATAATTCAGAACGTTGTGATCAAGAGAATCTAAGATAATATCAAGGATGGTTTATGAAAATTTCAAAACAAAACCTAATATCCCAGAAATTTCTCTTTAATACATATCACAGTTACCTACATAAAGTAACTCTCATTAGAACAGAAATTCTCTTGAGGGCAAGGGTCTTGGTTGTGCTTGGATGTCATAATGTAATTCAAAGTGTAGATAATACACCTTTAAATGAGTTTAAACTCAGAGGTGTGCTAGAGCTAGTTCAAATCAACTCATGATAATTAGATGGTAAATTTTCATGAAATTTGTGAACATGTTCCTATTATGTAAAATTAAAATACATAGGAGTGACATCAGCAATATGGAGGGTAGACAGCTCCAAGCTCTCATCCCTCCACAGGAACACCAAAAAAACAAGCATTATCAAAACCAACTTTATCATAATTCTGCAGAAGAATCAAAGTTTTACAACAACCAAACAAACACTGATTCAAGAAAAAAACAACTTATAAATGGTAGCAAATCTTTGTGGCATTTACGTGTCTTTCCTCCATCCCTTCACCAGCTTGACAACAGTCTTGAAGATGACAGCCTGCTTTTCCCAGTGCTTTCCCAGTGCTTACTCTCAAGTTACAAAGGAAGCAGAGCAGGCCTTACAAATTACTGTGAATGTTGGCTTTAACCAGTCCAGAGATTACCTGAAGTATTGTTACAAGTTATCTGTCCCTGTTTCATCAAACTCAGAACTAACTCAGGCCATAAATGTGGTAGTCATTTCTTAAAAACTGTGCAAGGTGAACAAACAACCCTCAGAAGCCTGGGTCAAAAGACTGAAGTTGAGTGCTTGGGTGGCTCAGGTGGTTAAGAGTCTGCTTTGGCTCAGGTCAGGATCTCAGGGTCCTGGGATCAAGCCTTGCATCAGTCTCCCTGCTCAGTGGGGAGTCTGCTTCTCCCTCTGCCTCTCCACTCAAGTGCTCACTGGCTATCACTTGAATAAGAAAAAAAAAATCTTAAAAAAAAAAAGATTGAAGTTAAGACAAATAGTAGACCACCTAATATCTGGAAGGAAAAGCTAGGTGGAGTTTCTTAAAAACAAAAACAAAACTTGCTCTTTCAAAAGCACCCATATTTACAGGGAAATTTAGAAAGTTACAAGCAAGAATAGGGTTAGACACAAATACACATTAGACCTGAGAAGACACCAGACTTATACCTTGACCTGATCCCTGGGCTCAGTACAAGCATGGGTAACATTTGGAAAACTCTAGTAGATTGAAAATCTGCAAAGAATGAGAGAGGTGTTCATTTTAGCTCCTGGCATTCAAGGAGATTGCTATAAATACTATCTGAACACAATCAAAATGGACAACTCAGTAATCATACACAAGGAATACAGACTTTTCCAAAATAGTTTTGAGAAGTCATTAGTCAAATAGACTACTACGATCTTCAACAATTAAAAAACATAACGAACCCGAAGGAAGAATTTGCTTTACAGATTTATCATAATTTAATATCCACATGTCCAGTTTTTAACAAAAAATAACAAGGCAAACAAAAAATGGAGACTATAAAGCTCATTCAAAGGAACAAAATAAATTGACAGAAACCATCCCTAAGGAGGCCCACTTGTTGGAATTACTAGGCAAAGATTTTTATAACAACTGTTTTAAGTATGCTCACACAGCCAAAAAGGATAAAAAAGTAAATGAAATCAAGAAAATGATGCAAAAATAAAATGAAAATATCAATAAAGAGATTCACATTATAAAAGTAACCAAACAGAAATTCTGGAGCTGAGAAGTAAAATGAATGAAATGAAATAAATCAGAGAAGTGTTTATAGCAGGTTACATTGGGCAGAAAAAAGAATCAGCAACCTTAAATATAGGGCAATTGAAATTAATGTGTTTGAAGAGCAGAAAGAGAAAAAAATAAAGTGAAAAGAGCCTAAGGGAACTGTGGAAAATCGTATGCATTATAGGAATCCCAAAAGAAGAGAGAGAAAGGAGCAGAAAGAATATTCAAACATATAATTGATACAGTTTTCTCAAATTTAATGAAATAAATATGTAGATCCAAGAAGTTCAGCAAAATCTAAGTAAGATAAACTTAGAGATCCACAAGAGAAACAATATCAAATTGTCCAAAAAAAAAAAAAAAATAAGCGGTGTTGAAGAGACAACCAAGGGGGGAAAAAAAAAAGACAACCTACAGAATGGGAAAAAATATTTTGAAAGCATATCTCTTATAGGGGTTTAATATCAAGAATATATAAAGAGAAGAAAAGGGAAAGTGAATTGTGGGAACCATGAGAGAACTCTGAGACTCTGAGAACAAACTGATGGTTTTGGAAGGGTGGGGGGTGGGAGGATGGGTAAGCCTGGTGGCGGGTATTAAGGAGGGCCCTTATTGCAGGGAGCACTGGCTGTTGTGCATAAACAATGAATCTTGGAACACTGAAAAAATAAAATTAAATTTAAAAAAGAATATATAAAGAACTAGAACTCAACAACAGAAAGACAAACAAGAAAATTCAAAAATTGGCAAAGGAGGAGAGGAGCAAGATGGCGGAGAAGTAGGAGGTTGGGATAGAGTCAGAATCCAGAAGTTCATCTAGATAGTTATTAAATCATTCTAAAAGCCAGCATACTCAACAGGAGAGAGAAGAGAGGGAGAAGAGCAATTCTAGGAGCAGAAAATCGACCACTTTTGGAAAGGTAGGACGTTTGGAAAAGTGATTCCAAAGCGACGGGAAGAGAGACCGCGGGGGGAGGGGCCGGCTCCCTGCAGCCGCAGAGCCGCGGAGCACAAAATCGGAACTATTAGAGTCTGCTCCGCTGAGGGACATTGCTCCAGAGGCTAGGCCGGAGGTCTGGCCCTCGCGGGAACAGAGTGGTTTCAGGACCCGCGAAATCATAAAAAGACCGGGGGTGTCTGAGTGAGGCAGAGCTCCCAGATATCGGGGCAGAGAAGCCCACGGCAGAGAAAGAGCCGCGCAGTGCGTTTTCAGCTGGGGCTTACCCTAGATCGTGGCCGCGGCCCTTCGAGCGGGGACCACATAAGGCATTCCGGAGAGACCCCCTCCTTCCTCCTTGGGGAGGAGCGG